>JAIGNY010000335.1:225000-437500 GCA_020152595.1 Chiridota heheva | reverse complement strand
AGATACGAATGAAAGATAATCCATTCCATTAATTCACCATCGTTCTGTCTGTCTGTGTACACGAGGTAAATTTAAAAGAGCAATGATTGCTTCTGGCCTTGAAAATAAGTTCACGAGGAGAGGTAGTCAGCCTCTCAGAGGTGGGGAAGGGAAGAGGGTGGGGGAAGGTCACTGTACAAATAAGTTGATAATGACCCAAAATATTTTAAATTATTTGGTCAAAATAACAGTGGTTCGAAGGTTAAATTCACACTGAAAAGCAAAAAAGATAAAAGATCAGGACCTTTTAGCTTATTTTCTGAGCCCCTTTACCTTCTTTTAATGTCTTAAATAAAGGAGAGGGGAAATAGTCATATGACCATGTTAATCTTTTTTTATTTAGAGCAAAGAAGGGTTTAGTCTTGTTCATTTTTTCCCTTTCATTTTGAAACTTGCCTATCAATCACTACCACCCTCCCCACAACATTAACCATTCCTCACACCGTTAACCCCTCCCTACATCGTTAACCCCTCCCCACATCGTTAACACCTCTCCAAATCTTAAACTCAATCCATATCATTAACCCCTCCCCACATCATCATTTTTTTTCAATGAATTGATAGTTAAGGCTCATAAAATTGTTCATGCCTAACTGCCTAAGAAAAAAATTTCAGCAATATTTCAACCAATAGTTTGGTTACTTAATTTCAAAATTGCTTGAATAATTGTTTGTTTGTTTGATGAGGGCTTAACGGCACCACGACAACGAGGGTCAAATTGTGCCTGAGAGGTCAGATCATTCTAGAGGTAGGAAGGAAAGAAAACAGGGGCAGAATGAGAGAAATTAAAGAACAAAAAGTCAAAAAGCTGTGATCGAGAGAGGAGGTGCATGGTTGAAACAAAAACAAAGTAGAGAGAGGGGGTGGAAGAGAAGAATTAAATATGCTTGTAGAGGGAAGCATGATTAAGAAAGGAGATAATTTTATTCAGAGGATTTTTCTGGAAGAACTCAGCTATGTACAGGGAGCAAGCAAGGAGAACGTGATAAATTGTGAAGGTGCAATGGCAATTGTTGCAGAGGGGTTGGGGGAGCCAATAAGGAGGTAGGAGTGGGTTGGGTGGGTGTGACCTATTCTAAGACGGGTAGTATGAACGTTGTCGATACGAGAAAGGTTGTTAATGGTGGGTTTGATCGGAATGGTGGGCTGGATGACGTGGAGTTTGTTATCAATTTGGGAGTTCCATGAGGTTTGCCAGCGGTCACGAACAAGGGAAGCGATAAGCGGTTTGATGTCAGAGAGGGTTTAGAGGAAAGGGGTGGGGAGGAGCTTGAGGGCAAGCTCAGCGGCTGCATTATCCCTGTCATTGCCAGGGATGCCAACATGGCTGGGTATCCAGAAGAAAAGAACACTTTTCCTGCAGAGGGTGGGCGAAAGGAGTTTCTGGAGGAGGAGGTGGGATGTGAAGTTATTCCATTTAAGGCTGAGTAAAGAAGTAAGAACAGCCTTTGAGTCGGAGAAAATGGCAAAGTGGTTAAGCGGAGAGCACTCAATAAAGTTGAGGGCGAGGAGAATGGCCTTTGCTTTGGCTGAAAAGATGGATGAGTCGGGAAGTGATGTCTTGGATGACGGCAGCAGCCTGTCCTGTTGTTTTTCTTGGAGCCATCAGTATAGATGGAGGTGTAATTTGAGAGTTGGTCTTTGATTTGGTTGTGGAAATTGATGAAGAGATTAGGGTGGGTTGAGTTTTGTGATGACTGGAGAGGCCCAGGTGGATAGAAGGGAGGGGGTGGCCCAAGAAGGAAAAGTGGGCCAGGAGAAGGTGCCGGTTCGCATCCCAAGAGGTGTTGGAGAGGAGGCAGAGAATTTTGAGGGAGCTGTTGCATTTTAGTTTCAGGTTGGTGATGTGTTGCTTGTTGGTGAGCTTGGGGTCTAGAGTTAGAGTTAGAGCACAAGCTTCGGGTTGGATTGGGGGTTGTTGAAATGACAGAAGTGCATGCAGACTGTATTGTCTTTGAAGAATTTAAAACTGTTATTGTTGCACCAGACTTGCAGCTGGTTAAGGCTGATTTCTATTTTCAACAAGAGGAAAGCTAGGGGAGGAGTAGAAGATGGTGAAGTCGTCCACGTAGAGGGCACATTTGATGTTGGGGCCAAGGTTGTCCGCGATGTCATTAATGCTCAGGTTGAAGAGAGTGGGAGAGAGGATGCTGTCTTGGGGGACGCCTTTTAGGGGTAGGGGTTGGAGAGGGTGTGGCCAATACGAACTTGGTACCGCCTGGGTAGAGGATGCTTTGAATAAAGATGGGGAGATGGCCTCTGAGGCCGATGGTGTGAGTTGGCGGATGAATGCCGTATTTCCAAGTAGTGTCGAAAGCTTTCTCGAGGTCAAAAACAAATGGCAATGAGGTGTTTCTTTTTTTGCAAAGGATTCCCGGATAGCAGTGTCGAGCGTAATTAACTGGTCTAGGGTATTGCGACGTTTCCGGAAGCCGCTTTGGTGAGGGGAGAGGATTTTGTTGGTCTTAAGAAACCAGTTTAGTCTCTGATTAATGATCCTTTCCATAATTTTACAGAGACAGTAGGTGAGGGTGATGGGGCGGTAGCTGTAGATACTGTCCTTCCCCGCTTTAAGGGGGAAAGGAGTGCGAGGACCAAATGTGCTTGAGGATGGTTAGTAGGGTAGTGGTGGCCTTGAAGGGGAGGTGTTTTAGGAACTGGTAGGGATGTTGTCTGGGCTCTTGGAGGTGCAGCCAGCGTCGTGGATGGCTTGTGTTTAATTCAGAAAGGGTGAGATGGGTGTTGTAGCTCTCGGGTTGGAAAGGTGAAACTACAGGCTTCATTGCGAGCTTTTTTGGTTTTGAAGGCACTGGAGTAGTTGGTCGAGGACAAGATGTTGCTGAAAGAGGCGGCGAGGTGGTTACGATGTCCTTTTTCGCTGTAAGGTCACCATTCCAGAAGAGATAGGAGATGGGAGATTTGCCCACCCTGCCGTGGAAGCTGTTAACCATTTTCCAAATCTTCTTAGTGGGGGTGTTCGTGGTGAGAAAAAAGATGAAGTTGTTCCAAGTGTTGGTTTTACTGTCCTTGACAGTGCGTCTGGCCTTGACACGGCTGATGCAAAAGAGGTTGAGGTTGTGGGTGGTCGGGTTAGTTTTGAAGTTCCCGAGGGGTCTTTTCCTGTTCTTGATGGCGGTTTTGCAGTAATGAGAGAAGCAGGGGTGGGGAGGATGATGAGGGTTTTTTTTTAAATTGAGCGGGTGGCGATGTTGATAAGGATATTACTGAAGTTTGACATGGGAGCTGAGAGATGAGGTTGTTAAGGCTGGTTGACTGAATGTTAGTGTTGGGGGGAGATAGATATTGCAAAGAGTGCTTGAATAAGCCATTCTCTCCATAAGCAGTGGTGGCGTTTGGGGAGGGGGAAGACTTTTCTTCACAAGAATACTTTGCATCCACTTTTCCCATAAACAAATTGTCTGGTGTATGTATTTGCTCCACCCAAGTGCCAAAACAGCTCCTCTCCCCTGCCACCAGATAAAATGTTTTGCAAAGCCATAAGGGTGCAACAGAGGTGATGGTGGTAGTCAGATTTGTTGGTTTAGCAATTTTGAAGAAAAAAAGTCTGGTGGGGCCACCACTAACTGATGTACACCAGCATGATTGTGCTGCTTGCTGTGACCCAAACCCCTCACTTCCCCTCCCCCATTGTAGTTGAAAAATCTATAACTAACTTTAAACACATGAAATAAGTGGGAAGCTAGATTTTCTTCTACTAGGGGTAGTGTGTGGGGGCAGGGGGGGGGAGGAAGGGGGAAGGGGAGGGGAGAAGGGTAGGGTAAAGATGTGTCTTTGATTACTTTAAGGGCTAGTTTATACTTTTTTTCTCATTTTTACCAATTTTGAGGAACGCTGTCACTAGTTCTTTAAAAGAAAAGCCAAAATGCGGAATTACAATTTCTGTCGGACAATTCTATCCATTCCTTTATATAGTTGCACCTTCCCATACTACCCCTCCCCACGGACAACTGAATCAAAATGCACACTCAGAGGCAGACTGCATTAACAGAGCTTCAGAAACAAACGACATGTCATGAAAAAATAACAAAACAATGCAAATATTGTTTACTTTTTAATTTACTATTACAGCTTAAATTAACAACCAGAGCTGTTTAAGTTCTTATTTTACATCTTAATGCCTAGAAAGTTCCTATCTTAAATTCTTTTACATTGCATATCCCCTCTTTGTTAAATACAAAATACTTACATTGAGTCCCTGTGATATACTTACAAAAAAAAAACCCTGCATAGACTTAGGTCTTTTTACATATTTATAAATCTTACAGGTAGGCTTCCTTCAATTTGTTCTTATCCTAACACACTAAACTCATGATACACTACTTAACACTAGGCTCTGATCATGTATATGAATACACAGAGCAAAAACTAAATGACACTAATGTATTCCTTAATATAAAAAAACAAAACAAATTACATTACAACCAAACTACTACTTAATAAATATTCATATGGTACCAGCCCAATCAAATTACACAAAAACCTTCATAAATATTCATATCTATAGTTCAATACAAGATATAAATAACCACAAAAGACTAAAATTTAGGATGGATAAGTTTTAACAGAGGGCACCTACACAAACCAAAGATATTCAAATACAACCTTGTGTAGTGAAAATAAGTTCACACACTATAAAGGCACAGTTAGTGCATTAGATGAAGCTGGCATTAAAAACTAAAAAAGGCAAGCCTTAAAGCCTTTCAAATGATCCATGTGATGCTTATTAAGCAAACATAACCAACTGTAAAATCATAAACATAATTCAAATATTGAATACACATAAAATTACCTAAGTACAATACTACCTTACGTTATTTCTTAAACCACTTTATCTTCTTACCGACACTAGAATCCCCAAAGTCATCCTGTTAAATCTCTGGTATGGTTAATAGGATCATCTTACAATGCTTACTACATCCACCAACAAAATTGGACAGAAGTTTTACCTGCATTTGTCAACTACATATCTCATAAATGGATTTTGGTGTATGGTTTTGTTGTTGCCAAAAAAAAGGGACTATCTTTGGTAATTGTTTGTCTATTTCTATTTCTCGTGGCTTTGCTGAGGTAAGAAGTCTAGAGAGTGTCCTCTAGCCGTTGAGAAAGACTGAATCAAACTTATCAGAAGAAAATGGAGTATAACACAGATACCATGGGTGGCAGACCACAGGTGTGCCCCACCATTAGCTTTTCAAATTCTTTGTCAAACATTTTTATACCCATGAATATTTGGTGCTTGTATCACTAAGCAAGTTTTTCAAAAGTGTTTTTTTAAAAACCGACATGAACAAATTCCTAATCATTTGATATCATGTCCTCAATTTGTAAGTTGTATGCCGAGACTTTTTTGTATTCATTTTTGTGATATTTGCTCTCCTGGTGCAGAGCACTATAATAGTGGTGTGCTACTTGGGATTTCCTTTAACAGAGATGACCTTTAAGCCTAATGTCTTAGAAAAGTCTTGGCCTAGATTTAATGACCACATATCATATGTCCTCAATATTACCTCATACACACTTAAACAAATTATCTAACTACCCCTCCAACCACTCATACATCCTACCAAACAAACCCACCATACATCTGTCTTAACCACACCAACCCAGCCACATATACTTCCTAACCACAATCCAACCTCATATACGTCCTACCACACCAACCATCACACATCCATCTTAACCACACCAACCCAACCACACATACCAACAGCCACCTAACCACTTAAACATACTTACACACCCATACTGGCAAAATTATACACCTTAAAAGCACCTCCCCAGCTGACCTCTTCAATATAATCATCTTATTACAATACAAATATAGAAAACTTAGGAAAATATAACATTTCAGCTGTTTACAAAATCTTTACAACTTAGATATACTTAATTAAAAACTGAGAAAAAAGGCAATGAACTCACATAATGCACACAAAATACTCAGAATGGAAAATGAAGATGTGTGCGACAGAAGGGAATTACCAACCTGGTACATTCTAATGTAATGCAAATGCACATTTCTTTATCGAGCATTTTTTTTAAAACACTTCCCAAGGTCGATTGCATTCAAGGAATAGAAGTGATGCTCATTGCTTCTATTCAGTGTTCAGTGTTACTAAATTAACATATTTCAACAGGACCATGTGTTTTGGTTTTTTTCTTCAAAAGGGAGCGAGTTGTAGTTAAATGCGGCGTTATGGGTTTTTTTATCCTCAAAAACCATTAATTTTCTACTTATGTAACAGGTGGTGCTTGCAGTTTAAAACTACATTGATATATCAAGCAGAATTTAATGTTTGATTTTCTTACATAGAAATTCTGACAATACATTTTTTTCAGTCTCATATTAGGTCAAGTATTTTCTGAACAAAAGATGGTCCAAACTTTCTGTGACATTTTCCATCATTAACATCCGTTTCTCATTTCATGAGAGTCGGGAGGGGAACATTCTATCATATCAGGGAATTTTTTACTTGAGGAACACTCACAGAAATCTAAAAAATAAATCTTGATTCGCGATCTAAAAATGTGGACCATTTACTCCAAGGATACTATCAATTTGCAAACCCTATTGAAAGCACAAGCATGGGACCCAATCTTCATAATTTCTGTGTGCACTATGCTAAATACAAGGTAGTGTAACAATTGCATTGCAACTAAAAAAGAGGTGCACTTATAATAATATACTTAGCACTTAATGGTATAATGAGCTGCAATTGCAAATTAAGAACTACATTACGATGAAAATTACACTTATGGAAATACTATCAACAGTATTTGCAGCATAGATTATACATTGATTTTACCACCTCTCTTATTCCAATGCATACATGTATCCTAAACACAAAATTTATACTAATTTACATAATTTTGATGAACTAAAACATTTTCCAACTTCACGGGACTGGCTATTAAGTAATACCCTAATTTAATTTTCATTTCTTGAGATTGAAGATTAACTTGGTTGATTGCAAGTAACTGCTCTGATTGAGAGATAAAAAAGAATACTTTTATTGTCCAACAAGGGAAGGTCGGGATATATTTAATCACGCTCAGCTACCTCTTGCCAGTGGGATTTACCAGCATGAGAAACAGTTTCAGCAACCAACCAAAGTGTTTCAAACTAACCATTTTGGAATGATATTTTTTCCTCACAGATGTTTGCATTTTTATCTTAATGATTAAAATACTTAAAAACCAGTTTTCCTTAAAATAAGAATTGTTCCCATTAAGTTACACTTAAATCTTAGAGATTTTTCCCCTCCTCAAAAAAGCCTGAAATATTTTAGTGATTTTGACTGTTTTTTTCCAAGCTATGAATGATTATATTATTTATGACTGATGGAATTGATTATTGAAATTATTCAGTAGATAAAACAAAACAAATCACTGAGTTTTCCAGTCCTACAATTATGAAGCATTCAAAATTAAAAACTCTACCAAACTTAAAAACATTCTCTTTAGAATACATCATATAAACAAAACAAAGGACAACAAAACATGAAATATAACACACTTGACTTTTAAGAAAAGTTTTTGTAATACTGGAATGACTACGTATAATTCGGCACCTTAAAATTCATCACCTCAACACCCCGTCCCCTTATTGCAATCTTACAGATAATCTACACCATATAATGGTGGTAAAAACTCAAATTGTACATATTTCTAATATCTACACACAGAACAGTTAACAATTGGGCACAAATTACCTTTTTGTATGCTAAGCAGTAAATACCCCAGCTTGCAAAATGGACGTCAAAGATCTTTGCTTTGTGCATGACTTGCTGCAACCACCACAAATGGAAAAGGTTTATTACGTAGACATTATTAGATACCCTCCCCCTCTGCTTCCCCTCCCCCCCCCACACATGTTAAATAAAGAATTAGTGAAACATACCCTGAGCTCGCAGATAATGTGCTTACCCTTGAAGCTATTTTACTACCATCCAAATTACCTGATAATATTCCTTACACATGCACTCCCCCATCATTACCATTCCGATCTTCCCTTTATTCCTATTATTTATGCTAAACCTTCCATTTCCTGACCAAAAAGACCAGTGGACCCAAAACATTTAACATGCACCTTTGTTAACACACCTAATTTGTTCTTCACATCTACAACACTGGATTTACACAAAAACGTATTTCAGTATCATCGTTGTGTCATCGTATTTTAATTTACACTTACTTACAAGTTTCCTATCATACCCTGATCACGATTATTCAATAACCAAATCATACACTTATATAAAACTTAAGTATCAATGCTACAAATTCTTTGGAAATTATTTACTGTAAGAAAAGAACATTCACTATATAAACTTTTCTTTGTACTTGGTAATCAACTAAAAAGAAAGCACATTACTTATTCAATTTGGCATTAACTAATTGTCCTTTCACATTATAAGCTATTTCAACCCTAAAAACACTAACCATTTAGTATACTTCTACCAAAATGAAAGCTATCTTATACAATCCAAATTACAGAATGCTTTACATGACTTGATGTTTTTATGCATACATAGCAAGAACCTTCCACACACATGGTATGCACACCCTCCAAAAGTGCAAAGAACCTTATAAAAGAAGCAAAATGAGTACCTTTCACATTTATACGTTGAGTACCTTACACACAAGAGGATATGAAAAGCTGTCACATATGATGAACTTATACATATGAATATCTTACACATATACAGTGCAAGCACCTGTCACACATGTGCATCTTACACACATATAATGTGAGTACCTTACACACATAATGCGAGCATGTTGCATGTGTTAGTATCTTATACACAAATAATGTGAGTACCTCACACACACAAATGTGAGTGACTTACATGTGTTAGTATCTAACACACACATTAGTACCTAACACACATGCAATGTGAGTGACTTACATGAGTTAGTATCTAACACACACGTCAGTACCTTACACACATGCTATGCCAGTGACTTACATGTGTTAGTTATCTAACACACACATGTCAGTACCTAACACACACGCAATGTGAGTGACTTACATGTGTATCTGACACACACATGTCAGTACAAAAACACATGCAATGTGAGTGACTTATGTGTTAGTATCTTACACACACACATCAGTACCTAACACATATGCAATATTAGTGACTTACATGTGTTAGTATCTTACACATATAAGCCAGTGCTTTACACACATACAATGTGGGTATCTTACACACATGTGAGTATGCTACACATATACAATGAGAGAACCTTTCACACACATTGTTCAAATCACACACAGAAACCGTCTGATGATTTGAGATATTTCCAACAAACAGTTGCCTTACCTAAATGACATCTAATCAACTGACCGCAAATCACATCGCTCATTTGTTGCCATTGTTTAATCCAAATCAAATCAAAAAAGGAGACACTCCATGAAAGTTTGTTAGCTTTAGTTTTACACTAAACAATTAGTTTTATCTACATCAATGAGCATCATCTCATCATACCAATCCAATTGCACAGAACCCAATAATTTTGATCCAAAAAAGGCAAAAAGTGGAGTTCATGCATTAATCCTACAGCTCAGTGATTATTATTTACCAAACCAGAGATCACATTAAAAATTTAAAAATGGCAGTTGAAAATTAAGTAGCCTCCAACTTGTGTTTAAAATGAATCATTCTTAGGAATTGAGTTGCTTAGACATATGAATCGTTAGTTTCAGAGTAAATACGCTTATGATCATTGCTTACAAAAAATAATCTATTTCATCGGAAAAAAGAAAGAAACTGATTGCAAAAGGTATTAATTTGAACCAATCAAAAACCACCGCTCTCTGATCAAGAGAAAACATATTTGTCGAATCATTCTCTTTTGAACATGCTCATTTCTAATAATCTGTTGTCCTATGAAACATGATTCAACAAACAAAATATAAGCAGAGCGATACACACATTCATTGAGATAGTCAAGTCTTAAATGGTTTTATATTAGTTTGTGCAAGAAATCTGACATTCACCAATTTATAATTCTTAACACATACACATGTCGGCGAGTCTTCTCAAAACAAAAAAAAACAAAAAAACATGGAAATATTTTTTCAATCTTAATCTTATACCTAAAGGTCTCATCAGCTTAAAGATAAAATTGTTTGTTTAATAAGAACAAGAACATGAAAATGAAATTTTATCAAATTTGTCTTCTAAATAATACTTATCTTGTGCTTTTCTGTAACAAGTTACCAACAGGGCTTAAAAACTAAAGATGTTCCATAGAAAAAAGAAAAATATCCTTAAATATGTTATGCAATTACTCTTCATACAACTTAAAACAGTGCTTAATGGTTGTTAATCTCTCTGGAACTGACATCCTCCTAGCTTACCTTATCTTTAAATAACTCTGCATGCAGGAACAAAAGAGTGATGCTTTTACCTTAATGAGTCTGGTAATTTTTTTTGTTTTTTTTCTTATTTTCTTCTTTTTTTTTTGTGCATTTTTCTTCTTACATTCTAGTTTAGACTTCTTAATTTTGTTAAAAGGCAGATATGCAATAGACGCCCTTCGCTTTCTCAACCACAACTTAAATTTCTATTTTCGTTCTTATGATTAATTAACCATAACATATATGTGATTAATACCCATTTTAAGATTTTCCTTTGAAGGTTTCTATGAAATGAAGTTATAAAATCATATGAAGCAATGTAAATATTTTAGTTCTTCTAAAGCTTAAATACGTCTTATTTTTTTCTTCTGTAGCATACAAACACAATAACTAAATCCAAAGTCTTTATCAAAAGCTATCAAATACATTTAGACCAGCTTCAAGCGCTTCTACGAGTAAAAAGACTGTTTACACAGCTAAAACTAATATCTAATGTGTTCTAGAATCTACGATGAAAACACCTTCAAGAAAAATCCAAATTACATTTAATTTGTCTTTAATGGACAATGTGAAGTAGAAACGTAAGGCTTACAATCCTCCACAAAGTTAACATAATAAATGTGAACTAAGCTACAAAGAAAACCACACTGTCTTGAGCATTTTGAAACAATTAAGAAAAATTAGTTCTAATTTAACATTTTCAAAAAATAAAATTTACATATTTATTCAGAGAAAATTGAATTGAAATAGAAACAAAAGGCTTGTACTGGACTGGACTGGACTTCCTAAAACAGCCCATGTTTTGATCTTACGACAATGACTACATAAACCCTGAAAAAGTTCACATGTATATTAATCTACTTTGATACCTTCTTTATCTACTTAAACACTTTTTGTGCCAGTGTAGACATCTTGACATTACTGATAGATAAACAACTCTGAACATGGTTTCTTAAACTTCAGATATGTCAAGGATAATGAATGCCAATAAAGTGTCCATCTTGAATTGGTTAAGAATGCCAAAGTTTAACTTTCAAATGAGATTAAATTCTGACATAAAATAATATCTCTACTTGATTTCATATCATTTTTCACAAAGATATGTTTTTTTTTTTTCTGAGAAGGCTTAAAAGATTCCAAACTAAGAATGACTTAACTTTTCAATCAACCTCTCATCATTCCATAAAATACAGGGAAGTGGTATGACACCAACAATATGACAAAATTACTGTCAAACATTTTTACACCATAACTAGACCATGGTCTCTCCTGTGCATTATACACACCAATGTAGTGTCAAGACTAAAACACAATACCATGCATTATCTATGCCATGACACCTGATTAAAGGTCATGTCAAAATCGACATTTATGCATATTTTCATTGTCAAACTATAGTGCATCATCAAAGTGACCTATTACTAAAACATGTCAAGACATTAATAAACATGTCGACACATTACTAAACATGTCGACACGTTAATAAACATGTCGACACGTTAATAAACATGTCAACACGTTAATAAACATGTCGGCACGTTAATAAACATGTCAACATGTTAATAAACATGTCAACACGTTAATACACATTATTAAACATGTTGGCACATTAATAATTGTGTCGATACATTACAAAACATGTCGACACATTACTAAAACATGTCGACACATTACTAAAATATGTCAACACATCAATATATCGAAACATTACTAAACATGTCGACACATTACTAAAACATGTATACACATTAATAAACATGTCAACACATTAATAAACATGTTGATACATTAATAAACATGTCGATAAATAAATAATGATGTAGATACATTACTAAAACAGGTCAACACATGATGTAAACACACAACACTAATACATCCGTTTACATCATTCCATGCTCAGTACTGAACCAACACAAGGCTTTAACTCATGCAGTGATTATAATGCCAGGCCACTACCAACATGCAACACTCTGTACGACATGACTTCGACAAAACATGAGAAACATTCCTACCCAGGGATTTGTCTAAAATAAGCCAATCACAAAGTAATACATTGCACAATCAAACATCAATCAATTAATACCAATCGATCAATCACAAGTTCACAGAAAATCACTACATATCAGAAAAGCTTTATTTACTTAATAATGGATCAGACTCAGTTGAAAGTCAATATTTCAGTTTACTTCTAAGATGTATACCTCAAATTACAAAACTACCATCTTTAAATTATCTGCTTCTACAGCAATTATTTCCTCTCAACTGAATAACACTTATTATAATAAAGCTGTCACAGCAATCTTTCCCATGCTTAATTTCCAATCATACACCCAACTGTAAATCGTGTGTTGTCCAGCGTGTCTCCTTTAAAAATGGTTGATAATTATGTAAACAAAATGAAGAAATTCTATTGTTTTAGGTTTGGTTTGTTGAAGTTTAACGGCACCACGACAGCCAGAGTCAAACGTGCCAAGAGGGTGTTAAATAATTTAGGTACAAAGGTTAGGAAAGAGATGATTGGAAAAGGAGGAAAGGATGAAAAGTAAAAATTTGAGAGGAAATGAGTTGTAGAAGAAAAGGTGGTAAGAAGGAGAGGGATGTGAGATAGGCAAGGATGGGGGTGTGGGGAAATTAAAACAAGTGGAATCGGTTTTAGAGGCACAAATTAAGATTACTTCTAAATGGGGGATATGTAATCATACCAGCTTTCAATTTTCTGGTAAGTGGAATAACAATTATCATTATACAGACCTTACTACGTAATCCATCTCTTTTTTAATTTCCAAGTAATTATAATCCAGCTGCATTTTGCAGATTTTTTATTGTTTGTTGCTGTGTGCCAAATTTCAATTTTTACATAAATTACCTCTTCTTAATGGAAAAACAGTTATCATTATATAGATGTTACTAAGCAATGCATCCATTTTCACTTTTTTCAATTTCCAAGTAATTATTAATCAGCTGTATAATGAGATTTAATGATAATGATAATGAAATTTTCTTCGAAAATCTTTTATAATTACGGAATTAATGAAGAAGTCGTCTGTTTAAGAGACAAAAATTCAAATCACTTTAAAAATGTGGATACCAAATTCATTTTCAGAAATCATCTTTTCTTGATGCAAAGATTTTCACAGGGATTGTCGTGTTTTATACCCTCTCTAATATGATCATGAAAAATTCACAAGGTGGAAATTACTCTTGCAGGTCAACATAGCACCTTTTGCAGGTTAAATTTCTCCCAGATTTAAAAATTTGTTTTTTTTTTTTGGAAGGAATCTTTCATTTTCCGGATGTATATTTCTGCCTAACCAAGTCCGTCTTTATCCTTGATGAGAAAAGAGGAATCGCTCATTAAAGAATGGTGCCATAACCAACAGAAAAGATCAATTTTACGATCGAAAGATAAATCCGAAAGAAGAAAGTAAGAAATTACCCTAATTATTCAAATAGCCTTCAATAATGCCACAGAGCTAAATGATATCACTATCCTATGATAATAGACAGGATGTGATTTATGCTAGAAAAATCATTATATTCATTTTTTTGAGGTCTATTTTTGTTTTTAAAGATAAATCTTTCTGATTCATGTGCTTATAACATATTTGATAAAAAAAATATCAAAAAACTTTGCTTCTACTGAAAGTAAATTAATTTCACTATTTTGTCCACTCTACACTTTATATTCTATATCATGTCTCAGTATAACTATGTATAAAATATACTGTACTCCATGCAATACATATCACAACCCATGTTCCACAAGCAATATATAATTACTATGTAGTAGATATAAAAATTTGCAACTATGTTTCACGATGTGATATATGATTCACACTGTCATAGATACCACAATCCAAACTACAGGGCTTTTCACTAGAATTTGAATGCAATCTCTCAACGTAACACTTTTATGTTCACTTTTCACGCCTTGAAGAAAAACTAATAAGCAATGCATGAATCAGTTGAAAGCATAAGTCCACAACAAATTTAGAAACTTAAGAATAGAAACTTTACGAGTTAGAAACTTAAGAGTTAGAAACTTAAAAGTTAAAAACTTAAGAGTTAGAAACTTAAGAGCTAGAAACTTAAGAGTTAGAAACTTAAGAGTTAGAAACTTAAAAGTTGGAAACTTAAGAGTTAGAAACTTAAGAGTTAGAAACTTAAGAGTTAGAAGCTTAAGAGTTAGAAACTTAAAGGTTAGAAACTTAAGGATGAGAAATGTAATGCATTCATGTTTAAAAGCAATGCCACACTAACTTAAGTTGGGACTTCATTCAGTTTTAATTCTACATTCTTGTACTTAAACTTCATGAAGCTAAATCTATAGAAATAAAAATTAAACAAATAACTGTATCAATTAATAATTAACTGTATTAAGTAACAATTAAATGAAATATTCTTAGAGAAGAAATATAATAGTCAAATTTGTAAGATAGCATAAATAGTGAGAAAGATATCAAGGGCTTAGTTATCGGTAGTTAACACTGAATTACATAAAAGTGTCTCACCATAAACAACATGTTATGTTTTATCAGAATGATATCAATGTTTGTTTGATGAGGACTTAACGGCACCACGACGACAAGGGTCAAATAGTGCCCGAAAGGTTAGATCATTTCAGAGGTAGGAAGGATAGAAAACAGGGGGAGATTGAGAGAAATACGAGAACTAAAAGTAAGAAAGCTGGGATCGAGAGAGGTGCAAAAAAAACAAAGTAGAGAGAGGGGAAAGAAGAGGACTAAATATGGTTGTAGAGGGAAACATGATATTAAACTTAGTTCCAAATTATTACCATTAATGAGGGAATGCAGCAGGGCATTTCAAATTTCTAATATAAATACCTTAAAATGTTTCTTAAACTTTACTCGTTAACACAGATTTGAAATAAATGATAAACTCTAATACAAAAAAAATCACCAAAACAGGTTTCAGTCAAACAACATAGAAGAAAATCTGCAATGTTTCAGCAGCAAGCAGACATACATAGACGACAAGAAAATAGTTAAAATAATCAGCAAAAGGGGAAAGATACTTGCAAAAAAAACAAAAAACACACACTTCAATGCAGGTAGCTCCATATAACTAGATCTCAAATAGTATTACGAGTATGCAAACCACATAGGTGCAAACGTGAACTGTCATCTTAAAGAGGACTTATGTCATTAATACCACCATTCTACCGTTTTTAGAATTGTCAATTCAACGCAAATAAGACAAAAATGATTTTGTGGCTCTAACTTAAAAAGGATACAGTTTTTTTTTAATTCTTGTTACTTCTTATTCAAACGACTTGTAAATAGACGATCTGGTGTTACACTTTCGAGTTACTCTCCTTCTTACGATACTTCAACTAACCTTACTCTTAAACATTCTTACAAGTTGCTACTATTGCCTGCCTTTTAGTATGCTAATATTTTTTTTGGCTGATTTTTCCTATTTTTATAACTTTTTTTTAATGCATGATAACATTAGACGTAGTAATTAAATACTTTGTACTAAGCTGAACGAGGAAAAAAACAAAACTTGTTGAGCTGTTTTTGCAAGGGACCAGTGAAAGCGACCCTGTCCGAAGGAAAGACGTCCTTTAGATTCTTGCAGCTTGAGGTGTTCCCTGTAAGAGAGAAAAATTATCAATGTATCTTCATGAAAAAGATAACAGCAATAGACGGTGAATATTTCAAGGAATATTTTCATGAATTTTCATATATGAGATACAGGACTATTAAAGGAACAAATGATTCAAAGAAACTCATGTTGATGTCTTATACCGCTTTAGACTTTTCACAGTTCAAAGACATTGCCAATGTGATGAAAAGTGACCAGTGCAGTATACAGTGTGATGTCATGCTCGCTCTAAGACAATGTATTTTTATAATAATGTTGTTCTTTCCAAATTGGAATTCATCATAAAATTTCCCACAATTCTGGATAAAGGTGTCGAAAAACTTCCCATGAAAAATCGCAACAGAAATAATATTAATGTAGCAAATACATCTTTATATGCCGTCCTCTTTCCTAATTTAATGTTTGTTTGTTTGATGAGGGCTTAATGGCACCACAGCAACGAGGGTCAAATTGTGCCTGAAAGGTTAAGATTTTTTTCATTGCACAATTACATGGGGAACGTTTTAAGAGCAAATATTTACCACATATACTGTTGTTTACTTAAGAAATCTTTATCCAAAAAACCCCATCAAATACACTGTGAGGTCAGTTATCAACATGCCAGTGAAATCTCTGGAAATATGTATTATCTGTGTAGCAATGACTGGTGTCGTAAGTCTAAACCGGCGTCCAAAAGGTGCCAACATAATTTGTTCACTACTTTGTTCACTAATAGTCTAGTTCTCTATTATACATATGAAAAGAAGTCTAGTTTTCTATTATATATGAAAAGAAGTCTAGTTCTCTATTATATATATATGAAAAGAAGTCTAGTTCTCTATTATATATATGAAAAGAAGTCTAGTTCTCTATTATATATATGAAAAGAAGTCTAGTTCTCTTTTATATATATGAAAGTCTAGTTCTCTATTATATATATGAAAAGAAGTCTAGTTCTCTATTATATATGAAAAGAAGTCTAGTTCTCTATTATATATGAAAAGAAGTCTAGTTCTCTATAATATATATAAAAAGAAGTCTAGTTCTCTATTATATAAATGAAAAGAAGTCTAGTTCTCTATTATATATGAAAAGAAGTCTAGTTCTCTATTATATACATGAAAAGAAGTCTAGTTCTCTATTATATAAATGAAAAGAAGTCTAGTTCTCTATTATATATATGAAAAGAGGTCTAGTTCTCTATAATATATATGAAAAGAAGTCTAGTTCTCTATTATATATATGACAAGTCTAGTTCTCTATTATACATATGAAAAGAACTCTAGTTCTCTATTATATATATGACAAGAAGTCTAGTTCTCTATTATATATATGAAAAGAAGTCTAGTTCTCTATTATACATATGAAAAGAAGTCTAGTTCTCTATTATATATGAAAAGAAGTCTAGTTCTCTATTATATATGAAAAGAAGTCTAGTTCTCTATTATATATATGAAAAGAAGAAGTCTAGTTCTCTTTTATATATATGAAAGTCTAGTTCTCTATTATATATATGAAAAGAAGTCTAGTTCTCTATTATATATGAAAAGAAGTCTAGTTCTCTATTATATATGAAAAGAAGTCTAGTTCTCTATAATATATATAAAAAAGAAGTCTAGTTCTCTATTATATAAATGAAAGGAAGTCTAGTTCTCTATTATATATGAAAAGAAGTCTAGTTCTCTATTATATACATGAAAAGAAGTCTAGTTCTCTATTATATAAATGAAAAGAAGTCTAGGTCTCTATTATATATATGAAAAGAGGTCTAGTTCTCTATAATATATATGAAAAGAAGTCTAGTTCTCTATTATATATATGACAAGTCTAGTTCTCTATTATACATATGAAAAGAACTCTAGTTCTCTATTATATATATGACAAGAAGTCTAGTTCTCTATTATATATATGAAAAGAAGTCTAGTTCTCTATTATATATATGAAAAGAAGTCTAGTTCTCTATTATATATATGACAAGAAGTCTAGTTCTCTATTATATATATGAAAAGAAGTCTAGTTCTCTATTATATATATGAAAAGAAGTCTAGTTCTCTATTATATATATGACAAGAAGTCTAGTTCTCTATTATATATGAAAAGAAGTCTAGTTCTCTATTATATATATGAAAAGAAGTCTAGTTCTCTATTATATATATGAAAAGAAGTCTAGTTCTCTATTATATAAATGAAAAAAGTCTAGTTCTCTATTATATAAATGAAAAGAAGTCTAGTTCTCTATTATATATATGAAAAGAAGTCTAGTTCTCTATAATATATATGAAAAGAAGTCTAGTTCTCTATTATATATATGACAAGTCTAGTTCTCTATTATACATATGAAAAGAAGTCTAGTTCTCTATTATATATATGACAAGAAGTCTAGTTCTCTATTATATATATGACAAGAAGTCTAGTTCTCTATTATATATATGAAAAGAAGTCTAGTTCTCTATTATATATATGACAAGAAGTCTAGTTCTCTATTATATATATGAAAAGAAGTCTAGTTCTCTATAATATATATGAAAAGAAGTCTAGTTCTCTATTATATATATGACAAGAAGTCTAGTTCTCTATTATATATGAAAAGAAGTCTAGTTCTCTATTATATATATGAAAAGAAGTCTAGTTCTCTATAATATATATGAAAAGAAGTCTAGTTCTCTATTATATATATGAAAAGAAGTCTAGTTCTCTATTATATATATGAAAAGAAGTCTAGTTCTCTTTTATATATATGAAAAGAAAGTCTAGTTCTCTATTATATATATGAAAAGAAGTCTAGTTCTCTATTATATATGAAAAGAAGTCTAGTTCTCTTTTATATATGAAAAGAAGTCTAGTTCTCTATAATATATATGAAAAGTCTAGTTCTCTATTATATATGAAAAGAAGTCTAGTTCTCTATAATATATATGAAAAGAAGTCTATTTCTCTATTATATATATGAAAAGAAGTCTAGTTCTCTATTATTTATATATGAAAAGAAGTCTAGTTCTTTATAATATATATGAAAAGAAGTCTAGTTCTCTATTATATATATGACAAAAGTCTAGTTCTCTATTATATATATGAAAAGAAGTCTAGTTCTCTATTATATATATGAAAAGAAGTCTAGTTCTCTTTTATATATATGAAAAGAAGTCTAGTTCTCTATTATATATATGAAAAGAAGTCTAGTTCTCTATTATATATGAAAAGAAGTCTACTTCTCTATTATATATGAAAAGAAGTCTAGTTCTCTATAATATATATGAAAAGAAGTCTAGTTCTCTATTATATATATGAAAAGAAGTCTAGTTCTCTATTATATATATTCTCTATTAAAAAAAAGTCTAGTTCTCTATTATATATATGAAAAGAAGTCTAGTTCTCTATTATATATATGAAAAGAAGTCTATTATATATATGAAAAGAAGTCTAGTTCTCTATTATATATATGAAAAGAAGTCTAGTTCTCTATTATATATATGACAAGAAGTCTAGTTCTATTATATATATGAAAAGAAGTCTAGTTATTATATATATGAAAAGAAGTCTAGTTCTCTATTATATATATGAAAAGAAGTCTAGTTCTCTATTATATATATGAAAAGAAGTCTAGTTCTCTATTATATATATGAAAAGAAGTCTAGTTCTCTATTATATATATTCTCTAAATATATATGAAAAGAAGTCTAGTTCTCTATTATATATATGAAAAGAAGTCTAGTTCTCTATTATATATATCTAGAAAAGAAGTCTAGTTCTCTATTATATATATGAAAAGAAGTCTAGTTCTCTATTATATATATGAAAAGAAGTCTAGTTCTCTATTATATCTAGTTCTCTATTATATATATGAAAAGAAGTCTAGTTCTCTATTATATATATGAAAAGAAGTCTAGTTCTCTATTATATATATGAAAAGAAGTCTAGTTCTCTATTATATATATGAAAAGAAGTCTAGTTCTCTATTATATATGAAAAGAAGTCTAGTTCTCTATTATATATGAAAAGAAGTCTAGTTCTCTATTATATGTATATGAAAAGAAGTCTAGTTCTCTATTATATATGACAAGTCTAGTTCTCTATTATATATATGACAAGAAGTCTAGTTCTCTATTATATATATGAAAAGAAGTCTAGTTCTCTATTATATATATGAAAAGAAGTCTAGTTCTCTATTATATATATGAAAAGAAGTCTAGTTCTCTATTATATATATTTGAAAAGAAGTCCAGTTCTCTATAATATATATGAAAAGAAGTCTAGTTCTCTATTATATATATGACAAGAAGTCTAGTTCTCTATTATATATATGAAAAGAAGTCTAGTTCTCTATTATATATATGAAAAGAAGTCTAGTTCTCTATTATATATATTTGAAAAGAAGTCCAGTTCTCTATAATATATATGAAAAGAAGTCTAGTTCTCTATTATATATATGACAAGAAGTCTAGTTCTCTATTATATATATGAAAAGAAGTCTAGTTCTCTATTATATATATGAAAAGAAGTCTAGTTCTCTTTTATATATATGAAAAGAAGTCTAGTTCTCTATTATATATATGAAAAGAAGTCTAGTTCTCTATTATATATGAAAAGAAGTCTAGTTCTCTATTATATATGAAAAGAAGTTTAGTTCTCTATTATATATATGAAAAGAAGTCTAGTTCTCTATTATATATATAAAAAGAAGTCTAGTTCTCTATAATATATATGAAAAGAAGTCTAGTTCTCTATTATATATATGACAAGAAGTCTAGTTCTCTATTATATATATGAAAAGAAGTCTAGTTCTCTATTATATATATGAAAAGAAGTCTAGTTCTCTATTATATATATGACAAGTCTAGTTCTCTATTATATATGAAAAGAAGTCTAGTTCTCTATAATATATATGAAAAGAAGTCTAGTTCTCTATTATATATATGACAAGAAGTCTAGTTCTCTATTATATATGAAAAGAAGTCTAGTTCTCTATTATATATATGAAAAGAGGTCTAGTTCTCTATTATATATAGGAAAAGAAGTCTAGTTCTCTATTATATATATGAAAAGAAGTCTAGTTCTCTATTATATATATGAAAAGAAGTCTAGTTCTCTATTATATATATATGAAAAGAAGTCTAGTTCTCTATTATATATATGAATAGAAGTCTAGTTCTCTATTATATATATGAAAAGAAGTCTAGTTCTCTATTATATATATATGAAAAGAAGTCTAGTTCTCTATTATATATATGAAAAGTCTAGTTCTCTATTATATATATATAAAATGAAAAAAAAAAATCATGGGAATATTTCTATGGATGCTTTATTGCTCAACCTCTGACCTAAATACTGTGGATAAGTGTTAAATTGGTATCATGTGAAAAATGAATCATTGAAAGGATTAGTTCAGTGGTAGAGCATGTTCATCTGATATGAAAGAGGACTTCAAAAGAAACAAAATGGTGAAGAAAATGTAAACAAATCTTATTCCGTTAAGATATTCAAGTTTAAAGCTTTGTATTGTCTGTGTAGAAATGACTGGTGTAGTAAGTCTACTACAAAAAGTTGGCGTCTTCATCCTCACATTTTTGAACAATTGTTAATGAATTCTAAAGAAAGTTTGTTTAATTTGTTTCACTTTTTATTTTCCTTAAACTTTCTTCAGGTGGTATATTATAAATACCCTTCCTAGATTCAGTTTGACAAATTTGTTGACATATCCCATGGTTTTTAAGCCACAAAATCACAGGACAAAATATGATAGAATACATAAAGACTTTAAGGAATCTGAAGCTATGACATCACAACTAGTCCAATTTCAGTCATTTCTACATAAATGATACCAAACTTTAAACTTACATATCTCCTTAACAGAATCAGATTTTGAATGCTTTCTTCACCATTTTGTTTCTTTTGAAGTCCTCTTTCATATAAGATAAACATGCTTGACCACTGAACTAATCATTTAAAATGTTGCTGATCCGTTTTTACCAAAATTGAAGCATGGAGCAGGTTTGTGTCCCAACGAGTTTTCTCCAAGATTGCAGATATAAATATTTCTATATACAAAATATACCATTGTGCTACTAGAGGAGCCAGATCTGGAAAAAAATCTACGGTTTCGAGGGTTATAACAATGAGGGAGGAAGCAAGGGGGGAGGAGGGGGTAAAAAGAATTATTTTTTTTTCATTAAAAAAACCCTGAGGATTTCTTTAAGCAACAGTATATATGGTAAATATGTGCTCTAAAATGTCCTCCATGTGATTGTGTGATGAATAGTACATTAAACTGTGAAAAAGGGAGGCGTATAAAGATGTACTAATATCAATACATTACTATATTAATAATATTTCTGTCACGATTTTTCACATAAGATTTTCGACACCTTTATTCAGAACTATGCAGGGAGCAAATAAGCTATTCAATAAATTTCCTCTCACAAAAAGAAAGTAGAAAGTAAGTGCTAAACATTTACCAGTTACAGGCCATAGTTTTCAGTTAATCTCTGCCGAAGAGGTAGTGGAAACTGGTCAGAAAATTGTTTCCAATTTTCAGCTCCAACTTGATCCTTGAATCCATGAAGGATCTGAAGAAAAAAGAAATAAGGCACATTTAAAAAAGCCTCATCTTAGCACCAGTACTTTTCCAAACTCCTGTCCCTCCTACTTCCTATCATTCCCTACCCCATTCAATTTTTACACAAATCAAGAAAACCATTCCTTTAATTTGTATTACACCTACATGCAAAATATTCCCAAGTCAATGTGGCTTTTCTCCCAGGCAACCTCCAAGAGGTCAAATGACAAGTTTCTTTCAGATTGAGTTGTCAAGTCTGCCCTAGGAAAGAAAGCACTTTGTTGTTCCCAAATGAAACTAACATGACCCCCCCTTCCATATAAAAATTTCATAACTTTTAACTTTCTCAATTATACAAAAATGAATTAAACAACATTTTTATTTTAGAACTTTGATGATTATTTTTAGGCATTCCAGACATTTTTTGACATGTTGCCATAGAAACGCCCAGCCATACCACCTAAATGTCAATATCTCCTTCCATTTATTTTTTGAAATATTAACCGAATGGCATTGATAGTGATGGCGATGAAGGCTAGTTAGTAAATATAGGAAACACAACTGAAAAACATGTTGCCCAGAGAAATAATCATTTGAACAAATCTGTGACCACAAATTGTACATACTGGAGCCCTGGCTTTCTAACTTTTTCTTTACTTTTTACTGCAAAAAACTTTCCTTCATCGTTATCTGTACACTTTATAATAATTTGACTGTGAAATAAACTCAGATATTTCCCTCTTTATTCTTATTTAACATATTGTGAGCTATTTTCACATTCTGCTTAACTTTGTTCACATTTTGCACTATTTGAAGCTAATAATGAGAAATGCTTGTAAAGTATCCATGGAGGACCATCTCTAGTCTTATTGGTATTATTTTTGTTGCTGAAAAGGAGGAAAATATATTACTGAGATAAAAAACAAAAAGAAAGGTTAACAATAGGTGTACAATGATTGATAGGTGAGTCTTGTTGGCACCTCCACCATAAACGAAAGTCAAATAGAGCCGTATCTATACTTACGGTGTGAAACATTACTTTCAAGTCGTCTTTTGGGTTCTGCCAGGAAGCCACGGCATCACAGAAGAAAATAAAATCCTGAAAAACAAACAAATAAATAAATAAATAACAGCTGATTGCAAAATCCTATTCTACTGAGAGATGCTTGCCACGAAGAATCCCAACTAAAGACTTCAAGTAAAACTTAACTGTCAGAAGGACAGTATGCTCGACTATTAAAAGCTAGTATAGAGAATGGGCTTATAGAGGGAAGTATATACAGATATAGGGTAGCAGAGGCATATGATTTCAAATTACTTGAGTTTTGAAAGATACACTTACATTTTCATTTGCACTACAAGCTTCAAAATATCTTTTAAGTTTACCCAGGTATCTTAAGACAAAAAAAAAGCTCAAGGTTACCTCACCCAGTAACTCAGAAAACATGTAAAACCTAGCAGTTTTTATAACTACAACACCTCTTTTAGTTCTATCAATTGAATAACAAAGAAAGGAGAGGCCCTGACCTGCCAGTGTCAATGAAAGAATGCCATTCAACCCCCTCTCCAACCTGTAGCCCCTCCCCCTGCCCCTACACATTCCCAGAACTATATCCTGGATTGTAATACAACTTTCAATTTAAGAAAATATGTGTGTCAAGCAAAGTCAAGCAGCATGAAAAATGTACAATAATATTAAACTTAAATCATGTAAAACAATATTGCTTAACGTATAACAAACTAGACATTGGAGACGATTCAAATCCCCTCACCGCTTATAATGCATATTCAAGACTGTCCCACGTTCCATCCCAAGTGTCCCAAATGTCATCCCATGTTTATACTCCATGCAGTCACACCTGAAAACCAGATATTGTATGTCATTCCACCACTTGCAAGACCCACATGCCATCACACCTAAAATCCAGATAACAAATCCCACCACATGCCTTTCCGCCCTGTCCCACATGTCGACCCACCCTGTTCCACATGCCAACCAAGCCTGTTCCACATGCCAATCCACCGTCTAACATGCCAACACATCCTGACCAACATCCCACCGCACCCTGCCCTAAATACAATTCCACCCTGTCCCACATGACCTCATCCTAATTCCCTCAGCTACTTTATCATCATGTCAGCTTCTACCCCACATTCTGCTTATTGTTTATATTTCCCAATCCCCTAATTTAACATTCTTTAGAAGTGAGGAAACTTTTATTTGCTTCTTTATTTATAGCAAAACAAACATTTTGATTGCTATTCATGTCAGGACTATTAATATCATATTAAGGTCATAAGCCATATAGTTTTTGTCTCAGATCAATGATATTGTAGCAAATGCACACTATACCTCACCATTAAGTATGAACAATGCTCTTCACATACACTGTATGATCATTTGTTTAAGCAAAATCATCATACCCACTTTAATTCAAGAAATAGCACATATAGAAAATATTTTCATTGCTATGCAAATAGGTTAAATATTATGCACACACAATTCCCAATCATGCTCAACTGAACAGTACCAATGCCCTCTGCCATTGAATCAAATAGCAAGTTATTATCTCAGGTTAAATATTTTGTACACAAGCCTATTGTTATGCAAATAACCTACTTAATATGCACATTACACCTCACTATTAAGTGTAGACAATGCTCTTCACATATATAATCATTTGTGTAAAACAAAATCCCAATTCCCAATTTAATTTAAGAAATATCATAGATACAAATATTTTCATTGTTATGCAAGTAAACTAATTAGTATGTACATACAATCCCAAATCATGCTCATATGAACATGTCCTCTACCCCTGTAACAACAAATTATTATCTAAAGGTTATATATTTTATGCAAAAGTGCATTGCTATGCAAATAACCTGATTAATATGCACACTTCACCTCACCATTCAGTGTAGACAATGGTCTTCACATGTATGATCATTTATGTAAACAAAATCCCCACTCCCACTTTAATTCAAGAGATATCATAGATACAAGTATTTTCATTGTTATGCAAATAAGCTAATTAATATGCACACACAACCCCTAATCATGCTTATTAAACAGTACCCTATGCCAAGTTACATGAATACACCATTCATAACTTTAAGTTATAAAAACTTCAACCAAAAACTTTAACCAAAACTTTTAGCGGACAAATATTTTCATTGTGATGCAAATAAGCTAATTAGTATGTACATACAACCCTCCAATCATGCTCATTTGATCAGTACCCATGTCCTCTACCCCTGTGCCAAGTCACATGAATGTACACCATTCATAACTTAAGTTATGAAAACTTTAACCAAAACTTTACCAGCAGCGATACCAGGGTTAGTAGAATAGCTCTACTATTCTTCAAATAGTCGAGCTAAAAATAGAGATAACAATTTAAAATCAGAGCTAAATATTCAAATGTTGTGATTCTTGATCATTTCCTTCCTCAATTTTGAACTCCCCACCCCTCTGATTTAGAAATAAGATACAAATTTTGAACTCCCCACCATATTTAGAAATAACATACAGATTTTGTTTCCAACACAGGAGGGAGGGGAGTGGTTAAGATATAAAATTAGGGGGTAAGGAACACTAGGGATGTCAAGGAAATTAATGCAAATGTCCTAAGAATTAAAAAAAACCTTATTATATGTGATACAATTCCACCAGGAAAAAGTGTCATTATTAATGATGTATGGATCTTGAATAATAAGGATAGAAAAGTATATTCATCAAAATAAAAATAAACGCACACAGTTTCAAGAAGTATTCCAACAAGTTTCTTCTAAGATCACTGATTCATGTTTTGCAATGGGCATTCACATTCCATGGTGCTAGAGACGTTTATACTAAAACCTGCCAAAATTACTAGTGCGAATATAATGAGAGAGTACGAAGACTTTAATGACCTGCATAACACATAAGCTATCTAAACAAAATTCATCCGAGCCATTAGGCTCATAGTGCTGGTGTTTCACCCGGTTTCCATAGCACAAGCAGATAGGAGCATCTCTCCTGGAAGGGACACCAATCCATCACAGGTTAACTCCCCAGCAGTACTGTTACTTATTATACAGATGAGTGGACTGGAGCAAGTAGAGTAAAGAGTCAAACCCGGTACACTTCCAATACCAGAATAACTCTTTAACCACTGAATTTCTCTGCATAACATACTTAAGGTCTATGGATATTTAGCTATTTTTTAATTTGTTTAAAAGTAAGTATTCAAATCTGCTCAGTTCAGTTTTTGATTATAGTACCTTCAGTTTTTGAGTTATGGCTGATCAAAGCTCGATCAACTTTAAATTTATGTTAAGTTTGTGATGACGACTGGGCCAACAATCTAAAGTCTTGATGTTATTTCTAAATCAGTCACTGAAAATGATGGGAAAAACTACTCCCCCTGTAATTTTGATTAGGGTTTTGGTAACGAATGTAATCTTTTCAACAGAATTTGCTGCACTTCTTAATACATTTTTTTGTAAACAAAGAATTTACAAAAGAGATACCAAGGTGACCTTGTGATACATCAGTGCATTTTGAAGCCAGAAATTTTAAATTGCTTTAAAATGGTCAAATTTTAATTGATTTTGTTTGAAAATTTTCAAGAATCATACATTTTTTTGTAAACAAAGAATTTACAAAAGAAATACCAAGGTGACCTTGTAATACATCAGTTATTTGCATTTTGATGCCGGAGATTTGAAAATGCTTTAAATTGGTCCACTTTTAACTAATTTTGTTTGATGAATTTTTTAAGGTTCTTCCAAGGTTTTAATAATAAGCAAACTTTCTTCTCATGAATATTCTCATATGTTGACCCACCTGCACTACACCCACTGGGTTCACTCCAATCATTGCGCAAATCCCTCGGAATGCCGAGTCCTTTTCTTCGTTGTCACGGATGTTCCTTAGCGATGTACACCTGAAGGGGCATTACAAGAAAGCAAACATCACTGGTGTTTAGTCATTTAAGTACAGGTGCATATTGCATTGTGTAAATTGGATGGTTTAGCTGTCTTCGCACATCCACATTTGTTAAAAAATTAATGTAAGCACTGTGAGTAACAATTTCACTTGAAAAATATACAACTATTTTCCTTTCACCTGAACATCACATACATACCAAGCCAATAAACAACATCATAAATTCTACAAATACCGAAAGCTCTTATATTTGTGCAACATTTAAAATTTCATCTTTGCACAAATGTTCTAGTAGCAATACAAAAAATAGTAAACGTTCGAACAAGAAAAAGGTACACACCACTGCCGAATAAAATTAGGAGGACAGGCGCCACCAAAGTTGGGCAAACCAGACCAAGACGACCAATGGTGATGGCTACAAAGATAAAAGAAAGACATTTAACATTCACGTGATCCATGCAACACCAATGAGAGAAAAAAAACAACTATCAAGACATACTATATCAAAGGAACTATAAACCTTTTCAAACTTGAGTTTAATCAAACATGACTTCCTCAGTATTTCAACCAATCAGATGCTGGGAGAATATTCCCTTTGTTATCTAACCAATCAGCTGAAGGAAAAATTGTAAACAACAATATGCACAGGTATTACCTTTATATAAAACGCAAATACCCTTGGTACCATAACATGTGTGACTTGTGCAAACGGCTAAGAATCCCCAAATATTTAATTGGTTAAAACGAGTCCCCCAGCATACCTTTGGTCCACTATAACAAATGAACTTCGGCCATGTGACATTATTTTTCTGGAAATTTGGAGATTCAGATTTGAAAAGGTTGATTAGGAAACATACAGTGTCTTATAAAAGAATTAGTCCAATGGTTAAATAAGTTCATTATGTATAGAAAAGGACTTACAATGAAGAGGCTACTTCAATATCTTATTTCGTTTATGCAATCTTAGGTCATAATTAGGTAGTAAGAAGCTATCTTCATACTCAGACATGTGAGATAGGTATAAAAAAAAAAATAGCTGACAATAAATATCATTGAATTGTGGCGTGGGGTTTAGGGGTCCACTTAAGAACAAAATATGTAATTTGTAAGTTCTATGGCCAAAAATATACCTACAGAGTGAGGAAAATTCTCAAAGCACATTTCCAATTTGTAATGAAAACCTTCCTATAAATCAAGAAAAATACCAGTGATTACAGTAAAACTGCTTCTAACATATGCTGTATAACAACTCTGATGCACAGACTTTCAATTTGAAACTTTTCCTGGTCTGTCAAGCTTTTTGATGAACTCTTCGACTTTTCCTACCAACCCTGTCCCATCTCCATGGATTTCTTACACATTTATCAAGTTCCGATATACTTAATCCTTTCTTTAGGAAGTTTTTCTGGATTTGAAATCCATTAGATGAAATAATTGCGATAAATTTCCTTCAGGTTCACAAGGTGCGATTCGATCGGTAACAAATTAATGCATGATTGCTACACACACACACACTGTACTACAGTATACAGTGTTGGTATTAAAACAACAGCGTGTTGTAGGTATAGGGCCTACAGCCGGCTTGTACAAGATCGATAAAACAAATCTGCTTCATGTTAGTGATGTATCGCTGATGCTGATTGGCTGTAGCCAGTGTTTCCACAAATCCTGTGATGTATCACTGATGCTGATTGGCTGTAACCAGTGTTTCCACAAATCCTGTGATGTATCGCTGATGCTGATTGGCTGTAACCAGTTTCCACAAATCCTCTAGGGCTATTTATAGAGAGTTCTGCTGATAATTACAATGATATATTTTAAGTAAATTTTAGCCAAAAGATTAGTGGAGCAAAATAGCGGAAAACTTTATAACTAGCGAAATTGTACGATTGAAATGGGGAAAATCAATTAAATAGCGGAAGTCTCAAATGTCTGATACTTGGGTGTAAGAGAATTCTTAGGCTATAGCCTTTACCAAACTCCACCGGTAAACCACTCAGTATATATTTTTTTAAACATGAAATTATTCAAAAACTGGAAATAGGTGAAAGGGTTTAAGTATCTTTTACATGACTGAAAAGTAAAGGGGATGATCAGTAATTGTTTTATCCAATCTTCTTCTTCTCACCTGTGTTCTCCAGGAGTGTCTTGGGAGTGTTAGGTCTGTTGATAATCTCCACCAGCTGACTGAGGACGAGACCAATAAATGGTTTCATTTCTTCACCTGCGGACCAAAACAATGTAATCATCAACAACGTAAACAAACACAAAAATACAATGCTGTTGCAAAACCACACTTCCAGATTCAATATTCATTAACACTTATGACATTCAAGCATGGTCAAATAACTGACACTTTTTCGAGCAGTTTTGGGAGCCTGAGTAATTACCTAAAGTTCAGGAAATGGGCAACAACTTCGGGTAAAAGAAACACCTCTTCATCAAAACAAAATTTAAAACAAAATATTTACTGCTTCATGATTATTTCATGATTGCTTCACCTTTTTGGACCATTTTTTTCTAGGTACAGAGATCATCTTGCCCTAATAATCCCAGTTTGTTTGCTTAATAAGGTTTAACGGCACCACAACAGTGAGGGTCAAATTGTGCCAGAGAGATTAGGTTATGTCAGAGGTGAAAAGATAATAATCCCAGAGTGAATCGAGTTAAAATAATGTATCACATAATTTATAAGGACATTGCACACTGAGTGTGAGGGAAGCTCTGGAAAGGTTGTACAGGGGGCAGGCAAAGAGGACATGGTGGACTGTGAGGGGGCAATAGCAATTGTTGCAGAGGTGTAAGGGGAGCCAGTAAGGAGGTGGGAGTGAGTGAGGTGGGTGTCACCTATTCTAAGGAGAGATATACGGGAGAGATTGTGGATGGTGGGTATGGTCGGAATGGTAGGCTGGATATTGTGGAGTTTATCAATTTGGGAGTCCCATGAGGTTTGCAAGGGGTCAAGATCAAGGGGAGGGATAAGCGGTTTGATATCAGAAAGGATCTTAGGGTGGGGGCTGAGGGCATGCTTAGCAGCTGAATTAGCTCTGTTGTTGCCAGGGAAGCCAACATGGCTGGATATCTAGAAGAAAAGAATACTTTTCCTGCAGAGGAGGGAGGAGGGGGGGAGGGGGTTGAAATGAGTATATGAAGGAGGTGGGGCGTGGGGTTATCCCACTTAAGATTGAGTAAAGAAGTAAGGACAGACTTGGAGTCTGAGAAGATGGCAAAGTGGCTGAGCTGAGAGTACTCAATATAGTTGAGGGCGAGTAGGATGGCCTTGGCCTCGACCGAGAAGATGGACGAGTAGTTGGGAAGCCTGCTACTGAGGGTGATTTATTGGATAACGGCAGCAGCAGCAGCTGTATTGACGCCTTCCTTGGAGCCATCAGTATAAATGGAGGTGTAGTTTGAGAGTTGGTCTTTGATTTGGTTGTGGAAGTTCATGAAGAGGTAAGGGTGGGTTTGGGTTTTGTGATTTTGTCAACAAGCATTAATTGTAAACTTAATTGTGTGTAAGCAAGCGGTCAAAATATATTCTGATATTTGTTTCCCGTCTGATGTTCTATATAATTTTCTGTGGGACAATCTAAGGAATGTAACCAACTGAAATTAAAATGCAAGGAACCTAGAGCGTAATTAATTTTTTCCCCTTTTTTCTTCCCCAGGTTTGTAAAGCACTGCTGAGCGCAATTATTTTTGTAGTGTAAGTGCTCTAAAGGTTTGTGTTATAATAATAATTTCTCGCCATGCCACGTTTGGTATGCAATGTCCTTAAGTGTTAATAATACAATCACCACTCCCTCAAGTGTTCACACTAAAGTTTAAAAAATAAAAATAATTGGGGAAGAAGAGATTTTTTCCCTTGTGTAATTTTTTGGGGACCATTTTTATCTTTTTTTAATAGAGGGATTTATTATAAAAAAAAAAATTAAAAAAATAAAAAGCCAAAATTGGCTGAAAAAGGCCAAAATTGGCTGGAAAATGCCAAATATGATACTATATGCAGGAATCCCGCAGCTTAATGCAAACACTGCCCCCACACTGTCAATCAAAGTTACAAAATTTTGTATTGATGTGTCTTTTGACATTCTTACCCATTTGTATTGACACTTCGCCGATGGCCCAGGTAGCATTGTTGCAGACAGAGATGAATTCTGGGTTAAGATTCTGGCCTAGGATCGGGATAAATTCATCTGTGAAGCAAAAAACCAAACAACGTTATAGGTATAAGAATATATAATTATACATCTTCTTCTTCAAATCCATCACAGCTATTAGGCTCATAGGGCCGGTGCTTATCCCCAGTTTCCATGGCGCAAGCGCATGAAGGAACATGTTTCTCCGCCAGTCCACCACAGGTAAACTCCCCAGCAGTGCTGGTACTCATTTACAGCTGAGTGGACTGAAGCAAGTAGAGTGAAGTGCCTTACTCAAGGAGGTAATGCAACGTTTGCGACGGGAATCGAACCTGGTACCTTTCACATAAGAGCATGACTCCTTAAACACTAAACCTCTTTGGGTATGAGAATGTGTACGGGTAACATTAGTAAAATTACTTTAAAATCTTGTATAACCTATTAAAATAGGAACTATTTTTCATCACAATAAGATAAATATTGATCATTTTACAACGATTTAAATCTGGAGGCATCAATATGTAAATATTGATGCAAATTTTGATATACTACAGGGAGCCCTTAGAATGATCAAATCGCTACTAACGTTGTAGGACTGATTTAACACTTATGGTTTGGTTTGTTGATGTTTAACAGCACCGCGACAGTTAAGAGCCAAATGTGCCAAGAGGGTGTTAATAAATAATGGTGCAAGAGTTAGGGTAGTAAGGAGATAAGAAGTTTGTAAGGGAGATAAAGGGGAAAGGCTGAATGTGGGAGAAAAAAATTAGGTGAAAAGAAAGAGGTGTGTAAGATTAGGTGTAGAAAGGAGGAGGGGAGGAGATTATATGTGGTGGAAGAGGCTGTTGTTGCAGAGGAAGTTGATGATGTTTGAGGAAGAATTGTTTTCTAATAGGTCCGAGATTGAGGAGAGAGAGGAGAGAAGAGATCTAGAGTTCTGGTATAGGCGACAGGTTAAGAAAATATGCTTGATGGAGGATCGGTTTTGCAAGTGGGGCAGAGATAATAATACTTATGTGTGGATCTATCTTTTGTACTGCCACACTTACAAAATTTTTGATATCAAAGTAGCAAAGAAAGGGTGAAACATGTTTCACAATTTTCTGACAACAGAAAAATCTTCTTTTTTTTTACATCCTTTTGGACGGGAAATGATCTACAGATTGAAATATACCTCTATAAAAAATAAAATAAAAAATTTCTGGAGAACAAAGCAAGATAAGTTCATTTTACTGTTAAAGAGTTTAAAAAAAAAAAATGGTACTTACTTATAAAGGGCTTCACATGAATAAAACATGCCTTTGTCAAATCTCCCAGAAGAGCAAAAGAACTCTGCCTTACTTCTGGCATTTTATCCTGATAGGACGAAATAAAAAGATATATAAGAAATGTAAAGCAATTCTGAAAATGTTATGGTTGTGAGAACACAACACACTGAAGTAATACAAAACATTAGCAAGACTTCAGGTCAGTGGTCAAGCAAGTCCATCTTATATGAAAGAGGCTATTAAAAGAAGTGCTAAAAATCTTATTCCATTGCGGAGATATTTAAGTTTGATTTGACTGAATTCATGACTAGTTACATAGTCAAATCTTCAACATTCCTAAAAATCTGTTATGTTTTCTAATATATTTTTTTCTGTAAATTTGAAGCTTAAAAACATTAGATAAGTCAGAAAAGGTAAGATTTTCATCTAAGTTAATGAAAAACTCTGGCGTAAAATTTCAGTTTTATCTAAATTTTACAAAGCAGGTACAACATGTGTCGTAAGTAATTTCAGCCATAGCGTATATACTACAAATTTGTCGTTAGCGCGAACCCTGCTTCCCACAACAGTCAATTGTACACAAATGAGACAAAATAAGATATTGAGGTAGTTTCTTTACCACTTTGTTTCTTTCAGTCATTTAAAAAAATATTAATATAAGATAAACTTGCTTGACCACCAAACTAACCCTTTAAGATTTCACCATGGTTTCTTCAAACAAAGACAACTCTTGTACAAAATCTCAAGTTAATCATTAATCTTATACAGTTTGTAAAACTTAAATGTTTGTTTGTTTGTTTGATGAGGGCTTAACGGCACCACGACTCTTTAACTGTTCAAACTATCTCCTGATGTCTGTAACTGTTCAAACTATCTCCTGAAGTTTTTAACTGTTCAAACTATCTCCTTAAGTCTTCAAACTATCTGATGTCTGTAACTGTTCAAACCATCTCCGAAAGTTTTTAACTGTTCAAACCATCTCCTTAAGTCTTTAACTGTTCAAACTATCTCTTAAAGTTTTTAACTGTTCAAACTATCTCCTTAAGTCTTAGCTATTCAAACTAATCAAACTATCAACTCAAACTATCTCCTGAATGTCTTTCAAACTATCTTCTGTCTTTAACTGTTCAAACTATCTCTTTAATTTTGCAAGTGTTCAAACTATCTCCTGAAGTCTTTAACTGTTCAAACTATCTTCTGAAGTCGTTAAGTGTTCAAACTATCTCTTGAAGTTTTTAACTGTTCAAACTATCTCCTGAAGTCTTAGCTATTCAAACTATCTCCTTAAATCCTTAACTTTTCAAACTATCTCCTGAATGAAGTCTTAACTATTCAAACTATCTTCTGAAGTCTTTAACTGTTCAAACTATCTCTTGAATTTTTCAAGTTTTCAAACTATCTCCTGAAGTCTTAACTGTTCAAAGTATCGCCTTAAGTCCTTAACTTTTCAAACTATCTCCTGAATAAAGTCTTAACTATTTAAACTATCTCCTGAAGTCTTTAACTGTTCAAACTATCTCCTTGAGTCCTAAACTTTTCAAACTATCTCCTGAATGAAGTCTTTAAGTATTCAGACTATCTCCTGAAGTCTTTAACTGTTCAAACTATCTCTGAAGTCCTTAACTGTTCAAACCATCACCTTAAGTACTTACCAACCAATTTCAAAAATTTCTTATAAGAAAAAAAAAAAAAAAAAAACCCTAGAAAGGAAATTTCCATACCTGCATGCATTGGTAAAGGAGAGACATAATTTTACTCTCTGCCACCAGACTCTCAATGTGCCTCTCCAGTCCCTCTGCTAATCCACTGAGAAGATCAAGAGCCACAATCATGAAATCTTTGTCTGGTTGTTCCACTTCTGGATTAACATTAGCCTCCTGTAAGATTAATAGGAAAGAGTGTTGTGTGTTACAATCTTGGCAGCATCAAATTAGGGGTCAAAATTTTTTTTTTTGCTACTGTTCCACGGAATAGTACTTTCTCAAATAATACTGCCCCGGATCAGATTTACTTGTTCCAACTTTTTTTCCGATAAAACAAAACAAATTTCTTCCTTCAAAATAGGCTTAATTTGCATTTTTAATAAAGTAACTTTATTGGTTAAAAATAATATGTGGAATTTGGAAATATTTGTTTGATGAGGGCTTAACGGCACCACGACAACGATGGTCAAATTGTGCCTGAGAGGTCAGATCATTCTAGAGGTAGGAAGGAAAGAAAACGGGAGAGAATGAGAGAAATTCAAGAACAAAAGCCAGAAAGCTGTGATCGAGAGAGGAGGTGCATGGGTAAAACAAAAACAAAGTAGAGAGGGGGTGGAAGAGGAGAATTAAATATGGTTGAACAGGGAAGCATGATGAAGGAAGCAGATAATTTCATCCAGAGGATTTTTCTGGAGGAACTCAGCAATTGAGTTGTGGGGAGCGAGGGAAGCTCTGGGAAGGGTGTACAGGGGGCAAGCAAGGAGAATGTGATGGATTGTGAGGGTGCAATGGCAATTGTTGCAGAGAAGTTGGGGGGAGCCAATAAGGAAGTGGGAGTGAGTGAGGTGGGTGTGACCTATTCTAAGATGGGTAATATTAACGTTGCCGATACGAGAGAGGCTGATGATGGTGGGTTTGATCGGAATGGTGGGCTGGATGACACAGCTGTGTCACTTATTATTATTTACATGATGTAGCATCCAGTTGCTTACCATCGTACACATGCACTCAGTGTGGCATATGTGTATTCATGATTGCTTGTGCTGACAGATGCTGGCGGGAAAAGCTTTGCCTTACTGAAATTTTGTGAATTTAATTATTTTGAAGATATTTTTGTTTGACAACGTGCATTTGTTTTTGAGCAGAAATTGTGTTATTGATCAAAATGATGCCACATTCTTGTGAAAAGAACACTGTTCCACCGGAAACGTGATGTTTGAAAATTCACTGTTCCTGCATTAAAAGCACTGTTCTCAAAATAGCGAACAGCAGGAAATTTGACTTTCGCAAATCTCTACCTCTTAATCCTGATAGTCATCAGAACCCTATCAATCAATCAATCAATCAATCAATCAATCAATCATTCAATCAACTGCAATTATAATGTGCCAAAAACAAGGAAAGTTTTAACAACTTTCTGCAGCATTTCTGATGTAATTTGGGACTTTATTACCTTTTTCTTAAGACCACAGAAAGAAAAAGGTTTATCAGCAAATGATAGTTCCAAGTTCAAAAACCTACAATCCCGGACAAAAGTACTTGGCACTTTTTTCTACCCCTCTTCAATGTTGTAGATATATCACCAAACGCTTTTCTTGCAAAGCGCATGCCAACATTGAATACCCAAGTTTTGTTACATTCTTTGCTTATTTTGCGCCCACATGCGCCCGACACTCACAATGTGTTGGTGGTGGTTATTGTGAGGCTAGTATACAGCCAGTTTGTATACATATACAGTGCAGTTGGAATAGCACACTGTATGCCGCCCCGAGTATGGAGGCTGTGGCTCCTGCTTATTAGGGAGTAATTTTAGGCCTAAAATGTGGTGCATTTTTATTTTCATAAGCGCCCGGGTGCTTATTACATCAAATATGGTAAATATGGTTTTTTTTTAAAGAAAGCCTTCCTTCCCTTCCCCCTCCCTTTCTTCCTTTCCAAGTTTGGATTAAGGTTAGGTTTGGATGCTGGGTTGATGACATCAATTTTCTGCATGTTTTAAAATCAAAATGGTGGCTCCCATGATAATAACATTAAAAGTTGGTATTCATTAAAACAAAATGTGTTTAATTGCTTTGAGAGATACCAAAATTGGTCAGAAGATTTGTTATTTTCAGTTCTGTCATATGAAATAAGGATAATGTCAGACCTAATGTCTTCTTTCTTTACAATCTAGCACACTGAGGCTGCAGGAGAATGGAATGAGAGTGTAAAGAACTGGATTACAACAACTTCACAACAACTTACAGCTATCTGATCCAAAGTCTTCTGAGTCAAAAGGACGCATCTCTTGAAAACTGGCTCACTGTAAGGGAGGAAACCCGACTGAAGGGCTGTTGCCACGGACGACAGGCATTCAAGGAGAGGAAAGAGGTCTTTGTCTTCATCTTTCAGTGTGTTCCATTTTTGGATGAGGGGAGGCATTAGCAGTTTGATGTACTCCTGAAAGTAAAACAAAAACAATTCTTAGATTGCAAGGTTTCTTCTCCCGACTCTTACACAAATTCACCCCCCTACATGTATAAATATTTGAAGCCATGATTGTTGCAATTTCAGAAATATGTTTACCAAATCAGACGAATATAAATTAGACATATTTCAATGGAGCTGCTTGAGGAAACTTATGCAAATAAGATGACCACTGAAAATAAGTAATGAAGAATTATATCAGGCCTCCCAGTGACTCTTTTTTTAAATAAAGGTTTTTTTAAAGGTTCGAAAAGTTGAAATAAAGGTTTTTAAAGGTTTTGGATTTAAATAAAAAGGTTTATAAAGGTTAACTCATGGAATAAATTTTCATACAATGAGCATATTCTGGGACAAAAGGCAGTTGGTGGCGCCAAAAGTCCATTACTTACGTAAAGTTCACAGACCATACCAGTAAGTAAGATTATTTATACAAGAAAATTTGAGTTGGATTGGCCACCTGCTAAGGAGAGAGAATGATTCTTATGCTAAAATCACACTGCGCTGGGCCCTGGAGGGCAGTAGGAAAAGAGCACAACCAAAAACACACCTTGGAGAAGGACAGTTGAGAAAGGGAGAAAGGAACTTAGGTGGAATAGCTGGTGGGAAGCGGCACTATGTGCAAGAGACAGGAAGAAATTGAAGAAGTTACTTCACGAAGCCTCAATTTCTAGTCAGGAGAGAAGAGCAGTACGGTAAGGTATGATTGACCAAAAGAAAGACCAAAAGATTGGGATTGAAGATGCAGGTTTGATTCTTACCGCTTTGTTCAAGTAGTGACCGACTGAATCCGCTAGTGTTCCGATAGCGTCGTAAAGAATAAGGAGATTCTTGTGTTGATACTTGTCGAATGCAAAGACGAGGGTTTGGAGGATATAGTCGAGGTATGGGACTAATTCTGTGCAGGCCTCTTCTTCCAACGTGGCAAAGGCACTGTTGAAGAAAATATCAAATAAGGTCTATTTACCTACCTAGACATACAGCAGATCTATTTGCCTACCTAGGCATACAACAGATCTATTTGCCTACCTAGGCATACAACAGATCTATTTGCCTACCTAGGTATACAACAGATCTATTTGCCTACCTAGGCATACAACAGATCTATTTGCCTACCTAGACATACAGCAGATCTATTTGCCTACCTAGGCATACAACAGATCTATTTGCCTACCTAGGCATACAACAGATCTATTTGCCTACCTAGACATACAACAGATGGGACCTTTAGAGTCAGAAATACTGTATTGTAGCAAAACATGATTAAACATTGCATAATATGATAGCGAGCTAGTAACTTGATGATGCCACAAATTTAGATATTTTGTTTAACAATTAGGCAAGAGTTAAAAAACTTATACAATATATTTTTCTGAAACATTTTAATAGGATTTTTTGGGTGCTTTTTTTATGATTTTTAAACAATTAAAGCTATTATCACTCCAAGTGACACACACACACAAGGAATATATAAATCTATGGTAAACTCTACATCCAGCATGGATGGAAAAGGATTTCAATTCCTTAAAGTCCTTATGTATTCATTCTATCATAATTTTTTCCTGTGATTTTGTGGCTTGAAAACCATTGGACATTTTGGGAAAGTACTAAAACAGACTATAGTAAGGGTGTATTTACCACCTGAAGAAAGTTCAATGAAATATAGCCAAACAGTAACAAAGCTCAATTTTCTTTAAAACACTTTAACAATTGTTAAGAAAGTGAGGATGAGGGCACAAACCAGCCATAGTAGACTTGTTAGTTAAACCAGTCATTTTGTTCACAGATAATACAAAACTGTAACCATAAAATATCCTTACCGGAATAAGATATTGAAGTAGTTTCTTCCCCATTTTGTTTCTATTAAAGTCTTTATTTAAGTAAGATAAACTTAATTGACCACTGAACGATTCCTTTAAAAGACTCATAATTTGGTCTGGCTGACCACAATCTATGTCAGTCAAACATGAAGTCCAGATTCTAATGCACTTTTGATGCATCTTGTGCAATACAAGCAAGTACTTCATATCACATCACATTAAATCACATCACATTAAATCATATCACATTAAATCACATTACATCATAACACATTACATTATAACACATCACCTTATATAACATCACATCAGATTATATAACATCACAACACATTATATCAACTCACAACACATATCATATCACATTATATCACATCACAATACATCATATCACATTACATCACATTATATAACATCACATTATATCACATAAAATTATATCATATCACATCACATCATATCACATCACAGCGCATTATATCACATCACATTATATCGTTTCACATCACAATAGACCACATCACATATCACATCACACCACATTACATTATATCACATCACATTATACCACATCACATCACATTTTATCACATCACATCACATTATATCACATCACATTATCATTTTATAAACATTAAAACAACAAAGAAAAAAATGTTTCAAAAAGTCAATCTAGGGCTATCACGATATAGGTAAACAAGATATTGATTATTGTGGACAAAAATATCATGATATATCACCATATTGTGATATCTATGTTGTGATTTAGAAACTGCTCTTATTTATCCCATAAAATCTCTAGAGCTAAGTAAGGAAATGAATCAGATTTGCTGCAAATATTCTGTTAAAATCTCATTCATTTTTAATCTCTCTGAAATTCTGTTTCTCAAAGTTTTGCTTTTAATATGTAGTTTGCATGTGAAAATGGCATATTACGATGTTGGCCAGGGCCTTCTATATCCCGATAATCGAGATATCGTCACAGCCCTTATCAGGCACTGCCCTGGAAAGCGGCGAATTTGCTTGAAATATTACTTGTGTGCCACCTTACCTGCAGGCAGCTTCTTGGACTCTCTTGTTGCTGTCAAGAATTCTCTGCAACAGCTGTGAGGGAAAAAAAAAACATCACCTCAATCTTATATCAAGCTTTTCTACATAGGTTCAGCTTGATAGGAAAAAATAGCATGAGGTCATTCTCTTAAGTAATACATATTCATTTAACACAAGCAGTGTAATGGTCGTTGCACTCGTTGAGCATTTTATTTGTTTGATAGAAAATCAGACATGAATGAAGTATTTAGAAATGTGTTTGTCTTTTCGCTAAAGAAAGATTTTGGATAATACTGGAAAATTTGTTGGATGCGCACTCTTGTTCAAACAGTGAGAAATTCGCTTAGTGGGGTGAATTTTTCTGTGGAATCAAGAAATATTGCTTGAATCAAATTTAATTTTAAAAGGCTATGCAACGTCACTTCTTCTATAAAAAGCAAGAAGACAAACATATTTCTTTCTTTTTTAATAGCCTTAATGGGCTATGAAAAGAAACACTTGAGTAGAAATGTTTCTCAAGTTGTGAAAACGGCATACTTAGTTTTTGAGATACATAACATTGTTCACTATAAATACAACATTTTTTATTCATAAATGTAAAATATGGCTCAAAATTTAAATGTAATTCTTAAGATTCTTTTCATAATGATAGTCAACAATCAAATGAAAAAAGTGTCTTTTCCTATTAGTTAATGGAGCTCTGGACTGAAAAGTGTGGGTGCTCGCTTAATGAGAATTTAACAGATATAATATCCACAACAGATTGATAAACTTATTGCCTCCATAGACCACAGACGACATAAGGGCAAAGGTCACTTGAATAGTCATATTAACCAGAAAATCCCCATACTGTTGCGTGCGAGATAAGCAATTGATTTGTGGTAAGGGGGACCCCTAAAATACGCTCACTTTTTGGTCTAGTGCTCCTTTAAGATGCACATTGGCAGAACATAAGAAAGTAATCTTGAATTAAAATTAATTAATCTAACTGGACTTCATGGACCTACTAGTACCCACCTCATTCATGAGTGGCTTCAGGTATTCTTCGTGGGGTTGGTTAACGATCCAATGGGAGTACCTACTGAGGGTCCAGCATGTAATGGACCTTACGAGTGCTTTCTTCTCAGACAAACAGTTTATTAAGAAGGGAACCAGCCTTGGCAGGTGGGGTATCATCGCATTTGCACTTCCTGTAAGGAAATCAAATATAAATAATATAAACAAAATAATAAAAATAACCTCAAGTTGATCAACCATGCAAACCTTATATAAAGTCATTCCTTATCAAATGAACCAAATTTTCAGATAATTGTGAACTCATGGTCACAGATTTTTTTCTCCAAATTTGTCAGATTGAAACTTATGGTCAACTCATGTCAACTAATGTCAACTCATGGTCACAGATTTTCTCCAAATTTTGTCAGATTAAAATTATCATGAAATTCTGCCAAATTTTATGTTAATAGCATTGGTACTGTTTGAACATTGAGCTATGATTTGACTGACATGTCTGACGATTTGTGCCCTACTTTTTAGATGAGTTTTTTTGTTGTTGCTATTTTCAACATTTCTTTTTTTTAATTTTATTTTGGTTGACATTTTTGCAACTTGCAAGCCTATCGTAGCCTAACACAATCAGGTATATATAGTGTAGGCCTTCACATACACGTAACTGTGTAATGCTAGTTCTGACATTGTTGTGAATCAATCGTTGCAATATACCGATTATTGTCACACAAGCCTACCTATTGAGATTTTCTTTGGGGAGGGGGTTGTAACCCCCTCCTGAAATTTGGGTAGTAGCTTTGCAACCCCATATCTTAAAATAAACCTTTTTGTTTTTGCCTTCATTTATTGGTATATTTTCCCATGTACATAACATGTATGACAGCATTTCCTCTATATCAGCATCATTTAAAAGAAATTCAAGAATACAATTTTATGACTTATTTACTTATTTTTTTAAATGAAATTCTCATTTTGGGTTCTAACATTTTCAAGAAGTATCCATACCATGGGCCCATGTATTTATTAACCTAATATACTTACTAACCTATGTGTACTTACTAACCTGTATGTACTTACTAACCTAATGTACTTACTAACCCAATGCACTTACTAACCCAAAGTTATTACTAACCCAATGTACTTACTAACCTAATGTACTTAGTACTTACTAATCCAATGTACTTTCTAACCTAATGTACTTTCTAACCTAATGTACTTACTTAACGTACTTACTAATCTAATGTACTTACTAACCAAATGTACTTATCAACCTAATGTACTAACAATCATAATGCATTTACTACTAATTTTCACTAACTTTCATTTACCACAAGTAAAGAGCTGAATGAATTTAAATGAGAGGGCTACCCACCTTCCGCAATTGCACCTAAGACGAGGATCCCTGACTCCTTGACCTCCCACTCCGAGTGCTCCAGGGTCTCTTTGAGGATCGGCAAGAGCACGGGCATCAAGTCGTCATGAAACACGTTGGCCAGGACATCCAGGGCAGCTGCTGAGCATTTTCCTGAAAGATGAAATCCAGAACATCAATGATGTTGAAGCTCAACAAAAATGTTTTAAAGTGTGGTAAAGATGCATCGAAAGAAGATGAAATAAGAGCTCAAGCTTGATTTATTTATACCACACTGATCAGACAGAAAAAGAAGATCAGAAAAGAAGATTTTTTGGGATTTCCAAAATTTCTTGGCAAAAAAATTGATGGGTTTTTTTCTTTTCTGTTATGATCGAATATCTAGACTGTCTGCTGTTTGGAGATTCATCCAAATTGAGTCTGTATTTTTTATTAACCAGAGTGATTTTTCTGGCTTTATGTATTAGCTAAAAATATTAAATTCCCTCCACAAAAGGAAAAACCCCTGGAACTTCATGGGAATTGTCCCTCTGGATTCTCAGAAAGTATACTGCAGTCCCTTCCCAACACTTTTTCAGAGAAAAACATATTTTAATCTTTCATATAATCAAGCTTGCTGATCACTTTCCCCGAAAGATGAAAAATCAATAATAATAATCATAGAGATGATTGATGGCTTGTCACAAAATTTCAAATTTGTCACATCAGTTTTGCCATTGTCACATTTGATTGGCATAGATTCACACATCATGACCAGTTAACCGGTGATACTCATAGGAAGGATCATTTGGTTATGTCTGTTTCATGAAAATGGAATCCACCACTAAAATGCAACATCAAATTACCAATGAGTGTGAGTGAAGGGGTAAAACATGCCATAAAATGTCAGGCAAATTTTAATGCATCTGTATATCTTCATTTTGTCACAATCTTTTTTAAATGTCAGAGATTTTTGGGACAACAGTTTAAGAGAATAGATAGGAAATCACGTTGCTCTCAACACGTCGTACGTTGGAGTCAAACTTGAATGAAATTTTGTCACAAAATGTCACTATGTCATTGACATTCCATTCTTTGTAATCACCATCATCATGGGACTCATCAGTCCATGTCAGACAATGGGATACAACAAAGCAAGACTGTTGAGTTGCATAACAATTTCCTTTCTTTTCCTTTTCTAGCTTTTATTTGTTTGGGTGCTTCTTTTGAGTGACTGATGAGGCCATTCTTACTGTGAGCATTCTTAATATGGGTCGGGACACCGTTCCGAAGGAAAGCAGATGTTTGATATGAACGAAGAAACAGACAGGTGTATGAGCAATAACTTTGAACTGGAGCGTAGGCTGCAAACTGTCATCAAAGATCTTATAAATAAATAGTAACTAGGTTGTGATTTACTGCTGTTTGAAAATGTGTAAACCTTTAAAACGATTAATCGCGAACAAACTAATTGGATGACCAAGTGTACAAGCTAGAACCATGGGCAGAACTCAACTCAATCAAGTGTTGGTGCTCTTCAAAAACTGAACTGGGGTACGGTCTGTACATAAATTATTTTGTCAGACCAGAGAAGTGACACTTCAGCAGAGCAAGTAAAACTAAAAAATTATATATTATTTTTACACCTGTTTGAACATCATTTAAACCCAGAATCTTTATTTTCAACTAGTTTTATCAGCCTAATGGTAATTTTAAGACACGATATTTGAAATTTGGTCAGATTCTTGGTCTATTTTGGTTTCTGATGTCTTTTTGTGTGGAACTGTACCAGTTCCACAAAAATGTCACTGATTTTTATTGAAGATGTTCAAGTTTAGTTATTTGCTTCCGAATATTGGGTGGAGATTACTTGCGACTAATCGCTAAATGATCGCAAACTTTGGCAATAATATGTTTAGTGAATTAATCTCAATTCCACAGCACTACTGTGAATGCATTTGAACGTTCAGAGAGAAGAACTTTGTAGTCGATGCACGATTTAATGGGAAGCCAAGGTGTATATAAGGGTTTTGTTGATCTGTGTTAAGAGATGCATTTCTGTGCAGCACATCCGATTCGTTCATTGATGAGGTTTGTTAGGACCATGAAAACAAATAGTGCCCGAGAGGTTAAATGAGCATTAGATCGAAAAGTGAGGGCATATTTTTAGGGGTTTCCCCCAAAAAAATCAAATGCTTATCTAGAACACAATGGTATAGAAATTTTTTGGTTAATATGAATACTCAAGTGACCTTTTGCTATGGAGGCATGAAGTTTATTAATCTGTTGTGGATAATATGTCTGTGTAATTCGGACAAACGAGTGCCCACACTATTCGGTCAAGTGCGGCTCCTTTAATTGAATTGAAACAAAGAATAAATGATGCATTTTAAGAGAAGGTTGGTTGACCTTCATTGAGGCAAGAAGACTCTAGGTCTCCACATGCGTCATAGCATGATAACAGTTAGGAGAATAAAGAATTACATTAAAGAATTTAGCTGTATTTCTGTTCATACATTATCACTTTTGTGCATGCTGAAAATGTTTACAAACTTTATTTACCATAACCTAAAAACTACAAGCGCTATTGTGACCATCTAACAGTCTGGGAGCATGCCTATTAATGGGAACATAAATGTTCCTAAAAATGGGAACATTTTGCTACATGGAAACTGCCATTTTGTGATATTTCCCATTATTCTTTGCTATCCTAACATTAAAGACTTATGCAATGTTACATATTTCAAATATGAAATTTGTCTGGGAAAAATATCTTTGCTAGGGGAAACTTAAAACTCATGAAATGCCTTCTTTAATATCATGGCTCAACTTTTTCCCTCCCATTTGATATGTTCACCACACCATTTTCGAAATATTAAAAAAAATAGACAATAGAGATAGGCTTTTAGGCGCCAAACGACTATTTTGAAAATTCAAATATTTTTCAACAAAATGATTTTTAATATTTCAAGTAAATCAATTAGAAACTATGATATTTTATTGCAACATGTGAACATTATGGCTGCATGACTTCAATATTCTCGTGTGAAATAAATGTTCCTATTAATAGGCATGCTTCCAGACTGTCTAAAGACTTCAGGATTTAATGCTCTGTTATTTGGGTAAAAATCTCTGCAAGTCCATATACCTTTAATACTTTTATCCCACTGAACACAATTCCTTTCCACTAACAAAAATATTCAAACTTACGTAAATTCCAGTCGGATAGAGCATCATCATCATCCATTCCAAAATCAGAATCTGAATCGTCTCCCTGAAACAAAAAGTACAAAGTAAAGTAAGTAAAAAAGCCCCAAAACTTCAAATAAATGTTTCTGTAGCCCAGTAGGATCAAACAGATTGTAATTTTTGTTATGTTCACATGTTCATGGATCCTATCCTAAAACTTTCAATTCTTCTTTCTATATCTTTTCTTCTAATCTTAACATTGCATTAAAAAAATAACTAGTTAATTATCTAATGAATGAATTAAAACAATAACTAGTTAATTATCTAATGAATGAATAAATTAAATAAAACAATAACTAGTTAATTACTTAATTAACTAATCATTTAATTAGGTGGTACATCCTGTGATGGATTTAGTAATCCAATGTACCTCCCCCCTCTCCCTCAGTAAATGACAAGTGGTAAACTTTGGACGTTTCATCACCCATCAATGAACATTTGCTATGTACGATTAGTTGTCTCTTCTTAACAATTAGTACAATTTATTTTTTCACCAAAAGAAAATGGGTTTTTAAATATTTGTGTACGTTGTGAATCACAATTTCCTCAATAGACTACTATGTATAAATACTCCCTAACATACCCAGTGAATAAATGGAACTCGCAAAATCTTGGAACATTTTCAAAGAAAAGCACAGGGACTGTTGAGGAATGCTAGGATATAAGGTCACTACTGGTTTGGTTTCAGTCATTTCTACACAGATCTGATAGAAATTAAAACTTGAACGTAATTTTTTTCAAAGTTTCTCCAGAAATGTGATTCCTTTATTCTACTCTTTTTCAATACCATGAACAAATTAGACCACTAAACTTTGAAGGATTAGTTTAGTGGTCAAGCATGTTATATTATAGAAAGAGGACAATAAAAGAAATAAAATAGCAAAGAAATAAGTCAAACATCTTATCTCATTAAGGAGATCAAGTGTAAACTTATGTCTACTTTGTGAAGAAATGACTGAAATCAGATTAGTTGTGACATTACATCCTCACATTCCATTTTTTCATGCATAAGGTGTGCATTACAACAACTGCATATGTCAGTAGTATTAAAACTAGAACAGTAAATACCATCATGGTTTGCATGCCCATGCAATTTGACATCCATATCATATGATCCGGCCAATTATAAAAATGGCATCTCACACTAAGTCCCACATGGCATCTCATGTCCCACATGGCATCCCACCCCATGTCCCACATGAAATCTTATCCCATCCTTTGTCCCACATGGCATTTCACCATATCTCCCATATGGCATCCCACCCCATCCCTTGTCCCACATGGCATTCAACCATGTCTCACATGGCACCCCATCCTATGAACTACATGACATCCCACATCAATCCCATCCCATGTCCCAAATGACATCTCATCCCATGCCTTATCCACATGGCATTCCACCAGTGTCTCACATAGCATTCCACCATATGTCCCGCATTCCACCATCTCCCACATGGCATCTCACCCTATGTCCCACATGGATCCCATCCTACATATATGTCCCATATTAGTCCAACCATATGTACCAAATGACATTCCTTCATGTCCCGCATCAGTGGCTTCCCACCTGATGTCCCACATGACATCCCAACTTATGTCCCACATTGGATCCCACCATATGGTATCCCTCCCAATGTCCCAATGACATCCTACATTACTTCCCACATGGCAGCACATCCCATGTCCCCATGGCCTCCTACCTATGTCTCACATAGCATCAAAACCTGTCACACTCATGTGTTACTCGTGGCGTCCCACATAGCATTCCACCCTGTTCCACATGGCATCACACCCCATGTCCCACATGTCATCCCATACGCTCCATATGAAAGTCTCATCCTAGCTATCACAGTCCCTCATTGAGCATACTATGTATGAAAGTGTCAGTTCATATAACAACATATATGCAAATGACTTGAGTTGGTGAGACCCCATGTCCCACATGACATCCCATGTCCCACATGACATTCCATCTCATGGCATTCCACCATATGTCCCACATGGCATTCCACCATATATTCTACATGGCATTCCAACCTCTTCCAAATGGCAGCCCATCCCATGTCCCACATGACATCACACCCCATGTCCCATGTGACATCCCATACGCTCCATAAGAAGTCTCATGCTAGCTATCACAGTCCCTGATTAAAAATACTATGTAAGAAAGTGACAGTTCATATAATAACTTAATATGCAAATGACTTGTTGAATAAGAAAAAAGGCAGAGTCAAATAATTATGCCTGATATAGCCCTTGGTATATACCACCATATGCACATGACCACAATAATAAAGGCGGAGTTTAATAATCATGCCTGATACAACTGTCGGTGCCCAAATATTTGGTAAAATTTTAAGGATGTTAAATCTCCAGTGCTACGAGAGAGACGCTTGAGGATCTCTGAAGAATATTGGAAAATTATATCATTTTACAGTTATCTTCTAAGAAAATATCAAATGTTTTGTAGACTTTTTAAGGAAACTGGCCGAACTCGCCATTACATAGGTTTTATTATGCTTCACATGCTCACCAAAAATCTACTAAAATATGATTCACCACCAGGGAATTTTTTTGTCAATTAATAACAAATTTTAATTAATCTTTAATAAAAAGTGTTAAGAAAAAGACAGTGTGGCATCACTCTTCCACATAACTATTTCTACAGCAATCATTTTCATGTGAATTTAATAGAATTTTAATCTCATGAAACAAGATACTGATTAAATTGATTCCCAGTTCTGTCTTTTCAACCTCTATGATACAAGTTAGATTTGATTGACCACTGAACCCAGTTAAATCCATCTGAGCCATTAGACCAATGCTTATCCCCGGCGCAAGAGCACATGACTCCACCTGGACGGGACGCCAGTCCATAACAGGTAAACTCCCCAACAGTGCTGGTACTCAGCCGAGTGAACTGGAGCAAGTAAAGTGTCTTGCTCAAGCACACAATGCAGCGCTTGTAAAGGGAATCGGACTGGGTACCCTTCGCATATGAGCATGATTACTTAACGACTGCACCTCTGAACTAAATCTTTAAATATGATAAGTTAAGTTAAGTTTAAGTTTATTACACTTATATGGCGCATTATCTAAATAACTTATTCTAATGGCCTTACAAAATATGCATATAAAGAAAATAAATACATATGTGTAAAAAGATAAGCATGAAATATAAATAAGTGAGTCTCAAGCAAGGTGTGGAATTGTTTAAGGGATTGAGCAGATTTGATTGAAAGAGGTAAGTTATTCCAAAGTTTTGGGCCAAATATTTGCAGAGAGCGATAGCCATATGTAAGTTTACTTTTTGGAACATAAAGGATGAGGTGGTTTTAAGAGCGAAGGCCTTAACTAGTTTGTTTATAATGAAACATTTCCTAAAATAAAGACTTACGTCTTCAGCTTCGATAGAATGCTGCTGTGAATGTGTCTTGGATTTGTGGAACCTGGGCTTGATGTCTTGCTCGCTGTCTGGGATCATGTCATCCTCCTCAATGTCCCCCTTGAGCAGGATTATGTCAATCTCAGAGTATTTCATGCCGTTCACTAGAACGGGTACCAGTCTGGGAAGAAATAAAATAAATTGATGAGAAGTCACTTCTTCATCTAGGTTTGATATCTATCATCTAAATAATAACATGTGGTAGACATTTAGTAGTCTGGAGTAGCTTTTGGGGCACTTCTTCATCTAGGTTTGATATCTATCATCTAAATAATAACATGTGGTAGACATTTAGTAGTCTGGAGTAGCTTTTGGGGCACTTCTTCATCTAGGTTTGATATCTATCGTCTAAATAATAACATGTGGTAGACATTTAGTAGTCTGGAGCTTTTGGGGCACTTTTCATCTAGGTTTGATATCTATCATCTAAATAATAACATGTGGTAGACATTTAGTAGTCTGGAGTAGCTTTGGGGCTTCTTCATCTAGGTTTTAGATATCTTCTTCATCTAGGTTTGATATCTATCATCTGGAGTAGTCTAAATAATAACATGTGGTAGACATTTAGTAGTCTGGAGTAGCTTTTGGTTTGATATCACTTCTTCATCTAGGTTTGATATCTATCTATCTAAATAATAATAACATGTGGTAGACATTTAGTAGTCTGGAGTAGCTTTTGGGGCACTTCTTCATCTAGGCATATCTTCTTCATCTAGGTTTGATATCTATCATCTAAATAATAACATGTGGTAGACATTTAGTAGTCTGGAGTAGCTTTTTCATCTAGGGGATATCTTCTTCATCTAGGTTTGATATCTATCGATCTAAATAATAACATGTGGTAGACATTTAGTAGTCTGGAGTAGCTTTTGGGGTTTGATATCTATCATCTAAATAATAACATGTCTTTAGTAGTCTGGAGTAGCTTTTGGGGCATCTAGGTTTGATATCTATCATCTAAATAATAACATGTGGTAGACATTTAGTAGTCTGGAGTAGCTTTTGGGGCACTTCTTCATCTAGGTTTGATATCTATCATCTAAATAATAACATGTGGTAGACATTTAGTAGTTTGATTTTGGGGCACTTCTTCATCTAGGTTTGATATCTATCATCTAAATAATAACATGTGGTAGACATTTAGTAGTCTGGAAACTATCTAGGTTTGATATCTATCATCTAAATAATAACATGTGGTAGACATTTAGTAGTCTGGAGTAGCTTTTGGGGCACTTCTTCATCTAGGTTTGATATCTATCATCTAAATAATAACATGTGGTAGACATTTAGTAGTCTGGAGTAGCTTTTGGGGCACTTCTTCATCTAGGTTTGATATCTATCATCTAAATAATAACATGTGGTAGACATTTAGTAGTCTGGAGTAGCTTTTGGGGCACTTCTTCATCTAGGTTTGATATCTATCATCTAAATAATAACATGTGGTAGACATTTAGTAGTCTGGAGTAGCTTTTGAGTATCTAGGTTTGATATCTATTCTAAATAATAACATGTGGTAGACATTTAGTAGTCTGGAGTAGCTTTTGGGGCACTTCTTCATCTAGGTTTGATATCTATCATCGTCTAAATAATAACATGTGGTAGACATTTAGTAGTCTGGAGTAGGCACTTCTTCATCTAGGTTTGATATCTATCGTCTAAATAATAACATGTGGTAGACATTTAGTAGTCTGGAGTAGCTTTTGGGGCACTTCTTCATCTAGGTTTGATATCTATCGTCTAAATAATAACATGTGGTAGACATTTAGTAGTCTGGAGTAGCTTTAATAACATGTGGTAGACATTTAGTAGTCACTTCTTCATCTAGGTTTGATATCTATCTAGGTTTGATATCTAAATAATAACATGTGGTAGACATTTAGTAGTCTGGAACATTTGATATCTATCATCTAAATAATAACATGGTAGACATTTAGTAGTCTGGAGTAGCTTTTGGGTAGACATTTAGTAGTCTTCTTCATCTAGGTTTGATATCTATCATCTAAATAATAACATGTGGTAGACATTTAGTAGTCTGGAGTAGCTTTTTGGGGCACTTCTTCATCTAGGTTTGATATCTATCATCTAAATAATAACATGTGGTAGACATTTAGTAGTCTGGAGTAGCTTTTGGGGCACTTCTTCATCTAGGTTTGATATCTATCATCTAAATAATAACATGTGGTAGACATTTAGTAGTCTGGAGTAGCTTTTGGGGCACTTCTTCATCTAGGTTTGATATCTAAATAATAACATGTGGTAGACATTTAGTAGTCTGGAGTAGCTTTTAGGTTTGCATCATCTAAAATAATAACATCTTCATCTAGGTTTAAATAATAACATGTGGTAGACATTTAGTAGTCTGGAGTAGCTTTTGGGGCACTTCTTCATCTAGGTTTGATATCTATCATCTAAATAATAACATGTGGTAGACATTTAGTAGTCTGGAGTAGCTTTTGGGGCACTTCTTCATCTAGGTTTGATATCTATTCTAAATAATAACATGTGGTAGACATTTAGTAGTCTGGAGTAGTTTCTTCATCTAGGTTTGATATCTATCATCTAAATAATAACATGTGGTAGACATTTAGTAGTCTGGAGTAGCTTTTGGGGCACTTCTTCATCTAGGTTTGATATCTATCATCTAAATAATAACATGTGGTAGACATTTAGTAGTCTGGAGTAGCTTTTGGGGCACTTCTTCATCTAGGTTTGATATCTATCATCTAAATAATAACATGTGGTAGACATTTAGTAGTCTGGAGTAGCTTTTGGGGCACACAATAAACCTTTTCAAACCGAGTTTAGCCCAACGTGATTTCTTCAGTACTTCGACCAATCAAATGCTGGAGAAAATTTTCCTTACATTTCCCAACCAATCAGGTGAAAAAATGTAAGCAGCAATTCGCGCGCGTATTTCCTTCATGTATAACGCATGTATGATACCTGCACTTGAAAACATTTTTTCATACCTGCACTTGAAAACATTTTTTCATACCTGCACTTGAAAACATTTTTTCATACGCTTGGTCCCATACCGTGCGTGAATTGTGCAGATGGCCAAGATTCCTCCAGTATTTTACTGGTTAATAAGATTCCTCCAGTAAAAGATTGGTCCATTATGGACACATGAATTTCAGCCATGTGACATATTTAAATTAGTTATCCAGAAATTGCTGATTCAGATTTTAAAAGGTTTATAGCAGGTAAGATAAGGTTGTTGTAGTCAATGCAGCAAAAGATGTTTACGATTTGGGTAGCAATGTTTTTATTGAAGAAATTGTCAATTGTAAGGGAACTCTTGTTTCTTTGGGACTTACAGAAAATAGTTCATTTACATACTATGCTTTCAATAATTTACAAATTTACACAAGGATAAATTTCCAGAGGATACAACTTATCTTCTTAACATATAAATTTGATCACAGAAGAAATTGTTGTAATTCTTTGTAACATGAAATGTTATAAACCATCAGAAGGGGTGCTTAATGGAAAGACTTGTATATTGCCATGTACAAAAAACATTTGTTATGGTGAGTTCTTTTTTTTCTGTAAGAAATGCCAATTGTGTATAACCCTATGACCCCATCCCCCTCCCCCAATAAAGACATAGTTCTTACCTCTGTAAATGACCTGCAAGCACATCTTTACATATCTGTTGTTCTGCCAATGTCAACCAGAACTCACATGCTTCCAGTGCAACTGACTCATCTGGGTCCTGAGTTCGAAGCAATATATACTGAAAAAGACAACGAAAAATAAAAATCATTGTTAGGCTTCTCCTGGACTGCTAAGCTAAATCCATCCGAGCCATTAGGCTCATTGAGCCAGTGCTTATCCCCGGTTTCCATTGCGCAAGCGGATGAGAGTACATTACTCCACCTCGACCAGTCCATCACAGATTAACTCCCCAGCAGTGCTGGTACTCATTTTACAGCTAAGTGGACTGGAGCAAGTAAAGTGTCTTGCTCAAGGACACAATGCAGCGTTCACGACGGGAATCACCTGGACTGCAACAGTACAGACACTTTTATCTTTAAAGCTGAAATTTGCGGAAAAATATTCAGTTACATTTGATTCATTTAAAGTGTTTCTAAATTTCTGAATAAATTGTGTTCAAGATGCACTATATATGTTTGTGTTTGATGAGAGTTTACAGCACCACAACAGCAAAGGTCAAATTGTGCCTGAGAGGTTAGATCATTCCAGAGGTAGAAAGGAGAGTAAACAGGGGGAGATTGAGAGAAACATACATGTCAAGATATGTTGCTTCTTTTTTCATATCACGAATATTGTGATAGCTCTATCACAATCTCAAATCTTTGACCTTTAATCTCCTAACATCTCCAAGAAAATGTGAATAAGAACATACACTGTTATATTGCCACCATAAATTTCTCAATCTAAACTCACCAAAATCTTTCCAAATGTCACCATCAAAAATCAATCGATGCGGATGTTATTGTTGTGAAATAGACTTTATGCAACATTCTTGTGAGCAACATAGCTTGCAATCATTGTGTTGTATTTTTGAAGAATAAAAAATGTATCTTTCCATATTCTTTCCGTACCTTTTGAGCTTAACAATAAACTGCTGGTATATCTGCTAATGCAAGCAGATGACATACATTTACATGCATTTCTGGTAGCACACAACTAATGATTTGCCCCATTGAAGCCTAAGATGAAAGAGTTAAGTTTGGGGTCCTTTTTGTACCAGAATGTTATAGATTTGGGATCTTTTGTGATGTTTTCCAAAAAGTACAATCTAATATCTCTCTGATGAGGATACTTTTAATATGGGTTCACCAGAGATTTTAGCCTTTTTTTTTAGGCTGAAGTGAAGAGGTGTTATACACCCTCACCAAATCACTCAAAATTTGGTGTGGATTTATGGTAAAATAGTTCCCCATAAAACTTTACTAAAACAAATCTCGTTAGGTTCAGATAAGCAGTCAAGTCCTATCATTTCTCTACCATTCCTGAAATTTTCAACTTCTCAGCTTTCTGTCCCATGAAATGGGACTTCTCAAAAATATTTTTATTAGCCTTTTCTCTGAGGGTTCTTATTTTTGGATGGCGGAGTGATATCTTAATAAATCCATGATACCTTTCTACTTTGAAATGCTAATTCTACAACTCAAAAATTTATCTTTCTCAAGTATTTTCACTCATTAACATTTATAAACTCTTTCAAATATTGTGACGTATGTTTTAAAAAAGCATGGTGATATAATAATGTCGTAGTCAAAGGATACCAATAAAAGTGCTTGAAAAGTGCTTTTAAATTGGTAATCGGTCAAAAAAATGTCCAGAACAGAAAACAAAGAGTTGCATTCATTTTCAACATACCTCTATGATATTGGGCATGTGCGGTAAGAGTCTGTCGACACGCACTTCCAGCAGCATTACGAGAGCACGACACACGTTCTTCCTCACTTCAGAATCATCATCCATAGCAAGGGAAAACAGATTCTGTGGAAAAAACATTCAAAGATGACATTAAGTACAGCCACCTACCTGAACTTATGTGCATGTGCAAGGTCTATGGACACATTCTAAATACTGGCCAAAACAGTTTTAAAATAGCCCTTTTAATTTTTTATTTTATTTATGGCTGACAAAAATTTGACTGTCTAATTTATGCTGAACTTGTGATGTATGGCTGGGCAGACAGCTAATAATCTTTATGTAATTCTTTTAATTTCTTTTGATAAATCTTAGTCACTGATAATGGTTTTTGAATAGAGGTATGAAAAAGACTCAACAAATATTTCATCAGAATTTGCTACATCTCTTAAAACAATTTTGACACAATTAAAAAACTAAGGATTGATATACAAAAATATCAAGGTCACCAGTTAAATGTCATAAATTTACATAATTATTCACATTTTAATGCATGAAATATCAAACGCTGGAAAATTATCAATTTAAACCAATTTAGATGAGATTTTCTGCTATTCAAATTGCTTTTAATAGTTTTTAAAAAAGATTAGTTCAGTGGTCAAGCATGTCCATCTTACAAGAAAGAGGACTTTAAAAGAAACAAAATGGTGAAGAAAACATTCAAAAATATTATTCCGTTAAAGGATTAGTTCAGGAGTCAAGCATGTCCATCTTATATGAAAGAGGACTTTAAACGAAACAAAATGGTGAAGAAAGCATTCAAAAATATTATTCCGTTTAAGGATTAGTTCAGGGGTCAAGCATGTCCATCTTATATGCGGAAAGCGGACTTCGAAAGAAACAAAATGGGTCAAGAAAGCATTCAAAAATCTTATTCTATTAAGGAGATATTCAAGTTTAAAGCTCTGTCTTATTTGTGTAGAAATGACTGGTGTAGTAAGTCTACTATGGAAAGTTGGTGTCTTCATCCTCACATTCTTAACTATTGTTAATGTATTTCAAAGTAAGTTTTTTTAATTTTTGCATAATCAAAATTATTTTTCCTCAAACTTTCTTAAGGTGGTATATTATAAATAACCTTCCTAGATTCAGTTTTACTACTTTTTTGACATCCCATGGTTTTTAGGCCACAAAATCACAGGACAAAATATGATAGAATACATAAAGACTGAGGAATCTAAGGCTATGATATCACAACTAGTCTAATTTCAGTCGTTTCAACACAAATGATACCAAACCTAAATATCTCCTTAAGGGAATAAGATTTTTGAATGGTGTCTTCACCATTTTGTTTCTCTTGAAGTCCTCTTTTATATAAGATGGACATGCTTGACCCCTGAACTGATCCTTTAAAGCAATTTTGCTATTGCTGCCTCTAAAATACATATACTGTACATTGAAAGAACACAAAACCTTGATGATAGCTTGATCTTGTCTGTTGATTACAACAAATGATACAAGACATTGCAAACAATACAAATCCCCTCGCTGCTAATAACATGCTTTCCACCCTATGTCACAACTGCCATCCCACCCTCTGTTCTGCATGTCCCATCCTATATCCCTCCCTACAGGAAATCATACATGAAATCCAGATACCATTCCACAACATAATCCGTATGCCATCACACCTGCAATCAGGATGACATCCCACCATATGCCTTGCCACCGTGTCCCATATACCATGCCACCCTGTCCCATTACCATGCCACCCTGTCCCATTTACCATGCCAACCTGTCCCATATATCAGGCCACCCTGTCCCATATACCATACCACCTTGTCCCACATCCCATTCCTCCCTATGACCATGTGCCATCCTACACTGTCCTACATGCCATCCTTCCATGGACCACACACCATTCCACCCTGTCCTACAGGTTATTCCATCCTATTCCACATGCTATTCCACCCTGTTCCATATGCCATCCCACCTGAAATCCAGACGACATGCCATCCTGTCTCACATGTCATTACACTCTGTCCCCCATGCCATCCCACCTTGTCCCACATGCCATTCCAGCCTGTCATGAATGCTGTAGCACTACCTTAGTTCACATGCCATGCCGCCCTGTCCCATATGCTATCTCACCCTGTCCTATATGCCATGACATCCTGTCCCAGTCCATGGTATCCTGTCCCACATGCCACCTTGTCCCACATGCTACCCCACCCTGTCCCACATTTCATCCCATCCTGTCCCCCATGCCATCCCACCTTCATCCTGAATCCTACATCTTCCAATCATTCTACCATCTTCCACCCAACATTCTTCTACCCTAACTCCCATTCCCTCACTTCTATCAACTCAACATGCCCCATTCAACTACCATACCCCTTCAACCGCCATCCTCCGTTCATCTACCATCCTCCTCCGTTCATCTACCAACCTCCATTCACCTACCACCCCCTATTCACCTAACATCCCCCATTAATCTAAGATCCCCCATTCACCTACCATCATCCATTTACCTACCATCATCCATTCACCTACTACCCCAATCCACCTATTGCCATCCACTCATCTACCAATATACTCTTAACCAACTCATCATTCAGACCTTCACTATAACCTCTTCGTTGGCAATTACAATGAAAATATAAAATACTTACATCTAAGAATGGGTCTATATGCAACATAAGTGCCTGGGTTTTACTAATGATGAACTGATTAACACAGGCAATGGCATGAGATCTGAAAAACAAGAAACAAAAACAATGAAATAAAGCATAATACATGAAGAAATGGGCAAAGCATGTTTTTGTAAAGTGCATGTTAATAATTAAGCAATTAATCAACCCCATCTCAATACTTTAAAAAAATGTCTGCAATAATTTAGAAAGAGTTAATTTATTTTCAAAGAAATATAGATATCTTGGAAGTGCAGCTATGACATCACAATGTTGAATTAGGTTTACTGCACCAATAATAAGATATTTTTCAACATACATCTTAGCATTGCATAGCAAGGTTTAACGTCCCAAAAGCATCCAGTGCTGGACATTATATCAAGACGGCCATGGCCTTTGATAACCAGTTGTGAACTCACTGGTTGCAGACCCACCGAGATATGAACCCGGGACTTGCGGGTGAGAACACAAAGCACTAACCACTACACCACAGAGGTATTTAGATCTTAAAAATGTAATAATTCTAATAAGACATCAAGATGGATTTTTCACAAATTTGTTTCTTTTATTAACCTCGTTCATATGAATCTACATAAAAATTAGGGAATTTTCCAATAAACTGCAAAAGATTATTGAATACTTTTCCCTTCTTTTATTGCCCTCATCCACAAAACATAACTATAAGAAATTCCTGACATTAAAAAAAAAAAAAAGTGGATTCTCACCTAATTTTGGGGCTATTGTGTTTAAAGTAATGGAGAAACTTGGGGATGAGCACATTGAGTGGCCTGTCCAGAGCCTCGCTGTCAAGGATGTCCGTTGAATCCTCACAAATCTTCTGCAGTGCACCAAATGCACCCTGAAAGGCAAAAATTCATCTTTCATTAAAAACATTGTTCTGTAAATCAAATATAATTTGTTTTTTTATATTTATTAAAGGAGTACTCTGCATGAAAGTGAGGCTGTTTTTTTTGTTTTTTCCTCCAGGATTTGTATTGATTTTCACATTAGAAATGATGGCTTCTCAGACTTACATGTATCAATTAGGTAAGTTCTCTCACTCTCCCACCCCACCACAAGTACTTTTCGAACATTATCCAACTCAAAAACAAAAAGTAATCAGTCTACGAGACACGAAAACACTTCACCCTCACCATTCAGCCGGGAGGGACAACCTCTTCAACATGTAGACTAAAGGGAATTGCTTTGTCATCTTCCTCAGTCTTAAATCAACCAGAGTCATCATGATCAATGAGGGAAGCAATGGGACCCCTGAAAAGAAAAGAAGGTTTCTACCACTACCCTACCTCCCCCAAAGAAGTCTCACCTCCCATATTGATATAGTCTTTTAAAGTTAAGAGCTGACAGCACTTCCAGCAAGTTCTTTAACTAAACATTTTGTAGCAACTAATAAGGAACAAGGGGTCCCTACCTACCCCATACCTCCCCAAAGAAATCTCACCTCGCATGTATTATAATCTTCTGAGTCTAAGAGCTGGCAGAGAGATGGCAGCAATTCAGGCCAGTTGTGGAGCTCACCCTTGGATGCAATTGTGGTGATGAGAATACCTATGGTAGCTCTGATAAGGGGTGAGGGGTCCCCCACATTCTGTAGACATTCCAATTTGATGAAATTGGCAACCTCTGGGGGAAAATTGTGGTAGTGGGCTTTGACATTGTTCTTAAGGATTAGACCACTCAACGACCTTGTGGGTTCATCAGCTGCAAGAAAAAAAAACAGGTGGAAATTCATCACAAGGTGTGTCCTACACAAACATTTACAAGATGAAAGGTAAAATAACTCCTGTTCATGTGTACAAGTTAAGTACTGTACATTATGGTGCTACAGTAGATGGGCGTGACATAAAAACCCTTTGTTAAATAAAGGTGAGGCTATCCATAAGATATCATGTGCTTGCTGTAACATAACATGCTGTGAAAAGAAGTTGGGTTAACCCTTACTCTAAACACGGCGATAATATCGCCTATTTTAAACTACTGTACCTTTTTCTAAAAATAAATTTCGGACCTTAACAAAATCCTACAGAGGTGCAAAGGGGGGTCTATTCTATACTCACTTTTTTTTAGTAAATTTTGTCCAAACATTCAAAAATTTCACTTTTTGTTTAAAAAGTCCCAAAAAATGCATATTTTTTTTTATATTTACAAAAATTGCTTGGAAAATAAATTCAGATATTTCTTTTTATATATAATATGTTGACAAGTCATATTGTCCAAATCTATTCAAATTTTGCTCATACCTGGTCATTATGTTTAAATTATTTGTAAAATATGTACAATTTTGTGATTTTTGTACCCTTTTTGTTAAAAAAATCGTGTGATCCACCCCTATATCGTAATGAAAAGTTTCAAACACCATTCTGTAGCGAAAACGACGTGCTTTCACATGAATTGCTGCATTAAAAGACATACCCCCTCCATCGTTGCTAAAACGTTCGATAGTTACGTCACTCGAGTTATTTTTAGATTTGTTGACATTTACGTTGAGACAACAGAAGAATGTGTATCCCGAATCTTGTTTGAAAGTAAAACTGAGGATTAGGAAATGTCAGAAGGCTTATCACCAGTGATGGAGATCTTTTAGTACCTGGACCCAACCTAGAAGAGGCCTTATGATTATCAAAACCAGCTGAAATGATTTTTTTCAAATTTCTAAAATCGCGAGTGCATTTTTAAAACTTCACGTTTACTAATGTTACTCATTTCACATTAGGCATAGCTAACGTTAGTTCCGATCCGTTCAAAATTAAGCAAAAACAGTGCAATTTAGCTGGGGATTATTTAATTGTAAGGATTATAACCAAATTATTAAAATTCTACGTGATTTACATGAATTGTCTTTGTTATAGTAATTTTGGATAAAACTTTACAGTTAAATCTTTAATTTGTTGTGCAACAGTGCCTATATACAGTACCTATTTTGGGAATTCTCGATTCCATGTTGTGGATGTGGTGCAGTGGAGTAGGATTAAAATTTTAAGGGGAAAGGGTCCCATGTTGGCAAGAGACCCAAGTTGGGGCAAGAGACCCATGGTGGAGGCCAAGCAGTCTCATGGTGGGGGACAAGCTGTCCCATATAGAAGGAAATTATTATCTTTGAAGCAATTTTGATTCTGGAAGAGGGCCATATTTTGGAAGGATGGCATTTCCCCTGGTCCCCCCTCCGAATATAAATAAGCAAAAACTCCACCCCACCTCAACCCCCGTATTTCTTTGGAAACATTTGAAATTGTATTTCTCTTTAGGATTTTCCTGTATTTGGACATATTTGTTGACATTTCATATGCGGTACCAACTGTCAATGAAGGATACCAAGTTTGGCAACTTCCACATGATTACTGATGCTCTGAACCATTTTTAGCAATATCATTACTAAATAAATCATACACATCGATAAAGACAATTCATGATGCTACACACGCAATAACAGTGTACTTGCAATGTTCGGTAAATCAATAAATAAAAACTCTGGCACTTGCATGAAAACATAAATAAATAATAGGCCATAAGCCAAGGTGGCTGCAAGTGATTGTGATGGAAGTTTAAAGTTACAAAAAAAACACAGTAGCAGCATAGGCCTTATGTTCAGTTCATCAAGAAATGTTTAAGTCTCCTGAAAAAAATGCTAGGCCCTAAATAGCTGCACAGTGATTGTTGAAAAATAAAGTTTTATTCATTCAAAAGTTAATTTTCTTTTACTAATGATAGTATTTAACAAATCATATGCATAGATCAAAAAAATTCATGATGGTACGTAGAGCATACCACGCCATGCTCAGTTGATGCCCACCTCCACAAAAAAAAAACAGGCCCTGGGCCTCGGCAAAACTTAAAACAGCATCAGAGATTGTGCTTTCTTTATTACAAAAAAAAAAATCTTGATCTACAGTAGGCTGAGTTAAAGTAAATTTCCTTTCAGCAATATTTAAGAATTTCAATTCAAGATGGTCCGTACACAATAACTTAACATAAATAGTTACTTAATCAGAGTAGGGCCTACACTACAGATTGCAGTTGAAAATGGCTGCTACAGTACTGCTTGTGCAGTACTACCTGACTACACAGTGTATTTATTTGTGTACACTACACTACATTAGTTACATTAGAAGGTTCTGTACAGTACTGCATCATGCATGCTGAAATTCAGGCGGACATCAGCTTAAAATCACTCTAAAACCAGCTAATAAATCATTTAATTAAGCTTATCTGATACAAGTAAGCTATGCTTAACACTACATACGTTTAGAAAAGGCAAATCAATACAAATTGCCCTCGAACTACAGGAGTTCAGCTTTAGTTCTAAATTGTTTACAACTCTGAACAATATGGGTTAATTCACAAGAGAGTCGCTTACCGTGTAAATGGGGCATCGCGAAGAATTGTATCTCATTTTCAAGATAAAACAATTCTCTTTCAAACAAAGTTTGAGTTTTTGCAATTGCATTTTAATAAACATGCTTGAAAATGAAAATGGTTTTCAACTTTTTTATGTGAAAAATCATCGAAAACCTCAAACTCAGATATCATTAGTTTATTTTGCATGTTTTTAATGGCCTTTAGATTTAGTACTGTAACGCTAGAATTGTAACGTACGAAGTAGCCTAGCCTACAGTAGATGCGTGAAAATTTCTTAGATGAGTATTAGTTTTTGGTATCACGATATGTCGCGTGAGGCATATTTCATGTCATGGGAAAAAAGATATCGCGATAATCGATGTCATGACAGCACTAACTAATGTTATGTTTTGATCTCACTCTGTAAAGACCCACTTTACAAGCTGTAAAATTGACCAAAAATATACAGTGAAAATTCTTTAATCGTGGCGATCAGTTCATTTACATGTAAACATTACCTGACTAGTCGAATAAATTTTGCAAGAAAGAAAAAATATTGCAAAATAAACAAACAGAAAAAGGTTTCAGCAGAGCTAAAATTCTGCATGCTTCGCAGGATCGCAGCCATTTCATAAAAGGATTTGATAAACTGTATTTCAGGGGTGGTGGCATAGTTTTGAAATTGATTATGGCGAGGCGCCGAGGTATCAGAGTATCCAAGATTTTCACTGAAAGCCCTAGCGAGTACGGCAAAATAATTTTGCAATGTTAAGATTAAATGACATTGAAGAGAACTTTTCTGTTTTTTCTTAACCAAATTTCCTTGCACGTTTTCTATAAAGATGTAGTTTATACTGCAGAAATGCACTTTTCATTATTTGGAAAGCAAAAATCCAGTGTCTATTTAGGCAATGGGGTCAATACTTTTGCAATACTGGTTATGCGATTTTTAACTTATCATTGTAATTTGGAACAATTTTGATGTACTTTTGAAAATCATGGTACTAAATGTGTGTAAATGATACACACTCTCTTTTTCGGCGTGTACACGTTTACTAAAATCCCTAAATGTTCAAAGCTCTAAAAGTATATCAGTACACATTCCATGTGGAAAGCATTTCAGTACGTGGGATGGTGAAAACCCAATATCGTGCACTTAAAGTAAGGACTTATTCTGTTTGGTTTAAGAAAATGTGACAAAAGTATCATTTCCTTAGTGAACCCTTAATTCGTGTGTCTAATGATGAACATATGTAAAAACACACCAGGTGTACCAGTAAAAAGTATGGCCGCTCCATCGGTGACAAAAGTGTCTTAAATTTTGAAACCATACTACTCAATAACAGCTCCCAGGACACTGGGCTAAGCTTAATTGGGGATTTATTAACAGGGTATATATCTGTCAGAGAGATACTAATGCTTGATTGAAAAGTGCTCCATTTGTAGAATGAATAACTATAGAAACAATGATATACGTGTGTAATTCTGAGAAATTAATGTAATGGGATGCAAGACCTCATTAAGATGAACTTTGTGTGTGACCCCATTTTCTTTTGTTTTAAACAAAATATTAGTTCTCACCACGTGGTGTGGTCAAATTGACCGTGTCACTCGTATAACTTCCATAATCGGGCTGGAAGAGGGTTAGAATTACCTAATGACCCCACACATAATTTATACAAAACTGCTCATAATTTTTGTTAGAAGCATATTTTTTATGTTTAAACATCCCCATGAATTCATTTTTCTTCCTAATAATGCCTTTTACGTTGTTTTGTTAATAAAATATATTTTCCAGCCATGGCATGGTCAAATTTACCACCCCCTCCCTCCCCACCCATACACCGTTTGCCAAAGATAACCTTTAAAAGAACTGTTTATGTTTCACTCACATCCGTGACACTGTGTTTTTGCATGTGTTAACTAAACGCAACTTATCAGGAGTTCCGTTACGTATTTACCCTGTACATACGATACATGTCACAGCCTTACTTTAGAATTTCAACAAGTGCGCAGCAGCCTTACAACTATTATTTATTTCTTATTTCTCTTACAGGTATATTATGACAACAACAAAAAATCAAAAAATGGAGAATATCAAGTCCATTTTAAAGTAAGGAATTTGCTCTTTTTATTGACGAAAATGTCGGAACAGTGAAATCTGATCAGGAACATTGTTTTTTAAGAAAGTACTGTTCTGTGGAACAGTGGTGACAAATTTAAAATTTGACCCCCGATATAGGGCATACAGAAAATCTTAATTTCATTGAAACAAATTAAACAATGTGACCCTATCAATCCCAATTACTTTTGTTACAGCAAACAAACACTATTTGACAGATGGCCTTATCAGTACCCAAGCTTTGCTGTTTCCTAGGCCCCTCACCTCACCCCTCATTTTAACCTGCCCACACCTCTTTTAGTCCCCATGCCCCTCTTTTAGTCCACCTCACCCTTTACCAGGAAAATATTTATATATATATATTTTTTAATGACACATATTTTAGTGGTAAACTTTTTACAAAAATGTAATAATCTTAACCTTATAAAGTGAAATACCTTACATGGATACAGAACACAGAATGATAGCATAGTAAGCAATTGTCCTGTTTGGCTAATGACTGGTCCTTAATCATTGGCTCTTGACTGGTATTTAATCATTCAGAATATATATAGTTTCATTATGTGGTAGGATTATAGCTAAAATCCCAGTTTCACTAGGGGCTCAAGCCTTATGGCTTTAGAGGGCCCTTGACCCCCACGCCTAAACAACATAGGGCGTCGCACACATCAATGTGACCCTCAACAAATCTAGCACCCTACCCCATCTCAAATCAAGCTAGGGGTCTGATTATCAACACTTATCTTAAGCCTTAATTACTTTACAATTATTTATTAATGTGATTTTTGATTTCCTTTCACAAACAATCCTTCACTTTATACCTACGGTAATGTTAAAGCTGCCCTAACTGAGTAAAATCTGTGATGTTAAACTTTTACACATTAAAGGCAAAACAAAGAAGGCTATTATCTGTGCATCAGAGTTGGAATTAATTGTAACAATTTCCACAGTTCTGAATAAAAGTGCTGAAAATCTTCCCATAAAAATTGTGACAGATATAATATTAGTATGCTTCCCTCTTTCACACTACTGATCCTACAATTAAATGGGGGATGTTTTTAGTGCACATATTTACCATATACACTGTTGCTTACTCAAGAAATCTTTCAGTATTTAATGAAAACAAATTTCTTCCCGCAAACTTTGCAACCATAGTTTTATTCCAGGTCTGCCTGCTGTAATGTTAAAGCTGCCCTAACTGAATAAGAGCGATTCCTCAAAAGCCTGTGATGTCAATCAAACCTTTACATGTTAAAGACATACAAAAAATGGCTACAGTACTGTGTGCACGAGGATACACAACAGGAGGCAACACTAGAATGAAGTGTTAATGAGGTCCATTAACCCCTTTACAACCCCATCTAGCCACAGTGTCTTGTTATGACACATGACAATGTATTCAAACAAAACTCCAATCTTTATTTGCATAATTGCAAACAAAACAATTCATTTTTCGCTGCCATTGTAGTAGAGTCAAAGGGTGACCTGTGCAATAATGAACATATGTGTGGTCTTCTAGTGTTTGTTTAATACATGTAGTTTAACCAATAATGTGGCAGCAATACCTCCAGACTGCTTTGTACATGTATCTTTCATGCCAAGGTTCAATAGCATACAGTGTCGTTTCTGTTCTTACTATTGGTACCATAAATTTGTATGAAAAACAAAAAACCTTTAATGTACTTTACCAATTGTTTAAATATCAGTGTTTATTTAACTAATAGTGTAACAATACCTTAAGGAAATATGACCACCATGTGTCTTTTATCATTAACCAATAGCAAAGTGCAAAATAGCGGAGAATGAATTGTACATATACTGTACGTACTGTAGTAGCTTTCCTTAATTTTTTCACCCTTCCATTGCCTATGATATGACCACACAAGTTAGCTTCTTGGCTGTAGATATTATTAGGCCTACTCGGGTCACTGAGAGAATAACGAGGCCCAGAAAAATATAACATTTGGGGTCCCTTATATCTCAAAATATTTTAAGGGCAAAGAATTAAGGCATTCTTTGCCCAATTTATACCATTTTTTACCAATTGAATGCATGGGTTTCGCCGGAGGTTTTTACCCCTGTGCCTATTCTTTTTTATGGTCATTAATCTTTTTTTGAGATCTCCTGATCATAAAAAAAATGATACTCATGTACATTTGGGTTTTCCGGGGACCAAGGCCTCCTTCTTAGAGGCACCGATTATTATTGGGTGGGTGTGGGGGAGGGAGGGAGAATGTGCCATGTTGCCTGTAACCCTTTTTAACCAATGTAATTCTTGCAATGACAAATGCATCATAATAGGTTGGTACTAAATTTCTTATGCACGAAGACTTGTTGGTTCCGGCAATTTCTTATCAAAAACGGTGTCATATTACAATTGTGAGCCACAATGCATACAGGTAGCTAGTGTCATATTACAATTGAGAACCACTATGCATACAGGTAGCTACATGCACAGCCTTTTGTCTTTGTATTCATGGATCTAATTATTTACGCATCAGCTAATATTAATCAGTTTAGACTGCAGATTTTCGTGAAAATGATGAAAATTAGAATTGCTCTACTTCAGGTATGCAAACATTAGATACAAAACTGAATACACCCTGAGTGTAGATTTTCATGCTCTTCAATTCTGCCATATTTCTGGCCAAAACCCTCTCCTCTCACTAGATACATTGCAAACATGGGTGACACAAGTTAACAGATTCCTTCCACTTTATAACCTCAACGACGTAGTGGTCGTTGAGCTAAAAACAATTCAAAATTATGTCATTTTACATTTATCTGGGCTTTTTAATCAGTCCACATATTAATGTATATTTGTGACATTTCATTTTCCTATTTCTTGGAAAAATAATTCTTACAATACATGTGTAAACAGTATCCCGAAACTACTGTAGCACACTCATGATAAACCATTTAAATTGTATTCAAAGTCAATTTAATGGCACATACAGTAAGCTCCAGCTCGTACTGTCCACATACACTAACATTTCATAGTTCATATATACCAACACAACAGTGGTGTGCAGCGAGTTTGTTATTATTGAAAATATGACTGCCTGAAAAGGAATTCACTCATAGTTAATAACACAGACCAGATGTGAATGTGTGCATCATTCTACAGTACAGGTGATCTGTAAAGCAGAGGACCTTATGTTGCTAACACTGGGAGTGACTTGTGACACTAGAAGACAGATTATTGTACTGTACATGTAGGTAGCTGGGGAGTTAATATGGATTCAACGTACAAGGACACTTGGACAGGGAGAAGCAGCATCAGCAGTTTGTTGAAACATACATCCAATATCCTCCTTAAGATCATAAAAATAACAAAACAATTTACATTATTCAACTAAAATCAGCTAAAAGGGACCAGTTTAAAGCAATCTAATTAAAAGGACCAGTTTAAAGTGATTTTATGAAAGGGATCAGTTTAAAGCGATTTTATAAAAGGGACCACTTTAAAGCAATTTCATAAAAGGGACCAGTTTAAAGCCATTTTGTAAAAGAGACCAGTTTAAAGCGATTTTATAAAAGGGATCAGTTTAAAACAATTTTATAAAAGGGACGAGTTTAAAGCAATTTTATAAAAGAGACCAGTTTAAAGCGATTTTGTAAAAGGGACCAGTTTTAAGTGATTTCTTAAAAGGCACCAGTTTAAAGCAATTTGATTAAAGGGACCAGTTTAAAGTAATTTGATAAAAGGCACCAGTTAAAGCAATTTGATAAAAGGGACCAGTTTAAGTGATTTTATAAAAGGCACCAGTTCAAAGCAATTTTAAAAAAGGGGCCAGTTTTAACCAATTTTATACTTCAAGTTAGGTTACTAATGAAGACCATTTGTTATCATGCTTTTTTTCAATCTTTTGCCTCAATTTTTTGAACGGGGGCAGCACATCCTACAGTAACAACACAAAAGATACAAAGTGCTGAAGAAAGTTTAGAAATACTTCAATATTTTATTTCAGAAAGGAGATATTCAAGTTTTGCCTAATTTATGAAGAAAAGACTGGTAGGAATACTATGAAAAGTCTACTCTTGAAGTTTGGTGCCCTCATCCTCACTTTCTTAACAATTATTTATGGATTTCAAAGAATAAAAGAATCAGTTATGAGATCAAACAAGTTCATCTTATAAGAAAGAAGACTTAAAAAGAATAAAATCTTATTCTGTGAAGGAAATATTCAAGTTTAAAAGTTTGGTATCATTTGTATAGAAAAGACTGAAATCAGACTAGTTGTGATGTCATAACTAGAGCTGTGACCGTTTAGCGTGTACTGCTTCACGCTGCAAATCTTGTAAACGTTTACTAAATACTTCATTGCGGTAATCGTTTTTCATACATTATAGGCCTAGTGTCTTGCCGTTGAAAATCAATATTCATGATTCAAATCACACACACATTCGCTGACAAAATTCCAATCAATGATTTTTACAAACTCTAAACCCGATTAGCATAATCTTTTTTAAATGTGCGAATCACAAATGCGCAGTAATCACCAATGAATGGGGATATTATGCACTTTGATTTCGCGAAATCTGAGTAATCTAACTTGTAAAATGCACGCGAATGTGCAGCAGTAAACAGTGAAACTAACAATAGGCCTAATGTTAGGCCATAGGGCTTTAAATCCCATGCAATCAAGGCCCGTTTCATCGACCAAAAAACACTTGAATCGTGACAATCAGTACATTTACATGTAAATATTACCTGATGAGTCAAATAAATTTTGCAAGAAAGAAAAAATATTGCATAATAAATAAACAGAAAAAGGTTTTAACAAAGCTGAAATTCTGCATGCTTCGCAAAGATGGCGGCCATTTTTTCGAGAGGGCTGATATTTCAGAACTTCGTGGTGGTGGCGTAGTTTTGAAATGTTTTACGGCGAGGTATATCATAGGCCTCAGTATGCAAGATTTTCACAGAACTTTGAAAGCCGTAGCCAATAGGACAAACAAGTTACGCGATGTTGAGTTTAAATGACATTGAAAGGAAGTTATCTGTTCTATCTAAACTGAATTTCCATGCATATTTTCCATAAAAATGATGATTTATACTGTAAAAGTAAACTTTTTACGATTTGGAAAGCAAAACTCAGCGTCTATTTGGGCAATGCAGTCAGTACTTTTGCCATACTAGTTGCGCGATTTTTTAACTTCGCCTCGTAGTTTTGGAACAATTTTGGTGTATTTCCGAAAATTACGGTACTAAACTCGTGTACACGATACACGCTCGCTTTTTTTGGCGTGTACACGTTTACTAAAATCCCTAAACGTTCACAGCTCTAGTCATAACCTCAGATTCCTTGAAGTTTTTATGTATTACTGCATATCATATTTTTGTATGTGGTTTTGTGTCTTAAAAAACATTGGATATGTCAGGAAAGACGTGGAACACAATCTAGTAAGGATAATTATTATATAGCACCTGAAGAAAGTTTGAGGAAAAAAATCATTTTCCTTAATTAAATATACATTGTTATTTTAATTGTTTTTTTAATTGTTATAATGCAGTTGCCAACCTTCCATAGTAGACTTACTATACCAGTCACCTCTACACAGAAAAGACAAGAGCTTTAAACTTGAAAATGTCCTTAACAAAATAAGAATGGAAGTAATTTGTTCACCATTTTGTTTCTTATGAGTTCCTCTTTCATATAAGATGGACTTGCTTGACCACTAAACTAATCCTTTTAATAATTTTACTACACGGTATTTTTTTTTTGGCTACTAGTTAGTTCTTTTTCTTCACTAATTTCTTCAAGTGGTAAAAATATAAGAGTTTAACCAGCTCCTGTTTTACTACTTTCTTCGCATATTCGATGAATTTTAAGCCATAAAATCTCAGGAAAAAATACAGAAGAATATGTTGTATGTTTGTTGATGTTTAACGGCATTGCGACAGTCAAAGTCAAATGTGCCAAAATAATACATAAAGACTTTCAGCATAGTGGACGTGTGATATAATCTGATTTTGGTCTTTTAAGAAAACTTTATAACTTGAATATCTCCTTAATGGAACAAGATAATGAAGTAGTTTCTTCAGCATTTAGTATATTTGAAGTCCTCTTTCATATCATATCACTTGGACTCCCATTTAGTATATTTGAAGTCCTCTTTCATATAAGATGGACCCCCATGTAGTATATTTTAAGTCCTCTTTCATATAAAATGGACTCCCATTTAGTATATTTGGAGTCCTCTTTTATATACGATGGACTCACATTTAGCATATTTGAAGTCCTCATTCATATAAGATGGACTCTCATTTAGTATATTTAGTCCTCTTTCATATAAGATAAGACTCCCATTTAGTATATTTAGTCCTCTTTTATATACGATGGACTCCCATTTAGTATATTTTAAGTCCTCTTTCATATAAGATGGACTCCCATTTAGTATATTTAGTCCTCTTTCATATAAGATAAGACTCCCATTCAGTATATTTAGTCCTCTTTCATATACGATGGACTCCTATTAAGCATATTTTAAGTCAGAACTTTGAAAGCCGTAGCCAATAGGACAAACAAGTTACGCGATGTTGAGTTTAAATGACATTGAAAGGAAGTTATCTGTTCTATCTAAACTGAATTTCCATGCATATTTTCCATAAAAATGATGATTTATACTGTAAAAGTAAACTTTTTACGATTTGGAAAGCAAAACTCAGCGTCTATTTGGGCAATGCAGTCAGTACTTTTGCCATACTAGTTGCGCGATTTTTTAACTTCGCCTCGTAGTTTTGGAACAATTTTGGTGTATTTCCGAAAATTACGGTACTAAACTCGTGTACACGATACACGCTCGCTTTTTTTGGCGTGTACACGTTTACTAAAATCCCTAAACGTTCACAGCTCTAGTCATAACCTCAGATTCCTTGAAGTTTTTATGTATTACTGCATATCATATTTTTGTATGTGGTTTTGTGTCTTAAAAAACATTGGATATGTCAGGAAAGACGTGGAACACAATCTAGTAAGGATAATTATTATATAGCACCTGAAGAAAGTTTGAGGAAAAAATCATTTTCCTTAATTAAATATACATTGTTATTTTAATTGTTTTTTTAATTGTTATAATGCAGTTGCCAACCTTCCATAGTAGACTTACTATACCAATCACCTCTACACGGAAAAGACAAGAGCTTTAAACTTGAAAATGTCCTTAACAGAATAAGAATTGAAGTAGTTTGTTCACCATTTTGTTTCTTATGTGTTCCTCTTTCATATAAGATGGACTTGCTTGACCACTAAACTAATCCTTTAATAATTTTACCACTCGTTATTTTTTTTGGCTACTGGTTAGTTCTTTTTCTTCAATAATTTCTTTAGGTGGTAAAAATGTAAGAGTTTAACCAGCTCCTGTTTTACTACTTTCTTCGCATATTCGATGATTTTTAAGCCATAAAATCTCAGGAAAAAATACAGAAGAATACGTTGTATGTTTCTTGATGTTTAACGGCATTGCGACAGTCAAAGTCAAATGTGCCAAAATAATACATAAAGACTTTCAGCATAGTGGACGTGTGATCTAGTCTGATTTCGGTCTTTTAAGAAAACTTTATAACTTAAATATCTCCTTAATGGAACAAGATAATGAAGTAGTTTCTTCAGCATTTAGTATATTTGAAGTCCTCTTTCATATCATATCACTTGGACTCCCATTTAGTATATTTAAAGTCCTCTTTCATATAAGATGGACCCCCATGTAGTATATTTTAAGTCCTCTTTCATATAAAATGGACTCCCATTTAGTATATTTGGAGTCCTCTTTTATATACTGATGGACTCACATTTAGCATATTTGAAGTCCTCATTCATATAAGATGGACTCTCATTTAGTATATTTAGTACTCTTTTATATAAGATGGACTCACATTTAGCATATTTGAAGTCCTCATTCTTATAAGATGGACTCTCATTTAGTATATTTAGTCCTCTTTCATATAAGATGGACTCACATTTAGCATATTTGAAGTCCTCATTCATATAAGATGGACTCCCATTTAGTATATTTAGTCCTCTTTCATATAAGATAAGACTCCCATTTAGTATATTTAGTCCTCTTTTATATAAGGATGGACTCCCATTTAGTATATTTTAAGTCCTCTTTCATATAAGATGGACTCCCATTTAGTATATTTAGTCCTCTTTCATATAAGATAAGACTCCCATTCAGTATATTTAGTCCTCTTTCATATACGATGGACTCCTATTAAGCATATTTTAAGTCCTCTTTCATATAAGATGGACTCCCATTTAGTATACTTTAAGTCCTCTTTCATATAAGATGGACTTGCTTTACCACTGAACTAATCCTTTAAGCATACGCCACAGCACATATAAGCCTAAAAGATAAGGGTCAAAATTACAGAAAGAAATTTAAACAGTCACAATTTGAGTTGCGGGCATTCTCCCTTATACATTAGCAGCATGTAAATTCTATACAAATTCTGGTTTGGATTGTTGATGTTTAACGGCACCGCGACAGTCAAATTCAAATGTGCGAAGAAGGTGTTAATAAATTAAAGGATTAGTTCAGTGGTCAAGCATGTCCATCTTATATGAAAGAGGACTTCAAAAGAAACAAAATGGCAAAGAAAGTGTTCAACAAGCTTATTCCATTAAGGAGATATTTAAGTTTAAAGTTTGGTATCATTTGTGTAGAAACGACTAAAATCAGACTAGTTGTGATGTCACAGCCTCAGATTCCTCAAAGTCTTTATGTATTTTAAGGAAAGTTTATTTAATTTTTTCACTATTTAAATTATTTTTCCTCAAACTTTCTTCAGGTGCACTATTATACAATGCAATACAATTTATTAGTGCTCTAGGCCATCTGGCCTTTGTCACAAACATAAATGATAAATTAAATGGTACATGATTGAGGTTCTTACAACAAACAATAATCAAAGAGAAAAAAACAAACGTCTTGCTTCCATTGCGTGTAAAATAAAGTGTGATAACTGCAAAAATAAGTATTTAGAATTAGCTGCTAATAAAGTATTACATTTTGTTCTAGTTGCGGGTTGAAAGAAATATTTTGGGATAAATTTACAGCAGATTTCAGAAAGGGATGGACAAATTAGGAGAACATGATATTCATTTCCCAACTTCTTTTAAATTGCAAAAAATAAGTATTTAGAACTAGCTGCTAATAAGGTATTACATTTTGTTTTAGTTGCGGGTTGAAAGAAATATTTTAGGATAAATTTACAGCAGATTTCATAAAGGGATGGACAAATTAGGAGAACATGATATTCATCTCCCAACTTCTTTTAAATTGCAAACCTGACAAAACCTCTGTTCATAAGTTATATTACAATAACAACCTTCGTTGACTTTAATTACAAGGCAAGCACATCTGATTTTGGAGACAACTTTTTAAGCTTAAAAACATTATTGAATAATAGGTATAAGTATTGTATAACATTAATAGGTATAACATAATAAGTATAACATTATTGAATAATCTGCATAACTCTCTGTTTTAAATTGTGCGTAACAACGCAAAGAACTTCTAGAATTAATATCACTCAACCAGTTCTGTCTATCTATATCAAAAACTCGCTGCTTAAAATGATCATAAAAATGTGTAGTAATCCCTTCTCCCTGCCCTTCCCAAACATTACCAAACCTAGTTTCATACAAAATATTTTTAACACACAATCCCTTTGTTTTCAATACTCTTTGTTCTACATAACAATGAGTCTGATACCTGCCTTTATCAAGAATAAGAAGTCCTGACCAAAACCTTATTTGCTTTAGTACTGTTTGACTTTTAAAGGAAAAGCGACCCAGCTCTCCTAGAGCTATAATATTTATGGCATTTGGTGGTAAACCTAAAACATATTTTTGAAACGAATTGTTAACTCATATTGTACTTTCATGGGGAATGATACCCCAAACTCAGAACCGTATGTTAAAATAGGCATTATCTTATGATTAAAAATTTGAAGGATATTACTTACAGGTAAATCAATAGTTCTAGACAAAATTTTCCTAAAATTGAACAAAGCAGCCTTAGACTTTGAACTCTGTTGAACTTGGGATTTTGACCATACTCTTTTGGCATAAAATTTAAACCTTAGTAATTATAGTTCTTTAGTCTCAATAGTTTTGCCTTTGAAATAAAAATGTTCACTTCTTGCAATGTGTCCACCCTTTCTAACAACCATTACTTTCGTTTTATCCAAGTTTACAGTCAAATCATTCTCTTAACAATAATCTTAGGAAACATTCAGTAAACTTTGCAAAGAATAAATATTTTCTGAAAAGATAACAAAGTCATCTGCATAAAGAATACAACATATATTCTTGTTATTTATAAGAATTCCTCGGGTGTTTGTGGACTTCAATATCATTGATATAAAGTAAAAATAGTTTGGGATGGATTGCAACCTTGTCTCAGACCTCTCGCACAATCAAATTTTGGGGCAAGACCGTCCTTTGTCTTCACACATGACTCAATATTACTATACATTGATATAAGTATCTCGTAGAATTTACCCCTCATTCCCATATTATAAAGTTTCTTGAATAAAATACTGCAACTGATGTTATTAAATGCGGCTTTAAAATCAACAAAAGTGGCGTAAAGTTTACCGCAGTGGTTTACTCAATGCTTTAGAAATGGCAGTGTGAAGTACAAAGAAATTATCAATCGTAGAGAACCCCGCTCGAAAACCTGCCTGAGCAAGAGAAAGGATATTATAGTCTGAGAGCCAATCACATAGTCTACTACTGTACATAAAACTTTTGTAAATACTTTGCCTAAAGCACACAATAGTGTAATAGGCCGATAACTACTAGGCAAGTCTTTATCCTCTTTCTTGATTATAAATACCCTTCCTAGGTTCAGTGTTACTACTTTTTTAAGATGGTTTTTAAGCCACAAAATCACAGGAAAAATATTATAACATACATAGACTTTGAGGAATCTGAGGCTATGACATCACAACTAGTCTGATTTCAGTCGTTTCTACACAAATGATACCAAAGTTTAAACTTTAATATCTCTTTAATAAAATAAGACTTCTTAAATGCTGAAAGACACCAGGGAGAATAACTTACAATAGCAGCCAAAAGAAAATTCAATTACCACTAATAATTATTCTTGACCAGCTTAATGCTTGATACCAGAATAATAAAACTTATTTACATAGAGAAAAATAATGGTTGTTGTGTAGTGTCCGTCCAAGGTTATGTGTGCAATGACTTGTTACATTTGTCTGTCCACGTTTTAATAGTATGACCATGGCAGATTTCAGAGTAAAGGGGTCCAATTGTACTTATCAAATAGAAGTTCAGGTAATAATAATTGCCTGATACCAGTAAAATAAAACTTATTGACATTATGGATAAAGAAAATAATGGTTGTTGTATAGTGTCCGTCCAAGGTTATGTGTGCAATGCGCGTGTTACATTTGTCTGTCCACGTTGTAATAGTATGACCATGGCAGATTTCAGAGTAAAGGGGTCCAATTGTACTTATCAAATAGAAGTTCAGGTAATAATAATTGCCTGATACCAGTAAAATAAAACTTATTGACATTATAGATAAAGAAAATAATGGTTGTTGTATAGTGTCCGTGTTACAAGGTTATGTATGTGCAATTTCACAGTAAAGGGGTCCAATTGTACTTATTAAATAGAAGTTCAGGTAATAATAATTGTTACATTTGTCTGTACAATGAGTGTGTTACGTTGTAAAATAGTATGACCATGGCAGATTTCAGAGTAAAGGGGTCCAATTGTACTTATCAAATAGAAGTTCAGTTAATAATAATTGCCTGATACCAGAATAATAAAACTTATTAACAATATAGATAAAGAACATAATGGTTGTGGTGTAGTGTCCGTCCAAGTTAATGTTGGCAATAAGCATGTTACATTTGTCCGTCCAAGTGTAATGTTTGCAGCATAGATGTTTCACCTAATCTTTAATTAAACTAACAATTATTGTTTGATCTTTATTCTGATATTTGATACTACATTTGATATTAATCAAATATGAAAAACTCAAGTACCTGCCTTTTTGTTATCATATTCAATATAATTTTGACATTTATATTTGCGAGTTTTGTCCGTCTAAGTGCAGTATGTCTCACGTATGTTGCATTTCACTTTTATTTTCTTACAAGCGTTGTTTATTTCATCTCTGCATTTTCACCAATGATGAATGGTATGTCTTAGCATCAAATGGTACTGTAGGTCACTTGTTTTAAAACAATGCATTTTAAATTTGGGGGTCTGGAGCAGAGTTTTTAACCACAAATTTGTCGTATATTATGCTATGGCTGAAATTTCTTACGACACAGGTTGTGCCTGCGTCATAGGATTTAGATATAGCATGTGAAATTTTACGCCAGAGTTTTTCATTAACTTAAATGAAAATCATGAACATCTTACCTCTGATGCGATTGAAAGTTTTATTCCACACAAAAATGATTTTGAATTACTCATAAATACAAGAAAAATGACACAACTACGAGACTAACAGCCAAATGATTCAACATGCCCATACAAACAAAAAGAAAACCTCATGAAAGTTTGGATACGATAAACAAAAGTATTTTTCTATTTTATTTTGGATTGTTAACCCAAATTTCATGATTCAACAATCAACATTATACAAGGATTAGGTATGAACTTTTTCTTAATATTTTTGGTGATAATAATAGTCTGATTTTTTAATGTTTTTGGTATTTTAAGCACAATTTTCATTCACTTTAGCAAAGCCGCAGTAACCTGTACATAGGACAGCAAATTTACAAAATACACTAAAAATCAAGGGCTTGTCATAACCAAAACGCCAGACAAAAAATCCTAATGCAACCTCTGGTCTGGAGGGAGCTTTTGGGCCCTTTTAATTGTGAAATCTGCTTTAGGGCAGAGAAGAGATGGAGGATTGAGAGGGAGAAAAGGGGAAAAATAGGGTTTGCATTAAAAAGTATAATTTATACTGATGCAATGTCCCGTGTGATATGTGGTAATAATTTGCTATACATTAGCTTGGCGGGCATTAAACTGGGGCGACAGCTCCCTGCTCGGAAGGAATGTACCACTGCTTTATGGAAGTTTTTTCATTCTTTGTTATTTGCAAAGTTGGAAGATCGAAGTACAACATACGTTTTCAAAATGAGGAAATAGCATTTGTTTGCAGTTTTACAGGTTTATATTTAGTTTTATTTTATTTTCTATGATGGAGACGTTTTAACAGACTTTTTTTTATTTTTGAAAACTTGTTTTGTTAAAGTTTTAAACTTTTTTTTTGGACCAGGACTTAATATTTAATATAAATATCTGAGATCCGAGTAAGTTGATGTTGTTAATTTCGTTGTGTATTCTCTCATACTGTTTTCAAGTGCGCTTTGTACATATTTTCCCGTAATTTTAAAGTCCTAACAAGATGCCAATTGCTGCAATAAACATTGCGCAGCTTTTTCTGTCTCGTCTAAGAAATTGGGTCTTTTGAGGTTGGAAAACAGTTTTGCTAACCTTTTTTAAACTTGACATGCTTTCGAAATATTTCATGGATTATCGGAGCAATCAAAGAAATGAATTAAGAAAATCATTCAATTTCGGGCCGTGTTACAATGGCCGTACGCTAAATTCCTTTCATAGAACACGAAGTATAGCAGTACCGCACTTTTTTTAAATACCAAAGCTCAATTATATGGCAAAAATGTTTGCTTAAAATTGTTGGTAATACATGTATCTATTTCACTGAAATTGAATTTACATACACCAATGTACTGTAGGCTACAAAATGTTGGAATTAAAAATAACAGAAAAGGAAAGAAAGTACAAGCAATATTGCACAAGCGACCAAAAATAATCTGCACATTGAAAAGGAAAACACTAAACTGGAAGGAGAGTAGAAACTTTATTTCCATAGGGAATGGTTTTAATTTTGGATAGATTAATCTCGTTTTATAATTCGAAATAATAACCAGTTACGACTTTGTTTTTATTAAATTCATGAATGAATTTATTTATTTCGATGTTATGTTCTAATAATATTCTGATGTGAATATTCCGATGTGATGTTCACATACTATTGATGTATGCCCTAATAATACTTCGATATGATTGTTTTAAACTCCCATTGCGTTTCAATATTGTCTAATGTTTTCACTCAATTCAGACCATTGGTTGATTACTTAACTAAACGGGCACATCAATATTTTTGTTATAACAACACTATGGCTACTTGTTTTTAATTGAAATTGTTTGGCAGTGGCGATGGCTTGTGAAACTGAACAAAATTTATCTCTCAACTTTGTCATTTTCAAACTCACCTGTAAAGCCGCCGGTACAGTGCCGGTAAAACGCCAAAAAACTTGCCAGTGTCAAACTGCTCGCATCAATACTGTACATAGGTTCACATTTTGCTTCGCATGGTCACCAATAAGCCATGACCAACATGCAGATCAATAAAATAGATGTACCTATTGACAACACTAGCATGTGCACAATAATCAACAACATTATCATAGCAAGTATGATGCAAAACAGACATATTTGAAGAAATTTACATTAATATTAATATGCATTGTATCACCACCAAAACCAATCAGGCACATCTACAGACCAAGGGCTATCTGTGTATCACATATGTCTTGAATCCAGTTTATCTTTCTTTAAATAACTTAAATACAAGCTCTTTTCAGCAAAATCATTTTAAGCCCCACCCACAATGCATATTAATCAAATTCAACGTTTGTATAGCATAAACATGTACACACTAGGCTTGGGCGATATTGAACATTATCCAATATCGATATATCGCCTGGAAAATATCGATAATATCGAAATATCGATATGCAAATTATGGGACGACATACGTAAGTCGTATGTACTGTTCTGGGCAAGGTAATCTCGCCTCGGCTCAAAAAAAGTTAAGTAAAACTTTTTGTACAAATTAACAGAAATCACTGCAAAATATATACATATCATCTTCAAATAAACACCCATTGTGTTATAAAATTTTCTTTACATGGTTTCTATCTCAAAAGATCAATCACAGAAACATTGGAAAAGTTTAGACCTCAGCATATTCTTAAAAAAAAAAATGTTGTGGAACTGGTATTAGGCCTACACTGTATGCCTTACAAAAATCGGCTCCATTTCTTCTTACAATTTTATAACTCACTTACTTCTTATGAAAGTTGTACTGAAAAGGCATTATTTTGGTAGCATTATATGGACTTCTAGAAATTCAGAAGTCCATATATGATGCATATTATCCAATTTCTAGTCTGCTTCAATCATCGCACGAGTGTTGTCACTCAGAAGAAACAGTGATAGCCTAGATGGTATGTGTGTACATAGTAAAGTACTGTACAATGATACTGAGTGTATGTAGTTACTGCACTGTACATTATCTTATCGATCTGGCAAGACCAGTCTGTCACTTTACTTTAGACTTTCTGAACTAACAAAATAGTGAGAAAAACCTCATAGTTTTGTCAGTAATTTGTCAATTAATGATTGTTTGATATAAAAATTCAGATTCAGTATTCCTTTTGAGGAAACTTAAGACGATGTTTAAGGATTCAACATCTTATGATTTTTGTTGCCTGAACATCGTAAGCCATCAAGAATAAAATTGAAGTATTGCGCAATGCCTCTGTACTCCGCGAGTCAAGTGGTTTTTTGTTCATGGAAGGATTTTTGGGTAATTGTTATCACAATATAAATGTTTTAATAAGTTTTATCATAACTGAGTGCCTGAAACTTTGATATAAATGAAATTCATTAACTTTTTATGGCTGTTTAATAAAAAATACTTGGATGTTTGATAGTCATGTTTAGCTTTTTAATAGTTCATGTATTGTGTATTATTGAAAAACATAATATCGATATGACCCTTGAACTCAATATCGCCATATCGATATAGGTCAATATCGAAATATATCGAAATATCGATATATCGCCCAAGCCTAGTACACACTAGCTAACATCATAATTATATTGAATATGAAACAAAACAGACATGTGATTGTTAAAATATGAGAATTTCAAGATTTCAATATTAAGCCCCGCCTACTCATTAATATGCATATCACCACCAAAAACAATGGGGCACATCTACAGACCACAGGCTATCTGTGTATCCAAATATGACATGAACTCAGATTATCGTTCTTAAGATAAAGTGTTAACAAACTCTTTCATTAAAATCATATTAAGCCCCGCCCACTATGAATATTAATGAAATTCAACGTTTTATACCATGCACATGTACACACTAGCTAACATCATAACTGTACCAAATATGAAACGATAGATATGCGGTTGTTAAAATATGAGCATTTAAAGATTTTTACATCAAGCCCCGCCTACTAATTAATATGCATGACATCACCACCAAAAACAGTAGGGCACATTACGGACCACCATGGGCTATCTGTGTACCACATATGATATGAATCCACTGTACCATTCTTGAGATATCATGTCTATGAGCTCAGCATCACACACACACATATACACTGACAAACACATACATATGCCATCATGACCGCATAGGTTCCTGATGCTAGTGCCATTGATGAATTTCAAGGTTTTTATACCATGAACACGTACACACTAGCTAACATCATAACTTATATCCAATATAAAACAAAACAGATATGCGCTTGTTAAAATATGAGCATTTCCAGATTTTTACATTAAGCCACGCCTACTCTTTAATATACATGACATCACCACCAAAAACAATAGGGCACATCCACTGACCATGGGCTATCGTGACCACATATGATATTGAATCCACTGTAACATTCTTGAGATATCGAGTTAACGAGCTCAGCATCACAAACACATACACTGACACACACATACATACGCCATCATGCCCCCATAGGTTCCTGATGCTGGTGCCAATATATATGAAACACACACTTAAAACCTCAATTTTAAATAAGACCAGGTCTTACAACTTACAAGATGATTTTCATGAAATGATTGATTAGATTTGCGTGCAACTGCACCACAACAGCAAGGGTCAAATTGTGCCTAAGAGATTAGATCATTCCAGAGGTAGAAAGGAGAGCAAACAGGGGGAGATTGAGAAAAACACGAGAACTAAAAGCCAAAAGCTGGGATCGAGAGGAGGTGTATGGGTGGAAAAATAATGTTGAGAGAGAGGGGGTGGGGAAGGAGGTCTAAATATGGTTGTAGAGGGAAGCATGATGAAGGAAGGAGATAATTTTATCCAGACGTTTTTTTTTAAAAGCTCGGCTACTGAGTTGTGGGGAGCGAGGGAAGCTCTCATATTTCAATCATGTCATCATCAAATTCTCTTCTAGTAAAAAAAAATGTATCTAAAAGGTTAAAAGGCTACTGTACTTGCACTGCACCATACATCTATGGTTAAACAATGCATAACCCTGATCTTCAATTAAACCTAAATCCTTTTATCTGAAGAATGCTTACAAATTATAACAAGAAAAACAGCAAAATTTCTTACCATCTTGTTTGAGCTTTGTTAACACAAATATCAAGTAATTGTTGAAATCTGGAAACTGATTCAAAGCCTCAAGTTTCTGTTATGCAAAAGAAAGATAATATTCTTCATGAGTAAATGCTTCAATAAACAACTACAATATATACATGACATTTTACACAACTCGAGTCTGCATTATTTTGATTCACGTTATAAGGGTGTTTCAGCTGACATCATGAGGTCACGTGACTTTGTTTAGGGTTCGCATCATAAAGGCTTTATGTCCCGGTCGTATGACGGAGGCTGACCCGTCGCTGACCCAACCAAACACCACAAACGCGACGCACAACTTGTTATGTTTTCTAACACAACACAGACAAGTTCAAATGCCATACACTTTACGCACACTAAACTTTACTGTACATACACGTACAGTACGATAGGCTCAGTGATTAGATGTGTCAATGAACTTTTCATCATGACAAAGACCATGAAAAGTTTGTCCACTGCCTGCAGATTTGATAGATTTTTGTTTTCAAAGAAGCAAATACCATTCAATGTTTTCCTTTTTAACAATGGACAGCATGGCCGGTGGATTCATGTATAACTCTCTGCCAGCAATTCAAATTTAAAGTTTGGTATCATTTGTGTAAAAGCGACTGAAATCAGACTAGCTGTGATGTCATAGCCTCAGATTTCCCAGTCTTTACTTTATGTATTCTATCATATTTTGTCCTGTGATTTTGTGGCTTAAAAACCATGGGATATTGTCAGAAAAGTAATAAAACTGAACCTAAAAAGGGTATTTATAATATACCACCTAAAGAAAGTTTGAGAAAACTAATTTACATAATGACAAAATTAGATATACTTTCTTTAAAATACATTAACAGTTGTTAAGAATGTGAGGATAAAGATGCCAACCTTCCATAATAGACTACATGTACATCAGTCAATTCTGCGCAGATAAGACAGAGCTTTAAACTTGAATATCTCCTTAACGGAATGAGATTTTTTAACGCCTTCTTCACCATTTTGTCCCTTTGAAGTCCTCTTTCATATAAGATGGGACATGCTTGACCACTGAACTAATCCTTTAAAGTGCATTTGAACCATGGATCATTATAATTTGACCATTTTTTCAGCCAGAAGTAATTTGAAAACTTAATATAGGCCCCTACCCAAGTTTTGTGACATTCCTTACTTATTTTTGGGTTGGCAATCATGACGGTTTTGTAGGGTTAATGGTGTTTATGGTAGGGCTAGAACCAGAGCTTGCAAAAATTTCTGGAAATTCTTTTATTCAACACTTAGAAATTCAATTATATGTGAGAGTAGGGTGGGGGTTGTCGTATGGGTGTGCTGGGGAGGGGGGTAGGGTGTGGTATGGTGGGTGGAAGGGGTTGTGTGGGGTCCGTTTTAAAGAATAGAAATTCGGTTGTTTAAACAATCAAGCTATTAAACGAAAAAGCACATCCCTAGTACTGTCTCATTTGTGTGGAAAAGACTGATGTGGAAAATCTTGTCAGGGTTCGACACATAAACCGTGAAGATAAGTTGTCCACCGTGCACTCAACTCAGCACTCATTGTTGTCCAGAAAGAATATCATGCTGCCTCTGAATTATATTTTATATTCATATGTTTAGAATAAACTGTTCCAAAAATTTGGTTGTCCCAGGCAGCTGGACTTGTGATTTATTGATCTAAAGCAGAAGTAGATGTGTTGTCATCCTCACTTTCTTAACGAGAAAGCAATCCACAGAGTTGCTGATCTCATTACCTTAAACGTACAGCTTTGTGGGAGAAATAGCTATCACAGTCACTATACAGTAGCTCTGTGACTTTTGATGGATTGCACTGCTTAAGAGAGCTCCAGTACAAGCAGATGTTGAGACAGGCTTGGCTATCTTTCTTTAGGCACGTTGATGGATTGTACTGCCCATGGGAGTACAAATAGACCAGTTGACCTTTTTACCCCAGTGTCTATGGGTACACATAGGGTTGGTATATGTTTTGTACTTTTTGAGTTTAAAATGGTGCAAAAATGTACAAATTAGTACATAATTACCACCTAAAATCATATATTTGACCTGACCCTCAACCCTAATCACTGAAATAACTTCTGATTTTTTACATTCATCACATCCTACTGTATAAGACACCATCCAAGCTCAAATCACACTTACCATCCATAAGTATAGGGAGAAATGGTGAAAAGTGGTCAATAGCTCAATGACCTTTTGACCCCAGAGTCTACGGGACACAAATTCATGTAACAAGGTGTCATGGTACAACATAGGGTTGGTATAGGTCTAGTACTTTTTTGAGATTAGGAATCAGCAGAATTTTGCATAAAAAACACTTATTTGACCTTTGACCTCCAATTATTTTAAAGTTTTGTTAGAATGTTAAACCCTACCCACCTAAGCAATTTGTATAGATACCAAGTAATTCCTTTAAAAGATACAGCCATCACCAAAAACTTGTCCCATTTGACCTGTGACCTTTGTACCCCACAATCTTGGAGACTAAAGTTATGGGCCAGCAATTTTGGTTCATGTGTGTATTACATTTTTGGAGTTATAAGTGACACAAAAATTAATTGTTGCATACACACACATGCACACACACAAAAAAACACAGACATACACAAAAATAACAAAATTTTGTCGCATTCTGAAAACTTATAACCCCTAACATGAGGCCCTACCATCCCCTTAATATCAAGGGAGGGGGTCGTGTAGTGTATGAGGTACAGGCACTTCTTTGCCCATACAGCAAAGTGACTACAATATCTTATCCCCACATTTATATGTGGGTGATAAGATAACAATTAATATTGTACTGTTGAAGAAGGGGAAAAAACGTTTTTTTTTACATAGTTACCAAAATTACTAGTTCATTTTTTCTTCAATATTTCTTTAAGTGGTAAATTATAGTTATATTTTAACATTCTGCTTAACTACTTTCCTGACATACCTAATTGTGCTAAAGCCACAAACTCTATGTGAGGATGTAATGTCACAACTAACAGTAGTCTTGATTGCAGCTGATACACTACAATGAAACAGAATTTTAACCTTGTATATCTAACCATGTATATCTCCTTAGCAGAATATGCTGCAGTAAATTCACTCTACTTGTTTCTTTTTGAGTCTAGTCCAATTTTCATATAATAAGAAGTTGAGTAACGGCAGGATGTATCGGGGAGGGAAATATTGATTATTACCTCTTCCATAGATGTGTTTTGTTCGCAGATGATACAATGAAAAATGTTAAAAAAACCTATCTTTCCCGGTTTTTTAAAGAAAAATTAGGTGAATAAATGTCAAAAAATTATTATTTTTGTCTTTTTTCTTAATATTTCATACTAAAAAACAACATTGATTGAAAGTTTTGTCTGTGGTGTGAATGACTATCAATTTTGAAATAAATGCAAAGTATTGTTGGGCAACTGATAGAGGCACTTTCTGGGTGATTTTCCTGTGTAAACGATGTACTAATTTTGTAAACGGTAAACGATGTTTTTGATCGTGTACAAGATAAACAGTCGCATCACTAGGGTTGTCCGTCGCAATCTCTACAAATGCCCTGAGAAACTGAAAGAAACTGCTTACTTCAGCTTGGTTAGACCACATGTGGAATATGCAAGCATAGAGTGGGACCCTTACCAGATGGAATGAGAACAAACAAGTGAAAAGAATCCAGAGAAGTGCAGCGAGGTTCATGAAACACTATTAGCAACAAACCAAAGGCACCGTCACGACACTCGTAAACGTTTTTGGATGGCAAGCCCTAGAGATAGGATTGCCGGTCTTTCCGCTATGTACAAGATCGTGTAAGACAAAATAGATATCCCCAGCAACCGTTACCTAACACCAGTTACCCGTCATTCTCGCCACAACTCCAAAAGTTTTATTACACCTCATTCAAGACTAGTCACAAAATTGTCTTTTTCTCTTCTCACCATTGACAAGTGAAACAGCCTACAGTACAGTACCCGAAACAAGAGTACAAGCCTCACGTCTTAAAAACAAAACTACCTTAATAATTGCATCATAACCCCCGCACAAGCATGGCTATTACGTACTCTGAGTCCAGCCAATACATGAGTTGAAGCTGAAAATTATTAACCCACTGTGTAGCGGCGGCTAGCACTGTGCCAACTTGAATTCTTTTAAGGATTGTATGATAGAGGACGAATGAATTTAGAAAACTAAACAAACATTTTTATTCATATAAAATGTATCTTTTTATTCAAATGGTTCACTACAATTAATTCATTAGACACTATTTAATCCATTGACTATTTATCCAATGATTAGAGATGAATTTAGAAAACTAAATAAACATTTTTATTCATATGAAAAGTATGTTTTTTATTCAAATGGTTCACAATTAATTAATTAGACACTAATTTATCCATAGACTACTTATTATCCAATGATTAGAGATGAATTTAGAAAACTAAATAAACATTTTTATTCATATGAAAAGTATGTTTTTATTCAAATGGTTCACAATTAATTAATTAGACACTAATTTATCAATAGACTACTTTATTATCCAATGATTAGAGATGAATTTAGAAAACTAAATAACATTTTTATTCATATGAAAAGTATGTTTTTATTCAAATGGTTCACAATTAATTAATTAGAGACTAATTTATCCATAAACTACTTATTATCCAATGATTAGAGATGAATTTAGAAAACTAAATAAACATTTTTATTCATATAAAAAGTATGTTTTTATTCAAATGGTTCACAATTAATTAATTAGACACTAATTTATCCATAGACCATTTATTATTCAATGATTAGAGATGAATTTAGAAAACTAAATTAACATTTTGATTCATATGAAAAGTATGTTTTTTATTCAAATGGTTCACAATTAATTAATTAGACACTAATTTATCCATTGACTATTTATTATCCAATGATTAGAGATGAAGTTAGTAAACTAAATAAACATTTTATTCATATGAAACATATTTTTTATTTAAATGGTTAACTACAATTAATTCATTAAGACACTATTTTTTTCTTGACTATTTATTATCTAATGATTAGAGTTTAGGACATTTACTGATTTTACTAAACATCTAAACGCAAAAAATTGTGAGCACTAAGCATTACAATTTCTCAATATTAATTTTTTTTCAATTTATTTAATATCAGCAACCGGCCATAACATACAAATTCACATTGCAGAGCATATAACAAATGTTATATATATCAATTACCAACTTCTTACTTTACTTTTCTATGAGTTTTTCTCTTCTTTTCATTGCATGTCTGATGTAATCTGATAAATTATCAGCAAACTTACATCACTGTACATGTGAGATAAAATTATAAAACAAACAGTTGTGAGCAAGGTCAAGAAGAAAATGTTGTCGTTTCAGTCATTGTAACTAGAGCAAATTGCTAAAAGTGGTGTTTATTTTCCACACAATTATTTTTACAAAAACAACAAATTCTCTCTCTTGGAATTGTTTGCCTTCTACCCAAGTTAATACAGTTTGGGCACGAAAATGAGCAATTAGTGACCTTTCTTCAAATCGTTGGTATTCAAAATTAAGGACTCAACACAAAACATGGATTTAAAGGAAACATACATTCCAACTTAGCTTGAGAATGAACCCTACTTTGCCAATTTTGTAGATCAATGTCCTTCATTCTTAATTTAAAAGTCCTTAGAAAACTGGCTTCATTTACAATTTCTTGATACAGCTATGCATACCCAAATCCACTGCTTTGTAAAATAATTCTGTCAAGTCCCAAATACTTATAGTAAGACATGCATTTTATAACTGCAGACATTTTTAATTTTTATACAAATATGTTTTATATGTAAGAACTGGTAAAATCATGGTGTCAAATGAATTGATTAACTTTCATACAGTATTTTCATTTTTGCAGACATTAATTTTGGTTTTATCAAGAAAGTCTCTAGTTTAAAATGTAACATTGTATTCCCCCCTGATATTGTCAGAAACCAATACTATATCATCGGCATATAGAAGAATTTTTCTATTTAAGAATAGAGGCAAACAGTTTACTGATGATTGGAAGCAAAATTAATTATAATTAATAATTAATAATTGTAATTATATTAATAATTGTAATTAATTATCATTAATTGTAATTATCTGTCACTGACTTACAACTCCCTTTGTATGTGGGGATTAGAATGCCTTTTGTCCACCCCTTTGGAATGAGTTCGAGTCAATATTATGATTAAATAGCTTACATAAAAGGCTGGCCTATGATGTGGGCAGAGTATTTCAAAAAATTGGCAGGGATACCATCGAATCCCGGAGATTTATTCTGTTTTCAATTAGTAGACAAATATTAAATAACTTCCTCAATCGTTATTGCACTACTGAAGTTCAGTTCATCAGTGTTTTCATGCTGGATTTAACCAAAAAAGACCTGTATTCAATTCACTCCAAACATCTTCACAGTTAAGAGTAATTTACTGAAATAATGAGCGAATTCTTCAGTTGACAGAATGTTAATACTAGCACGGCTATTTGGAAGTAGCTTTTTAATATCATACCAGAAAGCTTTAAGATCACCAAGTGACTTAGTGAGATTCCTACAATACTCTTTAAAGATAGAATCATTTTTATCAGTACATAATTGTTTAAAAATAAGTTTAAAGTGTAGTCATTTAAAGCGGCATCTGAATGTAATTTGCAATACACACTTAATTTACGCCACTTTGTTTTCTTTGCTATTTTGCAATCCACATCAAGCCAACGATTTTAATCAACATTCATTTTATAATGATTACTGGTTTAGAATTGAGAATCAGTTGTTTATTAATACTGATTTGTCATTTCTAAAGAGTTTTCATAGCAATCAACAATTAAAACAAACATTTAATGAATTTCGTGTAACACTGTAACAACAGGTTTTTTTCAAGCCCACACGATCGTCAACGATGCTAGACGTACAAAACTTGCTCCAAAAAAGCTGGGAATTCCAGCATACAGGAGGTGGGTAGTGATTTTTTTTATCAAAAATTGGAGACATGCATGTATTTAATCATTGTTCTATAGAGACATGCATGCATATAATCATGTGGTACACCACATGGTAGTGTTTTGGGTCCGATCCTATTCATTATATATACTGTATATATATATACATGTATAAATGATCTCCCTGACACTGCAAGTTCTTCAATTTACCTCTTTGCAGACGACACTAAGATTTATAGGTCAATGAGGTCAACTCAAGACCATAATATCTTGCAAGCTGAACTGGACTCCTTGGCAAACTGGTCTTCTAAATGGCTATTGAAATTTCACCCAGACAAGTGCAAGGTCCTAGAAATTGCACGCTGTTCTCCTTTAAGTGATTTATGCTACACCATGTTTAATCACAATCTTGAATTTGTAACTAATGAGAAGGATCTAGGAGTAACTTTTGACTCCAAGCTTACTTTTGAAGCTCACATCAACGAGAAAGTCAACAAGGCGAATATGATACTTGGACTCATCCATAGATCTTTCACATATCTTGGCAAAACCTCTCTAGTCCAACTCTACAAGGCATTTGTAAGACCTCACCTGGAATTTTCAAACTGTGTCTGGCACCCATCAAAGAAAAAACACATTGAGTTGATCGAAAATGTTCAAAGGAGAAAAACCAAACTTATCTCACATTTGCGTAATCTGCCATATCCTGACAGGCTTAATAAACTGAAACTACCAACATTCACTTCCAGAAGAGCAAGAGGTGATATAATTGAAGTATATAAGATGGTCTCACTTATATATGATACAAGAGTTGCAAATCTTTTACCCATTCATAATAATAGTAGAACAAGAGGTTCTAAAAACAGAACAATTCATTCACCAGCGTTCGACATAATTTTTTCTCCAATCAGATTTGCAAGTTATGGAATAATTTACCTAAGGAGGTTGTGGAAGCATACAATCTAAATATGTTTAACAGGCTGGATATGCACTGGTGTAATTGGGCTTTTCACTTTCACTTCAAGGCCGAGTCACGCATCACTTGACACTTCTAGGTCTGGAATCTTAGGCTACTAGCTTTTCGTCCAGAAAACATCATAGGTATAGGTAGGTATAGTTACCGTAAATTTAGTATTATCTAGATATTGAGAGGAGTGCTCTACTCATTTAGCCGTTTAGGTTTTTAGAGCACTTCCTTTAACAACTTTCATAATGTTATGTATTATATCATATTTTCCTATTGTTATAATGTTATTATAAATTATGAATGTTATAATGAAACAAATAAATAATAAATGAAATGAATATGCATTAGTTCTTGACAGTATTATATCTATAATTTATATAAAGCCAATGATACAGGAATAATATAGCAAAGAAAAATTATTTAAATATTGCGCCCTTCTAAGTCGAGGTGACGAATTTTCATAATGGCTGCCATTGCATCACTCGTCTAAGGTAATCTTGAACTTGTAGAAGGAGTTAGTGTCTTTGTGTGATTGTTTCAAAATTATTTAGTTTTAAAGACCTAGTACATTCTGTAAGATTTATTGGTATTTCAGGTACATAACTCGTTGTATCCTTGCCACAATAAAAAAAAAAATTGTGTTACCCCAAGGTAGATATTTTATTGCCACTCCAGTACGCCAAGTAAAAGCCATCTACTTTTCCCGCCGCCGCACGCCAAAGAAAGAAGTAAGCTTCACGCCGAAGATCTTCGTATGTTAATATTAGTGTGCGGAATGCAGGCTGGGCATATGACATCGGCTAGGCCTACCCAAATTGGTAGATTTGGAGATCTGGTTTATTTGAGTAGGCCTACGTTATGTCACTGACTCGTACAATGTTAGGTCACGTTAGGTTTATAATTTATGACTCTCTCGGTTTAAACTTTAAGTTCAAGTCGATTGCGGCAAATGCATTGCAGAACAACACTGACACCAGCGATTACGATACAAAGACTATCGTTCACTTTACATAATGGTGGTAGCCTAGGCTAAGTACAATGTAGCCTAACCGTTTAGCCTATGCCTATCTCTAACGTTATTGCTAACATTTAACACTGCGCCTAGCTTAATTTCGATAATTTTCATCACGATTTAAATGCAAACATATTTGTATTTAGAAGAGGCTTAAACTGATATAATGTGAACTATATTAATAGTAAATGACCTGTTGTACTGTACGCTGAGTCTCGGTATCTGGACTTTGTGATTCCTGTAGTAATTGAAGAATTTGTTGAAGTCCCGAAGGATCTGGCTGCCACGAGAAATCCATTTTTTGTGAATGTCTCGCGTTCAATTTTTTTTGAAGAGGGCGATCTTTAAAAATTAAGAAATCAAGCGTACCAGCGAATAAAAACCCACATGTAATCCAGAGTATATATAGCAGGTCCGTGATTGCAGGAAGAGCTTAAAATCAACGTAACATAACACAACGTAACAAGATGACGACGGGCTAAGAACGGTTAGTCACCCCATAAAAAGCCCAAACTTACACCACCACCACAAAAAATCAGAGTTAGTAAAGAACTTATCAATGTTGACATTGAAATTGTGAATTGGATTGGAGCAAACCATCTACTCAGGCAAACCATTCCACTCGTAAACAACTCTGCGAAAAGCAGTTAATCGCCGAAAATCTATCCGTGAGAACTCTTTGGTCAATTTCAAACTGTTACCACGTGTCACATGAGGATTAGCTGAAACATACAAGAAATAATTGGAAGTCAAAGTATTAGTACCAGATGCGAAGCTAAAAACCTGAATCATATCGCCACGTACTCGTCTCAACTCAAGCGTCATCAAACCAATAAATCGCAACAAAAGAATGATTATTTACTTCGGGAAGAAGTCTAGTGGCTCTTTGCTGAGCCGTCCTCCAAAATGAACTTATCCTTCTCATCAAAGGGAGTCCTACTGACGTTAAAACCACTGCATATAAAGCTTTAGTTAGGCCAATACTTGAGTATGCATCAGCAATCTGGGACCCCCATCACCAGTGCAATGTAGATAAACTTGAATCAATTTAACGGAGAGCAGACAGGTTCTGTATGGGCAGACTACTCTTATAAATCTAGTGTTACTAGCATGCTTCACAAATTAGATTAATCCCTGCTAATAACAAGAAGAAGGAACACCCATCTACAAATGCTATAAAAATCAATAACAATCTTGTCGCCATTGATAATGATAAACTAATCCTAAACGCAAGAATTAATACAAGAAATAACCATGATCTGAGTTTCCACATTCCTTATGCTGAAAAGAATATTTATAAATACTCATTCTTTCCTCAAACACTAAAAGATTGGAATGCTTTACCATCAGACATTGTACATGGACCAAGTATTAACTGTTTTAAAGCTAAACTTGCTATGCTTCTTAATTTATTAATTATTTTTTTGTTCATACTTTTGCTAAGCTCGGTTGGCGTTCATGTCCTCTAGAAGGATTTTTGCTGACTTAATCTATTCAGATTCAGACTCCAAGCCTGAACAGCATACTCAAGGTGAGGCCTGATTAACTCTTATACAAATTAAGAACAACCTCTCTATCAAGAAAACAAAAATTTCTTCTAATCAAACAAAGCATCATATTTGTTCTTGCAGCTGCTCAACCACACTGTTTAGAAGGCTTCAGATTGCTAATTATGACCTTTCTTGATCAACACAACCAAGATTTAAACCATTCATGCATTAATCAAAACCCAAATTTCTCTGGCCAAAATGGATTTTTTTGCATTAATCCACATTGAACGACATTTGCCACGTTTGGGACCAAAAAGCTAATTATCCAGATCAGTTTGCAGCATTGAAGAATCCCTAGCATCACTAACAATCCTGTATAGCTTAGTGTCATCAGCAAATTTACAAATACTTAAGTCAAGTGAAACATCATTATTATTAATAAAGATTAAAAAAGAAGTGGTTCCAATCTGCCAATACAGGACTCTGAGTTACACCACTTGTAACCTTCTTCCATAGAGATACTTCACCATTAACAACAACTCTATGTGACCTGTCAACTAACTAAGAATTTATCCGACTGGCACACTTTCCCTCCACGCCAAGCACTCTTGTTTTCATCATGAGCCTGCCTAACGGAGTCTTTTTGCAGGCCCATAGGCGCCGGAAGACGGAGGAGGTGAGGAGAGCAAAAAAAAGGAGGGGGTGGTGGTGGGGAGTTACAAAAACAGTTATAAAATCACCGACATCAAAATCAGTGGGGTGGTAGCCGTGTCCAGGGTGCGGAGCGGGAGGGATTGTCCCCCAGTCAGAGGTGTAAAAGTTTTCGAAAAGTGGGGCCACGACCTCTAAGGGGCACTTCCCAAGTCATATGTATATATCATCCACCGCAAGTGAGCCCAAAAAGTAAAGAAAAAGAGGCATTTCATTTTTAGAAAGGGCACTTTTTCAATGGGGACACATTCCTCTCGTACATGGACTGACAAAAGTTGCCAGTTTCCTATCATTAGGTCAGAATGTAAGGGGTACTTCATTTTGAAAGGCACACTTTAGTTAGAAGTGCGCACATTCTACCAGTTCTTGCACCTTTGACAGTAAATGAGGGGCACTTTTCATTGTCATTTTTGCAGTGGAGAAGTAGGAAGGAAGGGGGAACATCCCCTGTGGCCAGTTCCTCAATTATGTCTCCAGTAAAGTTTTTCTGAGGGCGCTGAAGGTCCAGGCGCCAAAATTGTCATGAGAATATATTTTCTGTACTTTTATACTTAATTTCTGCAACTTCCTTGTAATTTGTATTATTTACAAAACAGACCTCAAACAATGATTTCACTTTGTTGTAATTAACAACAATCAGAATACTATATTCCCATAACTTAGAAACATATTTTGCTTATTAAAAAGTCCTCCTTTTACAGTTTTATAAGTAACTTAATCTGATAATATTTCATTTTTGTCGTCCAGAGCGCACGACCCCCCTCCTTCACCCCGAAAAGATCTGCCTTGTTGCAGCTTCCGAGGACTTTGTCCACTGGACCCCACCAGGGGCCGTTGATATGTGGTTTGTTGTTGGTGCCCAGAAGTTAAGCCGATGCATGGCAAGTGTATCGGCAATATATCTGCACTTCCACAGGACCATTTAGGCCTAATCTCTGTCATGAAATGGTTAACAGGTTTTTAGAATACTCACCCCAATACTGGACGTAATTCCAAATTGGAAAGTTGGTAGGGGAAAAACGACAGTTGGAAATTCAACAAACGTCCTTTCAAAATATCTGACTGCGATTCTGTCAAATATTTCTGACAGAGAATTTAATAGCATGCATGGTTTTACAGTTCGGGGGTTCAGTTCGAAAATTTGACTAAAATTCTAACTTCCGATAAACCTGTCAATCAAAATCTCCTCATGTCGCTATTTTGACCACCTTTTACAGCTTTCTGACCGACAGCCAATATTTCGCTCAAATTTTTTCAACTTTAATGGGATAATTTTTTCTGTGCCTGTTTAGAAATTCCTTTTCAAAATTGAAAGTTCTTTCTTCCAGTCTTCATAAGAGGTGCAGTAGCTCAGTCGTTAAGGAGTCTTGCTCGTATGCGAAAGGTACCGAGTTCGATTTCCACCACAAGCGCTGCATTGTGTTCTTGAGCAAGACATTTTACTTTACTTGCTCCAGTCCTTAGCTGTAAATGAGTACCAGCACTGCTGGGGAGTTGACCTCCGATGGACTGGCGTCCTGCCCAGATGGAATTATGTTCCCTCATCCGCTTGCGCCATGGAAATCGGGGATAAACACCGGCCTGTAGGAGCCTAACTTGGTTCTGATGGATTTAACTCTTCCAGTCTTCTCAAATTAATATTTAAACGTTGTTTTGATTTTGAGCCATTTGGGGCACCGGAAACCCCTACGACTCCACCCAGTTGGAAATTGATGCTTCAACACCCCAATCAGAAAACAACGTCCCTGCTAATTATATCGAAAAACTGAATTAAAGGCCAGATATCGTGTTAATATGGACAGTATATTATTTATATATATATATATATATATATATATATATATATATATATATATATATATATATATATATATATATATATATATATATATATATATATATATATATATATATATATATATATATATATATATATATATATATATATATATATATATATATATATATATATATATATATATATATATATATATATATATATATATACATATATATATATACATAATATGCAATGAAAGTCAACGTTTTTGATTAGTCATACACAAATACCAACAACCAACCATTAACCGCCGCGGAAATAACTGGCACACCATACATACCCACACAATGCGAATCCAAGAAAGTTTTGGGAGTTATGCCAAGTCTAAGAGCTCATACCAGTGACACTGATGAGCAAAGTAAACCTATATGGACTACATTTGATCTTGAAAAAGCCCAGGTATTATCAAATATCTTCAAAAGTTTACATATTTACCGTCAAAGATACTCAGTACCATTTCTGTGTCACATGATATATTGCTTAAGAAATTAAAGGAGCGCTAAATCGAAAAGTGAGGGCGTATTTTTAGGGGTCCCATAAAGTAAAATCGAATTCTTATCTAGCACGTAACGGTATGAAAATGCTCTGGTTTAATATGAATATTCATGTGACCTTTGCCCTCACGTCGTCTCTGGGCTATGTAGGCATGAAGTTTATGGATCTGTTGTGGTGTGGATGATACACCTGTGAAATTCGAAAAAATGAGCGCTCTCATACTTCGGTCTAGTGCTCCTTTAAGGAACCTTAATATGCAGTAATTCCTCTGGACCAGATGGTATCCATCCTAGAGTATGCAAATGTGTAAATTTCTCCTCCTCTTACAGCATTGTTCAAAGTTCTATAGAGAATATGACTGTTCCAGATAATTGGAAGATTGCAAATATATCTGCCATCAGAAGAGCTATTGTTTTTAACTACCGTCTAGTGAGTCTTACTATAGCTGAGTATAGTGTGGTATGTAAACTTCTTGAATACATTATTAGAGACTAGACCATCTTCTTGATAATATTCTCATTAGTCCTAATCAGTTCGAATTCGTGAAAGGTAGATCTACGTCTCTCCAACTCTTAAAAGTACTTGATGATTTGTCCCTTGCACAGCTGCATGGGCATAAATTATAAGGTCGATATCATATATCTTGATTTTATGAAAACTTTTGACACAGTGCCTCACAAGCGATTGCTTGAGTTGCTTTAAAAGTTAAAGTCGTATGGAGTAACTGGTCCTTTATATAGCTGATCCATTCATTCTTAGCCATGCAGCAGGTCTCAACGTGTCATTATTATTGGATTTGCATCCAACCCTGTCATTATTAATAGATTTGCATCCAACCCTGTTTCTCGCCAGTGCACCACAACTGGCTATCAAAGGCCGTGGGCATTGACTTGGTTGTCGATGTTATGTCTGTCCGTACGTCGTACCTGTGTTCTCGTCCGGGTCGTATTAAGCGTTTTGTGATAGCATTGTTACTATCATAACCGATTACGCAGATGACGACCCCGTCATTGTAATTGTGTGTTCACTCGTCGTCGTCGCCCTGTTTCTGTTTCAAGTGGCATACCACAAGGCAGTGTACCGTGACCAATTATGTTTATCTGTCGTTGCCCTTAGGCACGGCTGGACTAGTATTGTAAAGTACATGCCGGAAATCTGCCATTTTCATACGCTCTCTTAAAATCTTAGAATAATTACAAACGTTCATAAATCAAACTAATTATTTTGATGTTTTCTGAAAAATGTCAAACTTAATACTGCGTTATTATTTTTTCTAATAGAAATCAGGAGGTAATAAAAACGTTAAAAATCCATTTAAAATCCAATTTACAATATTTGTCGGGCGCTACCATTATAGAAATAGTTAAGCAAACGGTGCCAGAATAAAGATTATTTTTAGCCAGTGAGCTGAAACAAAGAACCCTATTAGACCGGGGACCAGGGACGGACCGGGACCAGGGACGAACCGGGACCAGGGACGAACCGGGAACCAGCGACGGACCAGGGACGGACCGGGGACCAGCGGCGGACCAGAGGCGGACAAGGGACCTACCGGGGACAGGGACTGACCAGGGACCAGGGACCGATCAGGGACAAAGACCGACCAGGAACTAGGGACTGACAAGGGATCAGGGAGTAACCAGGGTCCAGGGAGTAATCAGGGACCGGGGAGTGACCATGGATCAGGAAATGGTCACCAGGGACCAAGAAGTGGACCAATGACCAGGGAATGACCAGGGACCATGGAGTGACAAGCGACCATTGAGTGACCAGGGACCAGTAATGACCAGGGATTAGTGAGTGACCAGGGACCAGGTGTGACTTGGGATCAATCAGTAAACAATTTTCGTCGGGCAAATTTGTCTTACCTTCTGCGCTTAAAGTCTATATGCCCCTTGCAGGATCTGTATTTAGGCACCTCAACAAGAAAATCAAGAAAATTTGGACCAAAATTACAAACAAAAATATCTGAAACCCCTGGAAATTACACTTTCAGACTTTCCTGGCTGAAGAATGGGAATTAATTTAGATTCCTTTTCCAAATTTGGTGAGCCCGACTTATGCTTCTTGCTATCAGGACGGGCCCATTTGTGCTTTATTTCATATTTTATTGATTGATCAAACTTGGTCAAACTTGGTAAAGCGGACATTCCCAGCAACGTGACTTGAGCAACATCCTGTCGTTTTTCAAAAGGATAGGGAGAATTTATGTCGGAAAAATCGTATATTTTGTCGGGTAAAATTTCAGTAACCCCACCCCCAGTCATCGGACCTTAGTTACCTGAGTGAAAATTAAGTTTAATGTTATCATAGTGTACTATATTAACGTGCGTAGAGAACACACAGGTAAAGTCAGTTAAGTTGATTTTGCCGTATTTTTAATTCATTCTTGAATCTCTTCTTTTAGAAAACTTTTTCCAATGTTTACACACGGCCTTTTTCTTTATTTACATCAAGGATTTGTTATTTAGAATACACCAAATCCCGGTACGGTGTACATTTGTATACCGTACCTTGATAAATTATGACGTAATCCGAGCGCACTATTGATGAATCATTTTCTCCAGCGTGCCCGACGACGACTGAACACAATAACAATGACGTGGTTGTCGCCTGCGTATTTAATATCACAAAACGCTACCCGGACGAGAACATATATACGACCCCCTCCCCACCGGGGAGGGATCCCCGGGGAGGGGAGGGATCCCCGGGGAGGGAGGAGGGGGGGGGACTTCATACTAAAAGTCGTAGGGGTGTGCAGTCCACGAATCGAAAAAACATGCCCGCAGTATGATATATTTTTTGGTAGCTGCAGTATGAAATCATATCATTTTGATACCCGCAGTATGAAAGAAGTCAATTTTGATACATGCGGATTGAGTATTCAACGAAAATATTGTACAAAATGAACACAGTAAAACCTCGTTTTTTTGGGACCTGCACCACGAAAATGATGAAAAAAACAATTTGTTTCCTGTCTACCCAACCCAGGTTAGAACCCAGGGTCTCGTGGCAAAGAGCTTCTACATATTTGCTCGTGGTCTGTAGACATAACCGCTACACCACCGTAGGTAGACAAATTTGCGTGTCTGAGGATTTCACCCTTTTTAAATGGCATGTTAATGTTAAACGACTGTATATGTGCCGATCGAGAGCATATATCATTTCTGCATCACTTTCATAGTGCAGGTGTTTTTTTTTTTTTTTTATCACGGTATTGCAGGTACCGTACATTGAAACGTTATGACGTGTTCTGAGCACACTATTGTATTGATGAATCATTTTCTCCAGCGTGTCCGATGATGTCACTTTTTTAAAGAGGCATGTTTAACGACTGTAAAATATGAGCCACTTTAGTGAGCAGAAGCCAATTTTGCATCATTTTCGTAGGACATGTGTCTTTTATCTTTATCATTTTGTATAGCACTTCCAACAAATGCTCTTTTACTTTGTCAATTTTGTACTGCTGGTCCATTTTTATAATATTTCAGTTGAATGCTCGATACTGCAGGTATTAAAATTAACTTATTCTATACTGTGAGTATTAAATTAGGGTTGCACACTCATACCACATTTTTTTATTATGAAGTCGCCCCTTCCCCCTCCCCCTCCCTTTCCCCCCGCCCAGGTTCAGGTCAAATATGTATGCTGTGTAGCTTCACTTCACTGTGGGCCTAGTCATGGGATCATTAAAAGCTTGGGAAAAGAGATACTTTGAATTTAAATGATTTTCTGATAGTTTGACAATTATGGGTAAATTAAATGGACACAAAAAATGTATTTAAAAGAATAAGATGGAGCGTTCTAGGAACCCCACCGAATAAAAATATTTATTTAGGGGTGGAATTTAAATAAAAAAATGGGCGAAATTTGTTGGCTTTATGTGTGCTGACCTTTATGACACAGCATTCCCCCCTCTCCACATGAAAGTTTGAAACATACCTCTACAGTAGTAATCAAGGAGTTGCCATTCAACAGGGAGTTGCCATTAAAATGGCAACTCCCTGGTGTGAATACTTCCTGCTTTGCCCTCGACTTGGAAAAAGTCTGTAATATTAAGTTTATGCAAATGCTATGCCTCTTAAATGTAACGTAAGGTAAACACGATCTGAGATCTGTGATTGGCCAATCTGTTACTAATTTTGACAGAATTTCGAACTGCGTGTAAACAGTAGCTAGCATTAACATTGTACTGTGCAATTGCTGCCGTAAATTTGAGATAAACATTTGTGTTTAAAAGGGAAATATTATCGAAAGCAACTATTCTGAAACCTTTTTAGCAGAAAATGGAAGATGTGAGTACGCGTGAATTATTTTAGTTCTGAGAGAGAAAGAAATACCACACCTAAAAGATATCTTAGGCCTTATAATATTCGTAAGACACATTTACTAACAGTTACAGTTATTGTTACCAGTAACCTTAGGTGTACCAACTCAGCGTATTGTAAATTGTTTTTTACTTTCGTTCGTTAGATGTAGTTATCTATTTCTGTGAAATGTCATTGATAAAATGTTTAAGACTTAAATTTTCTAGTTTAAATAAAAGTATTGAACTCTTATATGAAACATAATTTTTGTAATTTTGATTTTAAAATTTCGACAAGGTGTACATGTAGCACGAAATGTGTACCGGTAGAGCATATTTTCCACACATGCGATTTTCTTAAATTCATCTCACTTTTATACAGGTACATTTTAGTTTTCATAATTGTATTGGTTAAAAGCATCTTTATTTAGCTTTTGTTAGGCTTAAAATTAAATACAATGTTACCCGTCAAACAGTCAAGAAAATCCGTTTTAAAATTGTAGTTATTTCTATTATTTTTTGTATGTACCAGTTGCACGAAAAATTAGGAATGACCACTTCTCGGAACACGACATACTTACCTGCTGCCACAATGATGCAATAGACTACAGCTCTCAACCTCACAAAAAAAAAAAAAAATTTTTGTTAATAGTGCCACGATTATAGGACTATCCTGACATTTTGTTGTCAAGAATTGAGTACAGTAATGTGCAGTTCTATAGAACAGAGAAAATATCCATTGCATTAAGGAACTGATTTTCAACCCCCTCCTTGGAACCCCAGGATTTCCCAACGTGGCTTTGGATTTCTACCCCCCCTCCCCAGGATTTCCCAGCTCTGGAGCCCCCTTTCCCCCCACGCAGGATTTCCCAACTCCGGAACACCCCGCAGGATTTCCCAGTTCTGAACACCCCCTTTCCCAGCCCGGAACACCCAGGGATTTCCCAGCTCCGGAACACCCCAGGATTTCCCAGCTCCAGAACCCTAGTCCCCAGGATTTTCCAGCTCCAGAACCCCAGTATTTCCCAGCTCTAGAATTACCAGGATTTTCCAGCTTTAGAACCCCAGGATTTCCCAGCTTTAGAACCCCCTCTCCCCTGGATTTTTCAGCTCCAAACATCCCCCCTCCCCTCAGATTTCCCAAGTCCAAATACCCCTGAGATTTCCAAACATCTAAACTCCCCTCAGATTTCCAAGTCCAAATACCCCCCGGATATCCCAAGTCTTAATACCCCCTCCCCTCGGGATTTCCCAAGTCCAAATACCCCCGGGATTTCCCAAGTCTTAATACCTCAGGATTTCCCAAGTCAAAATACCCCCATCCCGGGAATTTCTTAAGTAAAAGTACCCCCCAGATTTTACAAGTCAAAATATCTTCCCCAGATTTTAATCAAAATACCCCCTTCACCCAGATTTCCCAAGTCAAAATACCCCCCCCCTGAATTTCCCAACTCAAAATACCCCCTCCCTGCCCTGAATTTCTTAAGTCAAAATATCCCTCTCCCTAGATTTCCAAAATACCCCCTTTCCCCGGATTCCCAAGTCAAAATACCCCCCTCAAAATCCTCCCCCAGATTTCGGAAATCAAAATACTCTCCTCCTGCATGAATTGTCAAGTCAAAATACCCTCCTCCCAGGATTTGCCAAGTCAAAATACCCCATCCCGGATTTGCCGAGTCAAAATATGCCCCCGGATTTCCCAAGTCAAAATACCCTCCTGGGACTTCCCAAGTCAAAATATCCCACACCCCCCAGGAATTCCCAGTTCCTCAACAGGGGGTTATGGATATTTTCTGGAACTGCCTAATGTACAGTAGGTAGCCTACCTGCCGATTTGCTTTTAATACAAGACTTCTTTGTATGATAGTTGAACTGTTGGGTGCTCACTTAGTTTATTATTTGCAATGGGCCTAAGCAATAGAGAGTAGTTTCTTTTTATCTCAGCTTGAAATTGTGGTTGGAATACTTCTCTTTTGAGAGTGCACTCCCCACCTCCTAGTAACTTATGAATTTGTAGCCTATTGTATTATTGTGGTAGCAGGTAAGTATGTTGTGTGCTGGAGAATCATATTTCCCTTATTCCGTTAAAAGATATTTAAGTTTAAAGGATTAGGACAGAGGTCAAGCAAGTCTATCTTATATGAAAGAGGACTTCAAAAGAAACAAAATGGTAAAGAAAGCATTGCAAAATCTTATTCCGTTAGGAGATATTTAAGTTTAATGTTTGGTATCATTTTTGTAGAAACAACTGAAATCGGACTAGTTGTGATGTCATAGACTCAGATTTCTTTAAAGTTTTTATGTATTATATTTTTTCCTGTGATTCTGTGGCTTGAAAACCATGGGATATGTCAAAAAAGTAGTAAAACTGAATCTAGGAAGGGTGTTTATTTTATACCACCTGAAGAAATCTTGAGGATAAATCATTTAAATAGTTAAAAAATTCAATAAATTTTCTTTAAAATACATAAAGACTAAGGAATCTGAGGCTGTGACGTCACAACTGGTCTGATTTCAGTTATTTCTACAGAAATGATGCCAAACTTTAAACTTGAATATCTCCTTAACGGAAAAATGCCTTTTTCACCATTTTGTTTCTTTTGAAGTCCTTTTCATATCAGATGAATATGCTTGACCACTGAACTAATTCTTTAAATGGTGGAATATGGATGGGCGTCATAAAGTACAACTTCAACCTTACAACAACTGCCCATTTCTGCAGGTACATGTATACAGAACAGGTATTGGTAGTACTGTAGAGGGGTTATGGTGTTAGCCCATTTATCATTTAGCAACATTCACCTGTCTCTCATAGGAAGTTGATTAATTGAACAATGTAAAATGATTGTTTGTTTGCTGCAACTCTTATTGTTCTTGAAGAAGAAAAATAACTGTTGCGGTGCCATTAAACATCAACAAACCAACCTGAATAATGTGGTTGGTACAGTGGGTAGGTTTGCCAATTTCAAGACTTTTTTTTAATACAATTAAAAATATTGTTTTTGTTCAAAATTGTATTGAAATTAGTTTGAGCAGGGAATAATTTTGTTGGGTTGGTCAGGTTACAAAAAATAAGCATTTTTTACAGGATGGACTTCTTGATAACCATTTTGGAATATATTTCCTTAACATTTTCTGAGCTTGTATTTCAGGAATGCCATTCAGTGATTGTATCACAAAGCTTTGAACTTTGAGTGGTCATTCAGAGATTTTTGGGAAGCTTTTCTATTTTCAGTGTAAGTACTATTGTCTCAGAGGGAGGTCCCTAATTGAAAAAAAATATAAATATATATATATCTGTCAGCTTATTTTCCTAACCTGCCATTTTCTTCACATACAATGTACTGATTTGTTTAAAACTCATACATGAGGAATAATGGGGTACAGTACTCTGAAAGAAAATGGGTGAATAAACTTTTTCATTGATTGGTGACACATACAGTATTCAAGGAAAATCATTTTTATTATTCATGAAATAACTGACTAGTTACAAAAGGCATTTAATGTTATTTAACAGTGCTCTTATCAAGATTTGAATTTATGAGCTTCTGCATTTATGAATTATGAATTTGCTAAATGAAGTGTTGATTCAAAGCAATTTTTATATCAGAGCCACCAGTAGATTTTGTCAAGACATCAGTTAAGTTGCAGTAGTGCTGTCATGATATATCGACTATTGCGATATATCTTATTTTTTCCCACGACATAAAATATTCCTCTCTCGACATATCGCGATACCACAAACTCATATTCAATTAAGAAATTTTTGCGCAACAAGGCTAGGCTACTTTGTACGTTACAATTCCAACGTTATGGTACTTAATCTAAAAGTCAAGTTTAGGCCATTAAAAACGTGCAAAATAATCATGATCGTGCTCTGTCACCACACACTGGCACGCGCCGATGTAAGTTGGCAAAAAGAACGAAAAATTGGTCTAGAATGTGTCACTGAGGCTCTCACTTCAATGATTTATGGTCACGTTGGCTGAATAACCAAACACGTACATATGCGTGATGAATGTATTAGTCACATGATTGTGTTGTCTGCTAGATCTGCAGCTCATTTTTTCTTGTGTTCATCATATCATGGAATAAATTGTAACTCCATGATCATATAACGTTAGTGATATTAACAATTTGTGTCTTGAGTCAGTTTTCTGGAAAAGTATCATGATACTACGATATATCGCGATATTTTTCTCCACGGTAAGTGATAGTAATAGAGCCATGTCGTGACAGCACTAATTTGCAGACAACCTCGCCAATATATTTCTGTGGACACTATAAGTATAAGTATACTATAAGTACAAGGAATTACTACACCACCTCCTTTGTTGTGTGGTTTTGGCCATGGAGGGAAACTCTGGCAAGGATGCCCAGTTGCAAGACAATGTATGGTAATGTTTTAATCCATGAAGTGCCAAAAAACTTTTGCTAATGTTCTTGGCACATGTCCAATTATGACTGGAACAGGATCTACCAAATCTTTGGTAGCAATTCCCTGAGACTTTGAGTCATTGAGAATATTGGGATCAATTACAGTAGTCTTTCTGTGGCATCCACACTAATACTGCATCCTCATCATGAATATTCTCATATTCTGGTGCTAAAATCAGCTAAATATTGTGTTTAGGTGGTGCAATTTGATATTCATGGTATCCTTTTATCACTGCATGTGTCATCTGCACTGTAACATACTTATTTTGCTCTGAAAAAAAGAGAAGAAGATAGTCTGTTCCATCCATAATTCATATTTAAAAAAAACAAAAAAACAATTCTTTCAAATTTTTAACAACTGCATTTGTAATTGGTCAAATAATTACAGTATAAAAGAAAGCAGTAAATAAGTTATTGACAAAATGAGAATGCAATGGCTCAGTTGAGTCCAGGGTTTGAAAATTCCACTTTGCTTGAAATTGCCAGATAGACTAGTTCAACCAATTATGACTACATTTTACATTACATTTTAGCCCAACAAATAAATTGTACATTCAAACTTCTTTTCTTAACTAGTCCAAAGGTACTAGTTAACTGAACTTTTTACTTACTAGCAACAAAATCTGTGTAAATAAGTGGGGGCAAACATCTTACGCGGTTACTGGTACAGTACAGCTAGCTAGCGGTACGCGCTGATGTTGTCAATGCAACTTACTGTACAAAACAATTTCTGCACACACAGACTGAGTGACGGCAAAATGGTGAACAAAAATTGTGCTTACGGGCCCGCTGCGGGCTTTGTAAACCTGTTTGCTGTTACTCAGAACAGTTAGCAAACTGAATTTTGTTTGTCCTATTTGCTAAAAACTAAAAAAAATCCGGAGAAGTGCCATAAATGAATCAAAGCTTGTGGCAGGCCTTGCGAACATCTAAATGTCAACGCATTGGTAATGCACGATTGTGGATTTGTGGTTTGTTTGCCCCACATAGTTACCACGATGCTATGGTGGGCGTGGCCTTTTTGGAAACCTGGAAAGGAGAAATCCTTGCAATGGAACTGATGTCCCATCTAGAGGTAGTGTGTAAAGTAAGGTGTGGTAAGGTAATATAATACTTTTACCTAAAGAAAAATGAATATGTGCTGATTGTACATCTCCCTTAAACTCATCTGTGATTATTGAATACAATAACTAACATAAACATTGAATATGTATAATAATTGTTTCCTTTAATTGGTGATCCACTCCAAACTAATATGGGCAAATTTTGAATTGCTAATTATAAGTTTGTGACATCATTGAACAAAGACAATATCCATTGGACAATATCCAAAGACAATATCCAAAGACAATATCCATTGGACAATATCCAAAAACAATATCCATTGAGAAAGTGAGATTTTGTATGAGGTAAATGTCAATGGTAATTTCTTTAAAGTGACACAAGAGTGCAGATTTAATTTAGCTAATAATATTGTGCTTTATTGCATTAGAACTATATACTTAAAACAATGCTACACAGTGACCATTATCATTCTATTTACTATCAATATGGTTAGCAACACTACTACCATTTGACAATCTAATAATCTTGTTATACCTTTTAATGAATAATGCTGAATAATATACTGCTTTTGTTAGGTATTTTATTTGTCTAATAAAATTTCTTTTTTTTCCTTTCTTTTTATCAGTGCATTTTGTGCAAAACCATTTTTTCTTGGACAGCTTGTACAGTATGTAATGTAATGCAAATTATATACTGCTTTTGTGGCATTTTACAAAATTTCCTTTTTTCCTTTCTTTTTATGTGAAACCATTTTTTCAGGAAGCACTTATCAACCCACCCAACCAACTTTAAAAAGTTCATCATAAGGTCATCATTTTCACCAAGCACCACCTCTCTCGATCCCAGCTTTCTGACTTTAGTTTTCGTGTTTCTCTCAAACTCACCCTGTTCCCTTTCCTTTCTACCTCTAGAATGATCTCACCTCTTAGGCACAATTTGACTCTCAATGTCGTGGTGCCATTAAACCCTCATCAAACAAACATTACATATGGGACAAATGCAATTTACAGGATGATGACAATGATGGAGAAGGTTTGTGTTTGATGTTGAAGAATGCATTGTTGAAGGAGGAACTGCATTTGAAGAGGAAGATGATGATTGTTTTGAATAAGAAGTAGATTCAGTTTTTTGTAGATGCTTCTTTTTGCAGTAAGCTCCCAAGACACCTTGGAACTGTTCTTTTGAAGAATGTCTTTTATGGTGACTTATCTGACCTGTGGTTTCCTCAAGTCGTATGGCAAGGAATTGTTCAAACATTTCCTGCACTTTTTGTCCTTTCCTGCTGGCAAAGCTGTGACCTTTTTGAGATGAGGTGATATTTGCTTTTGCTGCTGTGTAAGTTGTTGGTTTAGGGATACGTGGATTTACAGACTCAGAAGACAAAGGTGCTGGCTCAATGTTTTCTTCTCCTGTTTGTACTTCTGGTATGATTGTTAATGAGGGTGCTGCTTTGTCTTTTGGCCAGCTGATCTGGAAATGGGAAAAACTCCTGCAGATTTGAAGGATTTTCTTATCATGCTGGGATGTTCAATTGTCTCCCATACCTGGCCAAGGATTCTCCCAACATTTCCTTGAGTGATGTTCACTTCAGGAGGTTTCCTGGCCCATTCAAGTAAGCTTCATTGCTTCTTCAATGGGGCGAAGGCTTTAACATCAAGAGTCTGAAGAAAGTGTGTGGCATTTGGCAGGACTCAGAAGATATGAATATTATTTTCCTGAGCTAGTTGAACAACTCAAAATCAATATGCCCTTCATGTGAATCTAGCAACAGAGCAATCGGTCTTTGGGAACCAATGTTTTTAAGAACAGCTCTTTAAACCAATAGATAAAAGCGATTGATGTCATCCACCCTTTTGCGGTGAAGTAGCAAAGGCTGTTGAGTGGTGCTGGTGCTCCAGCAGTCAGATCCCAGGATGGAGATGGTTCAGCTCCTTTTAAGAAGATGTAAGAAGGAAGTGTATGACTGGCTGCATTCACACATTTTCCAACTGTTACTTGTTTCTTCCCTGCTCCTGTTGAAACTTGTGTTAGGGCCTCTTTTGAATTAGTAGCATCTAGTACAAAACGTGAAAGCTTTCTGCTCATACCACAACCTACTTTGTCAAAATTGTAGATTCTGGATAGCTTATCTCAAAGAATCAGATCTGATATAAATATCTCCCTCTTTAAACCAATTGTCAACTGCATCTGATGTTACTTTTGCCCGTGATCTGTTGAGCATTTTGGTTGGCTTTCTCTTTATTTCTGGGTGTCTCATCAAATTCATTTATACCATGATCTTGAGGGTCTTCCATTTGGAAATTGTGTCTTGCGCTTTTCTGCTTTCACCATCTTTTGCACCATATCACGTAGCAGACCAGGGCTGACAGGGAAACCTCTCTTGCCCATAGTTATAAGCTATTGGGACAGAGTTAAAGTGATATGATAATTTATGGGTGATATTATGACAACACGTACTGCAACATTCTATATACATTGAAAATAAAAGAAAAATTGCAGCTCTGGGAGTTTCTTTAACCCTTACTCTCCCAAGGTTCCAAAAATAGAATAAGCTATTTTTGAAATTTTTGGAAAGAGGATTTTTTCAGCACTTTTTGTTCCATTTGTACCAAAACAAGTTGACTTTTATGAAAGCTAACATGTTGAACTTTCCAAAAATGTGCATATTTCCGAACTCAAATATGCAAATTAGGTCATTGAATTAGCATATTAGGTCTCCAAACATTCTATCTTTATGACACGCTTGTGTCTTGTGGCTAAATAGCAAAAAATTATGGATAGAATTTCTGAATCGTCCTTGGAAAGACCTTTCATTTGATACTATTCATGGATTTTTAGGAATCAGAAGAAAAAAAATGACGCAAATATGAAAAATTTGATACATTTTGACCTAATAATTATCCCCCGATTCTGTGAATAATCTATCTAATAGTGTATGGCACTAAATTTTCCAAAAAAATGCATTTTTTCCTTCTATGATGTCCAAAACTAATAGAATGCAGAAAAACAAGATGTTTACATCATCATTTGCAAAAAATAAAATAAGAAATTATGCAAATGATATGCAAATTAGGTCATGTACCTCATTTATTATGCACGAAACTGTTTTTTGTTTATTTCTGACCCAATTTCAGCCATTACAAGCTTCACAGCTACTTTTATGTTGATAGACTATGCTGATTATCTATTAGACACTTACTTCTGTTCATTCCACATGGAATTCACAGAAAATGTTTGCCGAAAAGGTCCAAATTTGTAAAGTCTTCTGCTATACCTTGTTGCTGCAAATAGAATTTAAAAAAATAAAAATTGCAACTATATTCATTCAACTTACTTTAGTTTGGTCTTCCCATAACCAGTTACCGAAGACCTCGTGTCGATCCCAGTCACTCTCCACCAGTACTTCTCACAGATGATAGTCTTTATTGGCTGCAGGGATGACCTTCGACCGTTGTATCTCCTGCAGCCAAGCGTTCCGCTCTTCCTCCCTGGTTTTGAAGGCAGCTTTTTCCGCTGCAGTCAAATTTTCTTTGAGTGGTGATGGTGGCGAGACTGCAACGGAAGGCCTGGAAGAGGGGCCTGGGCTCATCTTCAACGGTCTGTCCCTCTTCCTCTTGGGTTGGGGAGTAGCGGGCGGCTCGTCCTCTTCAAGCATAGCATACGCATAACATGTTATCGCATAAGATGTTATTGTGGTTTCTAGTAGCGGGCGGCTCGTCCTCTTCAAGCATACACATAACATGTTATCGCATAACATGTTATCGCATAACATGTTATCGCATAACATGTTATTGTGGTTTCTAACCTGCCCCACAATTTTGTGGTAACCGTGGGGACAGACTTTTACAGCCGGGAAGCCCGGGGGTACATACAGGGGTCCAAAATGTTTGTTTTATCGATCTAGTCATCACCACAACAATGGCATAGCCAGGGGGAGGGTAAAAGGATCATGGTCCCAAAAAATGGGGCATCAAAATAATGTACCGGTACTAGGCCTATGTACAAGCATCTTCCTCTAAATGGGCCTGGGGCACCCCAACCTGTGTATTTTGCCCTAACATGGGACCCCTACTCCACTTTCCCCCATAAAATTGTGATTTCGGCCCCTGAAATAATGGAACTTGGATTTTGTGAAATTGGGAATACACATATTTCAGTAGGCCTAAATTTACAATTTTGCCATTAGGAAATACATATATTTCAGTCCATTTAGAAATGTTATTATTGGGGTTCAGCTTTCATTTGTTTCATCTGGGCTATTATAGAAAGGACCTAAATCTTTTTTTTTATATGTGATTTTAGTGTCCCTTTTACTTGTTGATCGTAACAAGCAAAAAATCCCCGCTAATTTATCATTAAAATTCTATAAGCCCTATTTTATTACTACACATTTACAATGTAGTACTTTCGCTATTTTGGAACAGATCGCTATCCATCTCAGCAGGCTCTATATTCTCCTCTTCCTCAATCTGGTCGAGTTCTGGTACATCTTCTTCATCAGAAGTACCTTCCGACCCCTCTGAATCATCATTATTCTGAAGAAAACATAGGAGTCGGAAGGCACGTTCGACGTTGTATCTCGCCATTTTGTTGTATCGAATGTGCGAAGAAAAAAAAAAAGGAGAAAAAAAGACGCAAATTGATGTCATCATCAGAGACCTTTCAGGCATGTAGAGGGGGTGCATCTGTTATTGTAATAGTTCGTCTGAACGATCTATTTCTCCTCTACCCGTAGAGATTTTAAAAATTCTAATACAATATTTGGGCCGGTTTTTATGATTTTTTTGATAAAAAAAGGTCAAAAATGGCCCAAAATCACAAATTTTGGCATATTTTCTTCAAAAAAACACAAACATTGACCAAGTACAAGTAAAAATCGTGTAGCAACTAACAATTCAAACTATCTTTATACTTTACCTGAAAAAAAAAAATTGAAAAAATATTCATGTATGACATTCGTTGTAATCTTCTTCTTTTTTTTTTTTAAACATTTTTTTAAAGATGCACTTTTTTGTAACGATTTTACTCATTTTTTTTTAATCTAACCCCCCAACAAAATAGCCATATTATGACAGATCTATTCAATCTGGTTTGAATGAACTTATTTGCAGCTCTATGGGATTTTGGGAAGGTACTCAAATGTTTTTTTTGGAAAAGGGATCGTAAGCGTCACGGTCACCGTGACGCTGGGAGAGTAAGGGTTAATATAAGGTATAGCAAATGACCAAAAAACATTGTTTTTATGAAACTTTTTTCCTTTTTCTTCTGGTAATTTGGAGGAAGGAGACCCCCCTACCCCTTCTCCCCAACCCCCAACAAATATTAGAATTATCTTTCATTTGAGGAAATTTAACAACAAAAACGAAGATGCAACCTTTGCAGGAGATATCTTGTTAGTTATCTTATGAATGATGAAAATATTTGTATTTATAAAGTATATTGCTGGAGGGGCCTGAAGTGTACAGTACTTCCTTGGATTCCATTGGGAAAGACCCCTGGAGTTCTATGTATTTTTCCCTCTCTTTAAGAAAAAAACTGCTTTTAGCCAACAAAATTAAGAACATTGCCATTTAAATAGTAAGACAAGTATTGTCAGTGTGAAAGATTTAAATATTGTTTTCTCTGAAAAAGTGTTGCGACGGGAATGAAGTATACTTCCTGCGAATCTAGGGTGACAATCTCCCAATTCCACAGGTTTCTCCTTTTCTGGAGGGAATTTATTATTATTAGCTAACACATGTGTATGAGTCAATTGAATCTCCAAACAGAAAGGATGTATATGAGAGTATAATGAATAGGAATATTGCAAAGAATGAATTGCTTCTTATAAAATATGTTTGAACGACGGTAGACCATAAATATATTTTTTTATGCAAAACTTGACTTGAAAATTGCAACTCTCCGTTTCATCTTCCTTTGATATCATCTTTTCTTCTTTTGAAGAAAAAGGTGCACTGCATCAGGGATACTCGAGTCATCACCCTCATCTCCACCAAAACCTTAGGTAACACTGGTATTGACCTAGCAGTTACCCTCACCATTCGCTGAACTCAAGCAAAGGCATTATTGGAACCATGGACAATGCCTACTTGACAAATGAAGACCTTATTGAGGACTTGCCAGCTAACACGTAACTGAGGCCCGTCGTCTCATCCTCAAGAGAGATGGTGTTGAAACACCCACCAATACTATTTTCCTGACTTTTGCCACACCAACCCTCCCCTCCCACATTACCTTCGGCTACATTCCCAAACCCCACCGCTGTCATACATGTAGGTGCCAGAGGTATAGCCATGGAAAGAACTTCTGCCGCAGCGAAACGCACTGTGGCAATTAGGAGCCACGGACCATGACAGTGCCTCTTGCACCAACACCCCACACTGCACCAATTGCAAAGGTATTCACCCAGCCAGCAACTCTCCTCTCAAAAGACTGCCCCACCTGGCTTCAGGAAAAACAGATAACTAAACTGGAAACCCTAAATCCCAGCACCACTTAATTGGAGGCCAGGAAGCAATTCCTTGCTTTCCCCCAATGCCGCCACACCAAACCTTCCTACTCGAGCACAGTCTCCTCAAACACCAATACCCCTTCCCTCCCCACATCACCACTAAAACTGACTCACATGCCCAAACCAACCTCACCTGGCTTTATTTACCGAGCCTATTGCCTTTGCCAACAACCCAACAACACCCATTACACAAACCACCTCCACTACCACCTCACTCCCCAACCTTCCTTTCTCAGCTAAAACCTCCCCAGTCCCCTACCCCAACACCTCAAATGCCATCAAACTCAAGCTAACCTGGCCAATAAACAACAAATCGACAAACAACCCACCATCCAAACCCACATGTATGACACCGAAGAGAACATGGATTGTTCGATTACCGAGCCCACCGAACATACATGTACTTCTCGTCCACCTTTCAAAAACCATTACTCCCAAAGAAACAGGGACAGATCCAAAGAAAAAAACAAGCCAACCCAGACACAACAGATCTTCCTCCAGAAAACCCCCTCCCCTCCTCATGGCATACAACAGAAACAATTACAATAACATTCACAACATTATACAATGGATTATCAGGAGCCTTAATGCCAACTCAGAAGAAATTGACCTTTTGGCCACCACCTTCAACCCAGTCATCTTCTGCCTACAAGAAACCTTTCTGAAATAAACATCAAGAGGACTCCGACAGGGCCTGTGGGGGCATCTCCATTCTCGCTAGACACGATATCCTACACAGTGCTATTCATGTGAACACCTGTATGTCTATCTCTCTCCACAAAACCTTTACTCTTCGCAATATAAACAATATAAACAGCTTCCATGGCAGGGTGGGCAAGTCTCCTATCTTTCTTGGAATGGCAATCTACTCACCAAGAAAAGAGGAGGTCGCTAACTGCCTCGCTGCCTCTTTTATCAACATCTTTACCGTGTCCGATGCTTTCAAAGCCAAAAGGCTCGCGACGAAACCCAGAAAATTACCTTTTCCTCTGACAACACCGAGAGCTACAACACCTCTCTCACCTTATCTGATTTAAAGCAAACCATCAACGATGATGGCTGCACCCCCAAGGGCCCAGATAACCTCCCCTACCAGTTCCTGAAACACCTCCCCAACAAGGCCACCGCTACCCTCCTCACCATCCTCAACCACATTTGGTCCTCACACTCCTTTCCCTTATCTGGAGGATAGCTATCATCACCCCCATCCCTAAACTGGGGAAGGACGGACCCCTCTAGTTACCGCCCCATCACTCTCACCTGCTGTCTCTGTAAAAATGTTTCTTGAAACCAACAGAATCTTCTCCTCTCACCAATGCAGCTTCCGAAATGTCGCAATACATTGGAAAAAGGAACACCTCATGCTGTCATGACTGCTGCTGCTGTTATGCTGCTGCCGTCATCCAAGACATCACCCTTAGAAGCAGTCTTCCCAACTACTCGTCCATATTATCAGCTGAGGCCAAGTCCATCCTGCTAGCCCTCAACTATATTGAGTACTCCCTGCTCAGACACTTTGCCATCATCTCAGACTCTCAAGTCTGTCCTTACTTCTTTACTCACCCTTAAGTGGGATAACCCCACGTCCCACCTTCTCCTACGCACACTCCTTTCCTCTGCAGGAAAAGTATTTTTCTTCTGGATACCCAGCCATGTAAGTATCCCAGGCAATGACAGAGCTGATTCAGCCATTAGGCTTGCTGTCAACCTACCCTCTTTCCCAAAACCCATTCTGACATTAAATTGCTTATTGCTTCCTTTGTTTGTAACCGTTGGCAAACATCATGGGACTCTTAAATTAATAACAAACTCCACAACATCCAGTCCACCATTCCAACCAAACCCATCATCCACCATTTATCCCATATAGACAATGTCCATATTACCTGCCATAGAATAGGTCACACCAACCTCAACCACTCCCCCTCCTTATTGGCTCCCCCACCACTCTGCAATAATTGCCATTGCCCCTTACCGTCCGCCATGTCCTCCTTGCCTACCCACCGTACAAGCTCCCCAGAGCTTCCTTCACCCCTCACAACTCCATAGCCAAGCTCTTCCAGAATAACTCCCTGAATAAAATTATCTCCTTCTTTCATCATACCTCCCTCTACAACCATATTTATAACCATCCCCCTATTTACTTGTACCTTTTCCCTTATTTTTTACACCCCTGCACTTAATCTTTCATTCCCAGCTTCCTGGCTTTTAGCTCCCATCCATCTCTCAGACTCCTCCTATTATCTTTTTTTTCCTACCTCTGGAATGATCTAACCTCTCGGGCACAATTTGACCCTTGCTGTCACAGTGCTGTTAAGCCTTAATCAAATCAAATTATTAAAATAATGAACTTTGTCAGCAGGAGGTTTTGGAGCATGCGGGCAGTGGATGCAAATCTAGAACTTTCATTTTCATGGCCTAATAGCCAGGAAAAATTCTACATAGCTATATTGAAATTAATTTCAACATTTGTACTTATAGGTGACTGATTTTTTAAAACTTCTAGGATTTATAAAGGAACGATTGAAAAATCTTAAAACATAATTTTAGTCAAAAATCTTGGAATTTTTGGTCAAAAAATAGGTTTTGATGTCAATCCAATAAAATTGGGAGAAAATAATGTAGGCTTCAAGAAAATCATGCTTAATAGTCCTTTTGAATAAAACCTAATTCAATAAAGTTTGCTTCTATGGCAAATATCAGGGGTGTTTAAATGAAGGCTTACAGGTGGGGCATGGCGGCTGTGCCTGTAAGCATTTTGTCAAAATTATAGGCACATCACAGGCCTGTAATAATTTCATCAAAATCAAACTTTAGTCACGGCTGCCGTGCCTTCAATAATTTCGTCAAAATTACAGGCACATCCACCGCTCTCACTCATCTACATGCTCACACTAAACATAGTGAGTTGATGGGCTGAAATAATTCTCTGAGGCTTGATCCTTGATTTTCAGCGTTGAAGGTCCCATAATTTGCCAAAATACAATGCACATTAGAGTAAAAATTTTTGACATTTGTAGAATAAAACCGTCAGATTCAGGACTGTTTTTAAAGCTTTCAATTGAAATGGGACGGGATGATTTTCTGATAATCTATCTATCATCAGTGATGTGGGATGCAGCCTTACAGGGCCTGTTTGAAGACCCAGGTGGAGGTAGGGGTCTAGGGGACCAAGTTCCTGGAAGCTCCCTGGACAATAGCCCTTTGGATGTACCGACTTCCACCTCAGATGTAGTGTTAGGAATAGCAGTTCCGGCTGTTTTTTGGTTGGAAATATTGGTACAAGATTCCGAACTGTTAGTTTAAATTATAAGTTTTTGCCCCATTCCAAATTCATTTTGGGAAAACCGACCATTTGTTAAATTAAGTTGACCTTTTGTCATGAATTTTAGGGGTTTGTTTCATGGCAAAATTCTGTTGGGAAAATTAAAATCAACATTAAAAATGGAGAAAAAATATGTATAAAGAATAGTTGGTCAATTTCCCAATAACTCTGTGGAAAGTACCCCAATTCTGCCTGCCTACTCATTACACCGTAGGCATAACTCACCATAGATCTCAGTCCCACCTTGGGCTCGGTCCTTCTCCTACCCTGGAGTTCGTTCTTACCCCAATGGGTACAAGTCCAGGTTACACCTTAGGCTCAACTCACCATCATGTACACCAGCTCCACACTGCATCTGGTCCCACCATGGACCCCAGCTCCACACTTGAAATTGACCTAGTCCCACCCTGGGCCAACTTAAGTCAGATGGGTCCTGGTAAATGGTGGACTGGCTATATGGGACTGGCCCGGTGATTTTGATCAAAGCAACCATACATATGGGGAAATATATGACAGTTGATGACTGTGAAATACTATTTCGGAAGATGTTTAGGATGCCCCTCAGACCAACCGGCCTTAACTTCTAGGTTATCGCCTGAATGACTAGGTGGCTGATTGTATTCTCCATTCTGCCTATCTGCCATGGTATGACTGTGCTGTTGGACTGACGGTGTTTACAAGTAACGACTTAAGTAGTGCGGGACGTGGCTGATTGGTAGATAATTTCATGTCGATTTCACAGGACAATAAACACGGCAAGACCATGTCTAAAATGACTTTGTTAAAAGAATCCTTTTAATGATTTTACGTTTATTTTGTACGTATTGCAAATATGAGCTCAATCTCTTCTATTCTGGTGTTTTTTTATGAGAAATTTCAGCCTCCAATGCTCCATGGCATATTTTGAGATTGAAAAATTGAATGGTTATTTAGGGAATATGCACAATCAAATCTCAAATTTTAGGCTCCTGTATGGATATTTCTTTGAATATGAATTAAGATCATTTTAAGGTTTCAGGGCATCAACAAAAAGTAAAGAAGTGCCAAATGCTGCAAATTGTCTTACGATGTGAACAAAAGCAAAACTGTTATTTCTGAGTTAAACAGAGTTGGAATTAATTATAAAATTTCCCACAGTTGTGAATAACGGTGAAAAATTCAAAAATCTTTCCATTAAAAATTGTAGTATTTACATCTTTAATGAAGCTTCCCTCTTTCGCAATTAAATGTGTAGCCTACTATTCATTGTACAATTATTTTGGGGGCGTTTTTTACCTACATTTACCACATATATCTGTTGCTATACTCAAAAAATCTGTAAAGAATTTGTATTTTATTCTAATGAAAAAACCCCATTGTTTCCACGAATTCTCATTTTGCTTGCGGTTATAACTGCTGGAAGTTAGAACCTTAGATTTTTGCAGGTCTGTGATGTCACAGAGGACAGTTACTACTAAGATGTTTGTTTTTCTTTCTTTTACTAAAATATGGTCTGAAATTTTATACTTATTTAAAACTTAATGAAAATTTTAAGATATTAGGAGATTTGTTGGTAATGCTGTACTGTGTTTTTCCCACTATTATTGGATTTTGTATATATACAGTATTGATTAATTGCCCCATTCTTTTCTTTTTATACAGAGAGATAACAAGGATAATTTGTGCAATATTTCAGACCGTGTAGAAAGTTTAGACATGTCAAATGGCGCTAGTGAAGTCCACCACAAAACTTCCCCGGAGCTGTCCACATCGTCTTCCTTAAATATGAATGGCAGTATTGACGACGACGATGTTGAAGATGACAGGCTCGGACTCTCTCTATTATTGCTACCTCCAGAGATAATTCACACAATCATTCATTACCTTGACGCCCGCTTTGTTTTATCGTGTCTCAGCTGTGTGTGTCGAACATTAAACCAATTAGTCAGAGATGACGCAACATGGAAGATTCGGGTCGCAAAGCTCTCATCACATCCATATCCTATTATTCCAAGTAAGATTATTATCATTTTACCACATGAATGTTGAGAAAGATTGTGTTCTTATCACATTTTGTTGTACTTGTAGGTTGTAGATAAAGGTCTAATAAAAAAATTCCTCTCTATAGGAGATTTCTCTGTATAGGAGATTCCTCTTTGTAGGAGATTCCTCTCTGTAGGAGATTCTCTCTGCAGGAGATTCCTCTCTGCAGGAGATTCCTCTCTGCAGGAGATTCCTCTCTGCAGGAGATTCCTCTCTGCAGGAGATTCCTCTGTAGGAGATTCTGCAGGAGAGATTCCAGGAGATTCCTCTGCAGGAGATTCCTCTCTGCAGGAGATTCCTCTCTGCTCTGCAGGAGATTCCTCTCTGCAGGAGATTCCTCTCTGTAGGAGATTCCTCTCTGCAGGAGATTCCTCTCTGCAGGAGATTCCTCTCTGCAGGAGATTCCTCTCTGCAGGAGATTCCTCTCTGCAGGAGATTCCTCTCTGCAGGAGATTCCTCTCTGCAGGAGATTCCTCTCTGCAGGAGATTCCTCTCTGCAGGAGATTCCTCTCAGGAGATTCCTCTCTGCAGGAGATTCCTCTCTGCAGGAGATTCCTCTCTGCAGGAGATTCCTCTCTGCAGGAGATTCCTCTCTGCAGGAGATTCCTCTCTGCAGGAGATTCCTCTCTGCAGGAGATTCCTCTCTGCAGGAGATTCCTCTCTGCAGGAGATTCCTCTCTGCAGGAGATTCCTCTCTGCAGGAGATCTCTCTCTGCAGGAGATTCCTCTCTGCAGGAGATTCCTCTCTGCAGGAGATTCCTCTCTGCAGGAGATTCCTCTCTGCAGGAGATTCCTCTCTGCAGGAGATTCCTCTCTGCAGGAGATTCCTCTCTGCAGGAGATTCCTCTCTGCAGGAGATTCCTCTCTGCAGGAGATTCCTCTCTGCAGGAGATTCCTCTCTGCAGGAGATTCCTCTCTGCAGGAGATTCCTCTCTGCAGGAGATTCCTCTCTGCAGGAGATTCCTCTCTGCAGGAGATTCCTCTCTGCAGGAGATTCCTCTCTGCAGGAGATTCCTCTGCAGGAGATTCCTCTCTGCAGGAGATTCCTCTCTGCAGGAGATTCCTCTCTGCAGGAGATTCCTCTCTGCAGGAGATTCCTCTCTGCAGGAGATTCCTCTCTGCAGGAGATTCCTCTCTGCAGGAGATTCCTCTCTGCAGGAGATTCCTCTCTGCAGGAGATTCCTCTCTGCAGGAGATTCCTCTCTGCAGGAGATTCCTCTCTGCAGGAGATTCCTCTCTTCCTCTCTGCAGGAGATTCCTCTCTGCAGGAGATTCCTCTCTGCAGGAGATTCCTCTCTGCAGGAGATTCCTCTCTGCAGGAGATTCCTCTCTGCAGAGATTCCTCTCTGCAGGAGATTCCTCTCTGCAGGAGATTCCTCTGCAGGAGATTCCTCTCTGCAGGAGATTCCTCTCTGCAGGAGATTCCTCTCTGCAGGAGATTCCTCTCTGCAGGAGATTCCTCTCTGCAGGAGATTCCTCTCTGCAGGAGATTCCTCTCTGCAGGAGATTCCTCTCTGCAGGAGATTCCTCTCTGCAGGAGATTCCTCTCTGCAGGAGATTCCTCTCTGCAGGAGATTCCTCTCTGCAGGAGATTCCTCTCTGCAGGAGATTCCTCTCTGCAGGAGATTCCTCTCTGCAGGAGATTCCTCTCTGCAGGAGATTCCTCTCTGCAGGAGATTCCTCTCTGCAGGAGATTCCTCTCTGCAGGAGATTCCTCTCTGCAGGAGATTCCTCTCTGCAGGAGATTCCTCTCTGCAGGAGATTCCTCTCTGCAGGAGATTCCTCTCTGCAGGAGATTCCTCTCTGCAGGAGATTCCTCTCTGCAGGAGATTCCTCTCTGCAGGAGATTCCTCTCTGCAGGAGATTCCTCTCTGCAGGAGATTCCTCTCTGCAGGAGATTCCTCTCTGCAGGAGATTCCTCTCTCTCTGCAGGAGATTCCTCTGCAGGAGATTACTCTCTGCAGGAGATTCCTCTCTGCAGGAGATTCCTCTCTGCAGGAGATTACTCTCTGCAGGAGATTCCTCTCTGCAGGAGATTTCTCTCTGCAGGAGATTTCTCTCTGCAGGAGATTCCTCTCTGCAGGAGATTCCTTCTTGAAGGAGATTTCTCTCTGCAGGAGATTCCTCTCTGCAGGAGATTCCTCTCTGCAGGAGATTCCTCTCTGCAGGAGATTCCTCTCTGCAGGAGATTCCTCTCTGCAGGAGATTCCTCTCTGCAGGAGATTCCTCTCTGCAGGAGATTCCTCTCTGCAGGAGATTCCTCTCTGCAGGAGATTCCTCTCTGCAGGAGATTCCTCTCTGCAGGAGATTCCTCTCTGCAGGAGATTCCTCTCTGCAGGAGATTCCTCTCTGCAGGAGATTCCTCTCTGCAGGAGATTCCTCTCTGCAGGAGATTCCTCTCTGCAGGAGATTCCTCTGCAGGAGATTCCTCTCTGCAGGAGATTCCTCTGCTTCCTCTCTGCAGGAGATTCCTCTCTGCAGGAGATTCCTCTCTGCAGGAGAGGAGATTCCTCTCTGCAGGAGATTCCTCTCTGCAGGAGATTCCTCTCTGCAGGAGATTCCTCTCTGCAGGAGATTCCTCTCTGCAGGAGATATTTCTCTGCAGGAGATTCCTCTCTGCAGGAGATTCCTCTCTGCAGGAGATTCCTCTCTGCAGGAGATTCCTCTCTGCAGGAGATTCCTCTCTGCAGGAGATTCCTCTCTGCAGGAGATTCCTCTCTGCAGGAGATTCCTCTCTGCAGGAGATTCCTCTCTGCAGGAGATTCCTCTCTGCAGGAGATTCCTCTCTGCAGGAGATTCCTCTCTGCAGGAGATTCCTCTCTGCAGGAGATTCCTCTCTGCAGGAGATTCCTCTCTGCAGGAGATTCCTCTCTGCAGGAGATTCCTCTCTGCAGGAGATATTTCTCTGCAGGAGATTACTCTCTGCAGGAGATTCCTCTCTGCAGGAGATTCCTCTCTGCAGGAGATTTCTCTCTGCAGGAGATTCCTCTCTGCAGGAGATTTCTCTCTGCAGGAGATTCCTCTGCAGGAGATTCCTCTCTGCAGGAGATTCCTCTCTGCAGGAGATTCCTCTCTGCAGGAGATTCCTCTCTGCAGGAGATTCCTCTCTGCAGGAGATTCCTCTCTGCAGGAGATTCCTCTCTGCAGGAGATTCCTCTCTGCAGGAGATATCTCTCTGCAGGAGATTCCTCTCTGCAGGAGATTCCTCTCTGCAGGAGATTCCTCTCTGCAGGAGATTCCTCTCTGCAGGAGATTCCTCTCTGCAGGAGATTCCTCTCTGCAGGAGATTCCTCTCTGCAGGAGATTCCTCTCTGCAGGAGATTTCTCTCTGCAGGAGATTCCTCTCTGCAGGAGATTCCTCTCTGCAGGAGATTCCTCTCTGCAGGAGATTCCTCTCTCTGCAGGAGATTCCTCTCTGCAGAGATTCCTCTCTGCAGGAGATTCCTCTCTGCAGGAGATTTCTCTCTGCAGGAGATTCCTCTCTGTAGGAGATTTCTCTCTGTGGGAGATACCTCTCTGTAGGAGATTTCTCTCTGCAGGAGATTCCTCTCTGCAGGAGATTCCTCTCTGTAGGAGATTTCTCTCTGCAGGAGATTCCTCTCTGCAGGAGATTCCTCTCTGCAGGAGATTCCTTCTTGAAGGAGATTTCTCTCTGCAGGAGATTCCTCTCTGTAGGAGATTTCTCTCTGTGGGAGATTCCTCTCTGCAGGAGATTTCTCTCTGCAGGAGATTCCTCTCTGCAGGAGATTCCTCTGTGCAAGAAATTCCTCTTTGCAGGAGATTCCTCTCTGTAGGAGATTCCTCTCTGCAGGAGATTCCTCTCAGTCGGAGATTCCTCTCTGTAGGAGATTCCTCAGTGCAGGAGATTTCTTTCTGCAAGAAATTCCTTTCTGCAGGAGATTTCTCTCAACAGGAGATTCCTTCCTGCCGGAGATTCCCTTTGCAGGAGATTCCTCTCTGTAGAGGATTCCTCTCTGCAGGAAATTCCTCTCAGCAGGAGATTCCTCTCTGCAGGAGATTCCTCTCTGCAGGAGATTCCTTTCTGCAGGAGATTCCTCAAGTCCTTCAAGACTCTGGTGCATCATCATCTCTCATGGCGTAGCAGAGGATTCTTTCATTCCATGCCGAAGCTGCGTGAAACATTGATTGGCCCATGAGGACTCTCTTACTGTATAGTGCCTACAGTATATCCTTGTTTGACCTGGTCATACCTTATGTGCTCCTGTTCACCTTAACATTTCATAGGAAGAAAAGAAACAATTTTGAATTGTTTGTAATACAACTGCACTAGGATTTTCCCCAAATATTTGTAGAAAGAATTCATGTACAGGTATATGGAACAGTTTTAGTATTTATTTGATTTCATTATACCATTATAAATCTGTCTGGACTATTGACTGAACAGTTCTATCATTGTCAGGAATTTCTTAAGCCGACAAAACTTAGTATATCCGTTTAAGTGTGTACAATACTCTGAACAATGTCAGAAACTGAATATGATATATTTATGCTTGAAAGATCTTGCAGTTCCTCTCACAAATGTAAAAGATTGAGCCGTATTCTTTTCTCTGCTGTTTGTTAAAGGATTAGTGCAGTGGTCACACTTGTTTATCTTATATGAAACAGGACTTCAAAAGAAACAAAATGATGAAAAAGCATTCAAACATCTTATTCTGTTAAGGAGATATTCAAGTTTAAGGTTTGGTATCATTTGTATAGAAATGACTGAAATCAGACTAGTTGTGATGTCATTGCCTCAGATTCCTCAAAGTCTTTATGTATTCTATCATATTTTGTCCTGCGATTTTGTGGCTTAAAAACCATGGGATATGTCAAAAAAGTAGTAAAATTGAATCTAGAAATGGTATTTATAATATACCACCTGAAGAAAGTTTGAGGGATTTAAATAGTGAAAAAATTAAATAAACTTTTTTTTTTTAAATACCTAAAGATTTTGAGGAATCTAAGGCTGTGTCATCACAACTAGTCTGATTTCAGTTGTTTCTACAGAAATGATACCAAACTTTAAACTTGAATATCTATCTCTTAATGAAAAAGATTTTGCAATGCTTTCTTTAACAATTTTGTTTCTCTTCAAGTCCTCTTTCATATAAGATGGACATGCTTGACCACTGAACTAATCCTTTAGATTGTAAGCCCGTGCCATTAGAAAAAGACCCTACAAGGAGATACCAGAATAATTGAGAGTTAAAGTGCCTTGAAAATTTGTGGTTTGCTGGAAAGATGCATTTGTAACCAATTTTTACTTAGTCCTTAATTCTGAAATTATAATCTTATTATGAAATATCTGAATGTATGAAATTTTTCCAAACCAGCTTTGGGAAGTTTAACCTCTTCTATCTAACCTTGGATCATACAATACACAATGATGCTCATGCTGGTATGGTACTTCCTCATATTCTCTCCTCAGATGAAAGTTTGAATTGGAAGCTGGCCTGCATCCAGAGAGAAGAGTTTGAAACAGCTTGGAGAAGTCCAGGGAAATGTTTGATTATTTCTCACTGGATGTCGGTCATATTGCTGCGATTGACAGTGTACATCTGATGAATGTAAGGTGGTTGTTTGTAGGTTTCAGCATGAATCGATAAATCCCGTGTCCAGGACAACCAAAATTTATATGCTGGTATCTACAATATTTTTAAAATGTCGGAATGACAACCAAATTTTAGCCCCTTTTGATTTCAAGATATGCACATTAAATTCTCCAGGGCAACCTGATTTCCTTTGTGGACAACTATAAATGCAATACAAGTTCCATGCATGGAGGACAATTGACCTCTTTGAGTTAGTATATTGACAGCTTTTTCAACTAATCACTGCACGAATTTGTCTAGCAACAAAATCTTCATAACTAAGTGGGGCAAAAATTCTACACATACTGGTATGGTACAGCTGGCTAGTGGCATGCGCTCATGCAATCAATGCAATATACTGCACAAAACAAATTTCTGCACACACAGACTGAGGGGCAAAATAAGAGAATTGTGCCTACGGGCTTGCTACAGGCTTTGTAAATCTGATTCCCATTACTCAGGATGTACAGAAAACAGAATTTTGTTTATACCTTTTGCTAAAAACTAAATACATGGAAAAGTGCATAAATGGATCAATGCTTGGGACAGGCTCACATAAACATCTGAATATCAATGCATTGGTCATGCATGATTGTGGATTCCAGGTATGTTTGCCCCACCTAGTTACCGTGTTGCTATGGTGGGTGTGGCCTATTTCCGTACTCGGAGAGGTCAATTGCCATGGATGTTGGTTTGTCGAATCCTGTTTGTCAGTTGTGTATGATGATCAACCTTTCACTGAAGAAGCAGAGGGTTCAAAATTAACTTTATTCCGCTATTCCAAAAATAATAAAATCTTGAACGGAATACCAAATCATTCTTTTTCAGTATTTTGCTGGGATAATAAAAAACAAAATTATTCTGATATGTACTGCGATGTGCAACAGTACACAGTCTGACAGTGGAAAAAAACAATAATATAACATTAGGCTTTGATGCAAGACCTGTTTTATAAGCAGGAAAATTGACCAAAAAGTACACAGTCAAACTACTTTAAATCATTCACGTGTAAATATTACTGGATGAGTCAAAAAAATATTGCAAAATAAACACACACGAAAAAAGTTTTCAACAGAGCTGAAATTGTGCATGTTGCGCAAACATTGTAGCCATTTTTTCCAGAGAACTGATATGAATAATATTTCTGGGTTAGTGGCGTAGTTTTGACATTTATGTTTACGGTGAGGTATCACAGTATGCAAGATTTTTACTGAAAGCCTTTAGAGTACGGCAAAAAAGATACATGATGTTAAGAATAAATGGCACTGAAGGGAACTTTTCTGCTTCTAAACCAAATTTTCATGCACATTTTCCATAAAAATGATGATTTATATTGTAGAAATAAACTTTTCATGGTTTTGAAAGCAAATTTCCAGCATCTACTTGGGCAATGGAGTCAGTGAATTTGCCATACTGGTTGTGCGATTTTTTTCGTAGCATTGTAAATTGGAGCAATTTTGATGTGCTTTTGATAATTACGGTACTAAACGTGTGTAAACGCTAAATGCTCGCATTTATTTGCATTTACATGTTTAGTAAAATCAGTAAACGTTCACAGCTCTAAAAAAATATGCTGCAATTGAAGTTTTATCGTAAATATCGCAGCTGCCAGATCTTTTAGACAGTTAATGGCCAAATTGTTAAACCAAAAAATAAACTCATCTCTGTTATTGTTGTTTTTCTGAGAAAAACAACAAAACAGTAATAGTGAAATATGAGATAAAATAGTATATTTAAAATTCTACTATTCCGTTGGAATAGTGGCCAAAAAATTCAACTTCAACCACTAAAGCACTGGACCAAAAAGTGATATAAGGTGTATATATAATGTAGAAAGTATCATGACGTAATCCGCTTTCCGTTTAGTAAGCACTGCAACAAAAAATATTGCAAAAGCAACACATTATTTGCTTGTCCTGGCATATCTAATTACCAATGTGATTAGCAATTTGCCCTATACTGAAAGGAAAGAGCTACACTAGGAAAATTTATTCATATACCAATGTGATTAGCAATTTGCTGTGCTACTCTGGGAAAATTTGAAATTTGTAAGATATCACCCTGCTTTTCACCAATTTGTTTCTCTATCGTATAAAATGAAAATTCACAGGAAAATCCCTGTAAAAGATTTTGCTTGTTCTGTTGTTACAGGAAGGAAGGCTATGTTTGAGCGGATCTAGAGATCGGACAATGCATGTTTGGGACTTGACCAAACTGGATACTGCAGATAAAAAGAACTCTGTTGAAGCATCACAAGTTTCATCCATAAATGGACACAAGGTGCTGTATAGTTTATAGCATACATAGGGGCAGTGGAGGGGTGACCCTATAAATGGACACAAGGTGCTGTACAGTTAATCTTTAGGCTCACCATTCGTGCTAAGCTTGACTACGGCAAAATTGTTTATTGTGCCGCTCACAACTCTTACCTCAACCACATCAACACCATCCAAAATAAAACCCTCAGGCATTTTCTGGGTGCCTACAGGACCTCCCCATCACCAGCCTTCACGTTGAAACCAACAAACCCCATTTCTGCATAAGGTGTAGAAAGCTTAGCCTCTTCTATTCTTTTAGAGCCCTCATCAATACCCAGAATCCTGTTTACAACCTCATTAGGTACCCCAATTTTCTACCCTCTTGATAGGACTTTAACCCTATCCCTCCCTTCTGCTTGTGCATCAAACCAGACCCCCTTCATCTTGGCATCAAGCCCGCCACTCTTGGCACCTTATCCTGGCCACTTTTCCTCCCTGGGCCACCTTCTCCTTTCTATACACCTGGGCCTCTTCACTCATCACAAATCCCAAACCCATTTTAACCTCCACAACCAAATTAAAGACCAACTCTCAAACTACACCTCCATCTATACTGATGGCTCCAAGGAAGGTGACAAGACAGCAGTCATCCAAGACATCACCCTCAGTAGCAGGCTTCCCGACTAATCATCCATCTTGGTCGAGGCCAAGGCCATTCTCCTCGCCCTCAACTTTATTAAGTACTCCCCGCTCAGCCACTTTGCCATCTTCTCCGACTCCAAGGCTGTCCTTACTTCTTTACTCAATCTTAAAAAGGATAACCCCACATCCCACCTAATCCGTAAACTCCTTTTGCCCTCCCTCTGTAGGAAAAGTATTCTTTTCTTCTAGGTACCCAGCCATGTTGGCATCCCTGGCAATGACAGAGCTGATATAGCCACTAAGCTTGCCCTCAACCTCCCCCTACCCCTTTCCCAAAACTCTTTCTGACATCAAACTGCTTATTGTTTCCCTTGTTCGTGACCGCTGGCAAATCTCATGGGACTCCCAAATTGATAACAAACTTCACGTCATACACCAACCATTCTGATCAAACCCACCATACACAACCTCTCGTATCGATAACGTTCACATTACCTGCCTTAGAATAGGTCACATCCATCTCACTCACTCCCACCTCCTTATTGGCTCCTTCCACCCCTCTGCAACAATTGTCATTGTACCCTCACAGTCCACCATGTCCTCCTTGCTTGCACTCTGTACAACCTTCCCAGAGCTTCCTTCACTCCCCACAATTTACTAGCCGAGCTCTTCCAGAAAAACTTTGGATAAAATGATCTCCTTCATTCATCATGCTTTCCTCTACAACCATATTTAGTCCTCCTCTCCCACCCCCCTCTCTTTACTTTGTGCTTTCACCCATGCACTTCCTCTCTCAATCCCAGCTTCCTGGCTTTTAGTTTCCGTGTTTCTCTCAATCTCCCTGTTTTCTTTTCTTCGTACCTCTGGAATGATCTAACCTCTCAGGCACAATTTGACCCACGCTGTTGTGGTGCCGTTAAGCCCTCATCAAACATACAAATATTTATAGCATACATAGGGGGAAAGGGAGGGGAGGGGAAGGGTGACCCTATAAATGGACACAAGGTGCTGTACAGTTTAATCTACGTTCTGTGTCTATTTCAAATGTAGAGACTGGTATTTATTTTCCTGAGTTTCATTTCAAACTTGTGATGTATTACATGACAGTATTTTATTGTAAAATGTTTATCCTAATTTTTCAAGTGGTGAAGCAAATTCTGACTATTTATTAAAAATTCTTTATGTGGTGTTACAAAATTTGTATAATTTTTTATGGTAAGGCCTAAAAATGCAAAATGCGGTAAAATGGTCAATTTGTAACCGATTTTAATGAAACTTTTTAGCTTTTTTCATGGTTTATATTTTTTTCCAATAAGTTCAAGTTGTTGCGAATTACCTTTAGCAATCATATATATATATATATATTTCCTCTCAGGGCTGGGTTTGGCATATTTCATCATTAGACTCCTTGGTTTGTACTTCATCCTGGGATTGCTACCTCAAATTATGGGATGCAGAAACAAACTTCACTGAGCTAAGGAAAATAAAGTGAGTTGTGCCACAGTTTTCAATGTCTTTCTAGGCTGTAAGGTTTTGAGGTACTCAAAGAAGAAGACAAAGTCTTATTAGGTTGTTTCAGCTGACGGCACAAGGTCACGTGACTGTGTTTACATAGCCATTTTGTTGGTTAAAACCACTGTCATTTGCTGTAAACTTAATTAGACTTACATACGTTGGCATGTTGTAATATAAGATTATTTTTGCAAGATAATAATGCCGGAATCTTGCTGTGCTGTTGTTTGCACTAATAGATGTGTGCGGGGGAATAAAAAGACATTTTCTTGATTTTCATCTGATCCTGATTGACGTTCGAAGTGGGTTTCTGCTATACAACACAACGGCTTTCAACATACGGTAGGCCTTACACACTAGGATTTGCAGCGAGCTCTTTATATCAGGTATGTAGGCTTTGTCTGACTATAACGAACAATCAGATGGCGTTAACGTTAAAGTTACTCTTCGTATACCCGGTGAAAATATAACTGACTTGATTTTGAAAAATATGAAGAAAAAACGGAATTGAGCAAAAAAAAAATTGCAATTAGTAAAATTAGCTGAACTGGCACTGGTAGGTTAGCATGTAGTATATTTGTTGTATGTGTGATATGACTGAGCTGTGTGAAGATGCGTGAAACGCAACAATGCTTACCCGGCAAAATAGCTTCCAGATGAGTTTAGAGTCACGTGATAAACTGCCTTTATAAAAATCTTACTTATTAGTATATGGTCTGTGCTTTTTCATATAATTTATCATTGCTTATCTTCATTGGCCATCTTATTTTCAATATTTTATAAAGGCAGTTCCTTTGACATACATCCAATCTATTTTCAGCTGATTCAGTGAACTGACATGTAACATTGGTATGACATAGGTCTGAAAAATTTGTAGCTTGGTTTAAACACACTTATATTCAATTTTTGTGTTTTCTTTCAAGGGGTACGTCAGCATTTCTATGTACAGAGATGAGTCAAGACATAGTGGTATCTGCATCTTTCGATAAAAACATTTATGTTTTTGATCCTCGAGGTGAGTAGAGGCTCCATTTTTTTCTATGCCGTATAACGCATGTGATTTAGGTCAAAGTAAAGGAATAGTTCAGTGGTCAAACAGGTTCACCTTATATGAAAGAGGACATTAAAAGAAACAAAATGGGAAGAAATTACTTCAATATTTTATTCCGTTGAGGAGAGATTCAAGGTTCAAGTTCTGTCTCATTTGTGTGGTAATGACTGTTTCCTAAAATCTACTTGAATTTTTTTTTTTAGCGATTGTTAAAGACTTAAATTTTAAATTATTAAACTTTTTACCCCAAAATTTCAATAGGTGGTATATTAATTATGTTCCTTCATTCTGTGTTACTATTACTAGTACTTACCTGACATATCCAATGTTTTTTTTCAGCAACAAAATATCAACAAAGTTTTATTACCCCCTCGCCAACAGAGTTGGTGAAGAGGGGATAAAGCATCTTTACCGTCCGTCCGTTTGTTTGACCGGCTTCATGCATTGTTCAGCTACTATGGAACAAAAGATTGCTGCCCTAGGAAAGGAATTGCAACTATTTTTATGAAAAGAAATTTACATAAAGGAAAAGAAATTCATATCAAGGAGAACAAATGCATTCCAGACTTGAACAGCAGCAATTATAGGATTTGTTCTGGGATGAAAATAAATGAATAATAGATGTGACGACTGAATGGAATTTATAATGAAGTGTCTTGGGAATGAATAGTAAAAAAACAAAAAGTTGAATAATAGATCTGACAACTCAATGGAATTTGAAAAGAAGTGTCTTGCGAATGAATAACAAAACAAAAGGTCTTCGCTTGAATACAGTGGACACATAATTGACTTATGATAATTGCAAATTATTCTATAATGAATTTTCATTCTGGTTTGGTAGATAGATCAGGGAGGTTATAGTGAAGGTCTGAATGATGAGTTGGTTAAGAGTATAATTGGTAGATGAGTGGATGGCAAAAGGTGGGTTGGGGTAGTAGGTGAATGGATGATGGTAGGTGAATGGGGGATGTTAGGTGAATGGGGGATGTTAGGTGAATGGGGGCATGTTGAGGAATAGAGGATAGTAGGTAGGTGAATGGAGGATGGTACAGATGAACAGGGGATGGCAGGTGACAGGGGATGATAGGTGCATGGGGCATGTTGAATTGATAGAAGTGAGGAAATGGGAGTTGGATTAAAGAATGTTGGGTGGGAGATGGTAGAATGATTGGTAGATGTAGAATTTAGGATGAAGATGAGATGGCATGAGGGACAGGATTGGATGAAAATGCAATTGCATTTATATGCAAATCATGTGTGTATTACTGGGAGACCTTGGTAGTTTCTTTGCAAATGCTAGATGTCTAAATGTCTTTGATGACTTCCTATCATATTTAGTGATTGATATATAGGAAAGAATTCTATAAAGATTTGAAGCTGTCGGCCTTGTCATACATCATAAATCCAGCTTAAAAAAGAAAATTGATCAGACTTTGACCAGCAATAACTGAAAACCTGGAACAAATCTACGGTTCTGCCAGTTATAATCAGGGAAAAACGGGAATTCATGGGAAGAAATTATTATTTTTTCATTTAAAAAATCATGATATATAATTATTTTTTCTTCTTTATTTCTTGAGCAAGCAACAGTATATGCGGTAAACATGTGCTCTACAACGCCCCCTTGTAATTGCGCAATGAATAGTATGTTAAATTGCGAAAGAGGGAAGCATATAAAGATGTATTTTGTACATTAATATTATTTCTGTCAAGAATTTTCATGGGAAAATGTTTGACACCTTTATTAGGAATTGTGGGAAATTTGTAAGTAATTCTAACTCTGAACTAATCTCCCCAATCTTGGACCTATTTGAAGACAATTCTTCCTCAAACATCATCAACTTCCTCTGCAACAACAACCTCTTCCACCGCATATAATTTCCTCCCCTCCTCCCCTTCTACACCTTACCTTACATACCCCTTTCTTTTCACCTACATTTTCCCCCCACATTCAGCCTTTCCCCTTTATCTCCCTTACAAACCTTCCATCTCCTCACTATCCTTACTCTTACACCATTATTTATTAAAACCCTCTTGGCACATTCGACTCGCAGTGCCGTTAAACATCAAAACATCAACAAACCAAACCAAATTGAACTGATTGTGCTATTTTGAAAATTAAACAATTGGTCTGCATATATTTTAATACTCATTAGATAGCTTTACAGTATGTCTGTAGACCTTTAACTTAGATGCTCATTAAATTTTCCCATTTGATTTTGTTTACAGCTGACTATAACAAGCTACCAAAAATCCACATTCACACAGCTCCAGTGCTTTCATTAGTAGTCGATAGCAATTATATTATTTCAGCAAGTGAGGATAAGACAGTGGCTATATATGACAGACGAGGAGATCATGTTTATAAGAGGTTAAAGGTATGCCAATAGATTAATTCTCGTAGAGGCATCGATGACAAAACCTTGAGCTATCACATTTCATTTTCCTGCAGTATCCGAAAGTACATAGAATTATACCAGAAAATTCATACACAATTAAAAGGAGGCTATTGTGGAAAGTATGATAAAATGTTTCGCTTCACTATAAGGAATTCTGACTAAAAATGACCAAAATGGGTTTTATATGTTTGGAAATGTTTTGATTCAACTCACTTGATTTTTTCAAATAACAACATTACTTTTTTTTTATGTTTTATTTCATGAGATATTAGAGTGCACAAGATTCTGGAGATAGCACAAACTTGGACCATTGACTGCACAAAAGTACTGCTATGGTTGTTATTTAGCTTTGTTTGTGTGTCATATTACAAATTGAAAATCCTACTTCAGAAGCACTAGTCCTGATTTCTATTCTACCACGGGTGTAGCCAGCCTTTTGGATTGGGGTGTCACTGAGGGAAATATTTGGACCTTTTAGCATATTTTCTGGACCATTTTACTATTACCATTTTACTTTTTTGGGGAAGGGGTCGTACCATAGGTATATCCTCATTATCTTTATGCCTTCCCTTCTTTCCAGTAACAATATACTTTTTTTCTTCTGGTTTTTAAACTTGTTATAGTAATAGAACCGTGGCTTGTTTGGTATAGTTTTCGCGTTCTTTTTTATGACGTTTATTACTAACATGTAAAAAGCAGTACTCCTGTGGTTATGCAAAATTGGTGCAATTAAGATTGCATTCTTTGTTATTTAGGTTTGAAGAAATTTGATGCAATAAAAAGGGTCCATCCACTGATAGTTTTACTCTTTATATCGTATTGGATAATGTGGTCAGGTTTTATTATTTGATGTGATCATCATCATCATCATCGTCATCATCATCATCGCCATCGTCATCGTCATCGTCATCATCATCATCATCATTATCATCATGATTATCATCATGATGATGATCATCATCATGATCATCATCATGATCATCATCATGATCATGATCATCATCATGATCATCACCATGATCATCACCACGATCATCATCATGATCATCATCATGATTATCATGATCATCATCATCATCATCATCATCATTCGGCCATTAAGCAGGTGACCCAAGCTTTCTCCGTCTTAACACACTTTGCTCAAGGTTTTAGAGAATAGACCATTTCAAAATCGGCAAAATTCATGTGTCCATAATGGACGTATCATATACTGGGGGAATCATATGGACCAATCAAATACTAGGGAATCTTGGCCGTCGCTTAATTCACACAGGGTATGGGCATATGAACAAGCAAATGGTTTAAAACTATAAATCATATGTGCGTTATTCATGACGGTAAACACGTGCAGGAATAATTTTGAGTCACATCCTCTCACTCGAAGTTTTAAAGATATGTTGAAGTTGTGAAATCACATTCTTTAACCCTGTCCATCTCTTCTGTAGTTTAAAAGTTTTCCGATGTCTTTATCATATGGAAATAATCAGCTGTGGGCTGGACTCAAGAATGGATCTCTACATCTGATTAACACACGGTCTGGTCTTTTTGACATTGTACAGGTAAGTACCATGCTGGTCACAATAAAATGATTTATTTTTTAACATCAGCTTGGCATACTAGAGGTCCCATGTTCAATTAACCTTTCCAGGTTACGAAATAGGCCATGCCCACCAGAGCAACACAGTAAATAGGTGGGGAAAACAAGCCTCATATCTGCAATTGTGCATTACCAATGCATTGACATTTAGATGTTCTCGAGGTCTGCTGCAAGCTTTGATCCATTTATGGCACTTCTCTTGATATTTAGAGTTTTTAGCAAAAGAGACAAACAAAATTCAGTTTGGTAACTGGTTCTGGGTAACAGCAATCAGATTTCCAAAGTCTGCAGCGTAAGCGCAATTTCTTTTCACCATTTTGCCGTCACGCAGTCTTTGTGTGCAGAATTTTGTTTTGTGCAGTAAATTGCATTGACTACATGAGCACGTGCCGCTAGCTAGCTGTACTGTTCCAGTACCGCTTAGGATATTTGCCCCACTTAGTTATGCAGATTTTGTTGCTATGCAAATTCATGCGGTGATTGGAAATCTGATTGCAATTTTCTGCAGTAAATTGCATTGACTACATGAGCACATGCCGCTAGCTAGCTGTACTGTTTCAGTCCTGCTTAGGATATTTGCCCCACTTAGTTACGCAGATTTTGTTGCTAGGCAAATTCATGCAGTGATCGGTTGAAAAAGCTGTCAATCATCTTAAACTCAGACAGCCTAAATTCTGATGGGTCTTCAATCGCCAGTGCTTCACAACTGGTTTAACAAACTGCCATGAACATCCCTTTATAACCTTAGCTGTTACGAAAGGAATGCAAAATACCCAATCTGCCTACCTGAAGTGGAAAGGTACAAATAAGTCATTTGCTTTGAATCCCACCAAAACCATGAAAATAGCAAAAGCTTTCCTCTAAAATTGACCAAAGATGTCTGCTTGACAGCTTATGGAATTTTGAGTGTGTTACAGTAACGCTAGACCGTAAAGTGAGGGCGCTCTTTTTTGCAAATTTCACAGATCTATTATCCACAACAGGTTCAAGGCAAAGATCACATGAATATTCATATCAAGCAGAAAATTACTACACCGCTGCATGCTAGATAGCATTTAATTTTTTGGAGGGACCCTGTAATAAAAAGCCCCCACTTTTTGGTCTAGTGCTCCTTTAATATATGCAAATTTGTGATGTATGAATGGACAGACATATCTTCAATGTTTATTAACAATCTTCTGTAAGTGGAGTAGTTAATTCTGGCCAATTGGTTTGGGATTGAAAGATTTACGGACAGGGTAACAACAAAAATATACTCTAAACCATAAAAATTGCAAAGGGTTTTTTCAAAATTGGTTGAAAATTGACCATTTTACCGCATTTGGAAATAAAATGCCTTAATTATTCAAAAGTTTCTTCAAAATCAGTTGAAACTTTAGGCCTTAATATAAAAAAAAAAATGCAAATTTTATTTGAATTTTTTGACATCACAAGGAGAATACATACTAATTTCTTTATGGTAACCTATTTTTCTTCTTCAACAAATGGCAGCAGTTAAATAGGTTTTGAATTTCCGTCATATCCTCAATTGAAACTGAGAGAGAAAACTGTCTCATGATTTTAGGTGACTGAAATTTAGGATAAAACTTTGAAAGAATTAAAATAAGAAAATTTGTAAGGACTTAAAATAAAAATGGACTTTACATCCCAACTTTTCCGCACATTAGAACTTTTTCAAACGTTGATTAGCTTTAACTTGGAAACTACAGGTACTTTTGACATAATTTTAAGACTATATTGTTCAGAATTTCAGTTAGTAGTAATTATAAATTCTCTACCTGCCCATATACCTTTATCGAAAGCCCTTATTAAATCCTGTGATTGATTGATGCAGCAGTCAAACGTCGTCTTCAAGGCACGTTCAAGATTTGGCGTCATTACGATGTTGAATCTTCAGGTTTAAAATTTGAAGTTTGGGTGTATCTTGACCTAAAATATTTTTGGGTGGTGTGAATCTTAAACTAAATTTTTTTTAAAGTCTGGTGAATCTTTTCCTAAAAACTATTGCAAATGGGTGAATACTTGTCGAAATTCTTCAATCTAGATGATAAAAATGTGTTGGAATTCAAATCATTAAAGTCGAATCAGCGTCAAACTGAAAAATAATAATTGCTAGGGCATTGCGTAAATAGCTGGCATTTGGCCAGAAACCCAACCAGGATCCGTATATGTATATTGTGTGATAACATTTGTACAACAAACCCTTGCATGCTATGAACATGTATGCTTTAGTACGCACAATACAGTACATAAAAGTATGTTACAGCTTGCAAATTTCGCCATCTTTTGAATCAATCGCATAACTTTTAATACTTGATTATGTGATTCCAGACAGCACTTTTGGTTATTTTTGAGGCAAATTTATTGCAAAGAAATAAAGATGGAACTCAAATGCTCCCAAATTTTATTGATCTGAGGTCATTTTAAGGCATTTTGAGAGGTATTTCATAACAATGAATTCTTGACTTGGGCCTAGGTATATGGTACTGTTAGAATGTAGTAGGGCCTAGTGTTAGAACTCTCATCGCTCAGTGTGTAATGAGTGTGTTGATGCTTTTGTCTGAACTTGCTTGTGGAATCAAAAAGCCGCAACAAAATTTCACTTTTATTTCAGGATTCTGAGTGTTGAATGACTAAAAAGAATGTGTGGTCTAACCTTGTTTACATGACAACTTGTGCAGATATTTCTTCACATTTGGTATCTAAAAACTCCACAAAACTTTGGGTCTTTTTTATATTTGTACGTCGTGAGTGAAATAAAAATTTGTTCAGCGCCGGTAAACATTAACAAACCCAACCAAACCTTCATGAATGTTCAAGTGATGACTGATTTAGGGGTATACCTAAATTGACTTGAATTTTGTTGTTTTTAATTAAAAGATTAAGACTAGAAGACACAAAACATTGTTTATTGACACAATTATATTGTTTTAAAAAAAACCAGAAGTTTTTTTTTTTTTTCTTCCAACAATTGGTATTACTCCAGCCTCACTTTTATTTCATATTGCAGTCATAAATTCTCATACTGCAATCATGTTTCATATAAGAATATAATGGGAAATAACAAAACAGGACATGATACTATATTGACTGATTAAACAGTAAAAAATTAACCAGAAATCATTTTTTCTCTATGGTGAATCTTCACCTGAAAAAATTGGCCGAGGTGAATCTTGACCCAATGTTTTTGCCATGGTGAATCTTGACCCAATTTTTTTGCCATGGTGAATCTTGACCCAAATTGTTTTTGGCCGAGGTTAATCTTGACCTAAAATAAAATTGCAGTTAGGTGAATCTTGACCTAAAATAATATTGCAGGTAGGTGAATCTTGACCTAAAATTTTGTATGAAAAAAAGTGAATGCTTGAGGAAGGAGGGGGGGGGGGGGGAAAGATGCCCTGCATAAGATCAGTTACTGAAGTAAAATGAAACCCGAAGTGTTGTTTTCATATGGGGTACTGTTTGAAATATTCTCAACTCTAGCAATTGTCTTCTCCATTTTAAAAGTCAACATGATAAATTTCTAGAAAGAATGGTTCAGCCTAAATCATTTCTTACTTTCCATCACTCTATTTCCGCTGACAGGAATATGATCCTGGTCACACAGGAAAAGTCACTGGTATATATCACAACTTGGGTGGAGTTTACACTTGTTCAACTGATAGAACGATAAAGGTAAAATTCTTTTAATTCATTTTTTTTCTTGACATTATTTATGAATTTTCTAGAAAACTCTTAAGAAGGTGTCAAAATGGATGATTTGTTTTGGGCTCATCAATATAGATATACTCTTCAATATAGATATACTCTCCAATATAGATATACTCTTTAATATAGATATACTCTTCAATATAGATATACTCTTCAATATAGATATACTCTTCAATATACATATACTCTTCAATATAGATATACTCTTCAATATAGATATACTCTTCAATATAGATATACTCTTCAATATAGATATACTCTTCAATATTGATATGCTCTTCAATATAGATATACTCTTCAATATAGATATACTCTTCAATATAGATATACTCTTCAATATGCACATAAAGAGTCGATGGTATTTATTCAATACAATATCCAATTTGTCATATACCCATGCTGATGGAAATGTACTTTTTCTTCAAAAGGATAATAGATCCTTAACCAAATATTTATGTAGTATCATATAAATTGTTGCATATCTTTATATACAATGTCATAAGTCAACAACTGGAGCTAGAAAAGATCTACAGTACCGGCGATTGTAACCGCAGGAAAATCAGGAATTCTTGAGTAAACAACAGTGTATGTGGTAAATATGTGCTATAAAATCGTCTCCCATGTTATTGCGCGATGAATAGTACTTTAAATTGCGAAAGAGGACAGTATATAAAGATGTATTCACTACATTGATTTAATTTCTGTCGTGATTTTTCGCGGGAAGATTTTCAAGACCTTTATTGAGTAGAGTAGGAAATGTTATAATTAATTCCGACTCTGCACACAATGTATTTCTCATCTATAGATCCATGCACCCACTCATCCGCTGGAAACCAAATACACGTTAGATAACCATTCTGCAGATGTTACCTCCATCACATTTCAAAACAGGATTCTTGCCAGCGCTAGTGGAGATATAACAGTGGGCATTTGGAAGCCGAAGGACTGGACAAGCTGATATCCAAGCTGAACCGTCTGCAGCTATACAGCATATGCTCCTTGAAGTTCTTATAGCCTTAAGTGTAGCTTTCATGAGTATCACTATATTTTATTATTATCTGCATCATAAAGCTTCACGATTTGATTAAGAGAACAGCATTTGAAAACAGGTGAAAAGTTGGAATTTTGATTTCTTGCAAGTGGCATATGTGGCCTAGTTGGAAACGTACCATTGTTTTTTTTTCAAAATGCAACTTTTTACTGTTTTCACATGTTTAACTTGCATAATCAAATAGTATGACAGATAAGTATTCCACATAAACATGTACTTATGCAATGGTCTGTCTCCAGCTATAGCCACAGATGCTACTTGAAGTATCTTATAGCCCAAAACTACAACTTGCATAAATACATGTTTATGTGGAATACTTATCTGTCATACTATTTGATTATGCGAGTTAAACATGTGAAAACAGTGAAAAGTTGAATTTTGAAAAATAACCAATGGTCCGTTTCCAGCTGGGCCACACATGCTACTTGCAAGTGTCTTGTAGCCAGAAACTGTAGCAAGTTCCACGAGTAGAGATGTCACTATATTTTAATATTATCAGCTATAAGGCTTCAGATTTGATTAAGAGAGCAATATATAAAAACGGGTAAGAAGTTTATTTTTGACCAACTGTCAGTCCAGCAAAACCACGGAAGTATCCTCAGGTTGTTCGTAGCCTTGTGAAAAATGCAGCTGTCATGAGTAGATGGTCACTGAAGCCTATTTTCAAGCAGAATTATTATCTGCTTTATATGATTTAAGGTAGGATTATGCAACTACGATTATTCAACTGGGGTTAGAAAATGTGAAAAGTTGCATTTTGAAATGTGACCAATGGCGATCAGTCCATCTGGACTACAGAAAGAGTGTGAAGTGGCTTGAAAACACAGCTTGCCGAGTAGATGGTTATTGAGGCAGAATTAGTATCTGTTGTATTCCGATTTCATTATGCAAGTGGCATATGAAAATGTGACCTTTGACCTTTAACCCAAGGTCAGTCATTTTCTGATATTTCGCTACAATTGACCTACTCACGCATGTTGGAAGACCAATTTTACTGGGGAGGAAGAAGTGAGGGCGGGAGGGGGCATGAAATATTTGATGACCTCAAATCAACATATATCCCATTTGGAACTGCTTTTCTGAGATGATTGACCTGATTTTTAAACCTTAAATTTCACCAACCTGATACCAGATTAATCTCAAATTTTACTGACAAGTTTCAAAAATTAAGAGGGGGGAGGGAGGTGTGACACCCCCAGTATTTACACCCTTGGACCTACTGTATGCATCCTTTTGCATTATTTTCCTTTCATCTTCACCTGTGTAATGCTACTTTGATTAAAAAAATTCAGACTGAGGAAGTGGTGTAATTAGGTAGTATCAGAATTTTAAGGACGGGGAGTGAGGGGGGGGTTGTCTAACCCAGGGGCAAAATCTTGTTAGAACCATGGGTGCAAAGCAAATTGTAGATACACTGTTGAGGGAGGAAGGGTTTGAGCTGGGGTTAGATGGGGAGACTACCTTGCCTAGCTGCTTCGTGCCAAGTGGCACATAAAGCCCCCACACAATGTTTCCACTGTTCTGCAGGCTGCAGCAATCTTGGTTTATGGCACATAAGGCCTCCACACAATGTTTCCACTCAGTCTTGCATGCTGCAGCAATCTTGGTTTATGGCACATAAGGCCTCCACACAATGTTTCCACTCAGTCCTGCAGGCTGCAGCAATCTTGCTGCCCCACAGCAAGTCTTGCATGCTGCAGCAATCTTGGTTTATGGCACATAAGGCCTCCACACAATGTTTCCACTCAGTCCTGCAGGCTGCAGCAATCTTGGTTTATGGCACATAAGGCCTCCACACAATGTTTCCACTCAGTCTGCAGGCTGCAGCAATCTTGGTTTATGGCACATAAGGCCTCCACACAATGTTTCCACTCAGTCCTGCAGACTGCAGCAATCTTGGTTTATGGCACATAAGGCCTCCACGCAATGTTTCCACTCAGTCCTGCAGGCTGCAGCAATCTTGGTTTATGGCACATAAGGCCTCCACACAATGTTTCCACTCAGTCCTGCAGGCTGCAGCAATCTTGGTCACTGTAGCACCCAGGTAGATGAAGTTTTCTACGTTGTCGACAATGTCAAATGGGGAAACTAAAGGTTGTAACACATGGAATGAGATGCGGCGAGCGATTTTTTAGATAATCAGACAGGAAACAAATATTATAAGATGCTTTGACTTAATGGAAAATTTGTTAGAAATGCATTTTTGTTCAAACTGAGGAGAAAAAAAAGAAATGTTTCTTTTCCTTTGTTTGATTCAATTTTGTATAAATATTGTTCGTCGCGTCGCGTTCGGTGTGTAACGGCCTTAAGAAGTAGGGAAATGTTGAGGCGGGAGGAATGGGTAGGCCTTGAAAAACAGTTTGATGAGGAACTACAACACAACCAACTAGACGACATAAATCAGTTAAGCATCAGAAACGTATCATCACATCACACAGTATCTAGATTTGATGTTTGTTTGATGAGAGTTTAACGGCACCACAACAGCAAAGGTCAAATTGTGACTGAGAGGCTAGATCATTCCAGAGGTAGGAAGGAGAGTAACAGGGGGAGATTGAGAGAAATAGGAGAACTTAAGGCCAGAAAGCTGGAATCGAGAGGGGTATGGGTGAAAAAATAATGTAGAGAGAGAGGGGGTGGGGAAGGAGGACTAAATATGGTTGTAGAGGGAAGCATGATTAAGAAAGGAGATAATTCTATCTAGAGGGTTTTTTGGATGAGCTCGGCTATTGAGTTGTAGGCAGCGAGGGAAGCTTTGGGAAGCTTGAAAATGGGGCAAGCAAGGAGAATGTGATGGACTGTGAGGGAGCAGTGGCGATTGTTGCAGAGGGGTGGGGGGGAGCCAATAAGGAGGTGGGAGTGAGTGAGGTGAGTGTAACCTATTCTAAGGCAGGTAATGCGGACGTTGTCGACACTGGATAGGTTGTGAATGGTGGGTTTGATCGGAATGGTGGGCTGGATGATGTGGAGTTGATCAATTTGGGAGTCCCATGAGGTTTGCCAGTGGCCATGAACAAGGGAAGCGATAAGCGGTTTGATGTCAAAAGGGTTTTGGTGTAATGTTTAGTAGCATCGTGAGCATATTCTCTATGAGAATGTATTACCTGCTCAAATATTTAATTGTCCTACAGTAGTGTCCAGGCAGCTAATTGTTTTCATGAACAGGAAAGCAATTGCACTCATTTGAGTTAGTTAGATTAGGGTCCAGATTTGAAGCCAATCAGACAAAAGGAATTTGTGCAATGTTGCAGTGAACCCTGTTAACTGGAATTTGTTAATTGTTTTTTTTAGTCATTTCAAATGTTATTTTGTTTGAAGCAATACATTTTAATTTCTAATCGAACACGACCCAAGGAATACATTATTTCCTTCGTGTGGGTAATCAGAATTGTCTTAAAAACCAAGTTTTGTCAATTTGTTTAAAATCTTGTTTTATCATGTCTGGGATTAATAGTATGCAATCAATAAACGTGTGTGCGATTAAAGTGTTTTATGTTCAATTCTCTGTTACAAGGTTGTGTACTGGAGCCTATAAGTGCCATTAACATAAATACTTTTTGGATATATCAAATTTTGTAATTATGGATTGGAAGGGCCATTTTTCATCTATATACTGTTATCAGCAAGAAAATGTGGAGTGTTCCCCCACCTATGCTGAGTTTGAGTCATCTTACCCCAAATGGATTTGGTTCAATAAGTACAGACTTTAAATCCTAACGTTGGATGGACTTTTTAATTTAATGGCACTAATGGGCTTTCACAATAAAAGAGAAACATTTAAAACAATATATATGAAGATACTGCTAATAATTTTATTATATATGTGAAACTATACAGAAATAAATTATAAATGTATTCTGTTTGATTGGCATTTGATAATATTTACAATACAACTTAATCTTGTCCTGTTGGTACTGAACATGTCTTTTCAAAGAAATATTCCCATGAATTTTCATTTTTTTATATACCGTAAGTGAAAATTTGTAGAAACAAAGTGGTGAAAAAACCATGTTAATATCTTATTCTGTTTAAAAGTTATAACAATTTAAAGAGTAGAAAAATATTCTTAAAAACAGCTAGTACAGTATATGTCCTTCAGCTTGGTGATGTTATCAAGGCGATTCCAGCACTTCTTATGTATTATTAATTTAATCACACTTTTTTACATTATCAAACAGCATTTTTGGGCCATTATAGAGACAGGGTGGAATTTATAATTTACCAGAAAACACTTTGTGTTTTTCTTGGTGTACATCACATTTACAATAATACAAATTCCAAATCATTTTTAAAGAAATACAAAAGACGTTTTGTTGTAATTATATCTATGACATCACAGTTGTTGCCAATCAGTCACTTTTGTACAAATTATTAAGTGGTATAAGTTTTAGACTGCTATCGTTAAAAGCAATCAAGAAACCCACCACAGATAGTTCAGCCATTTTACACATCAGTAATTATACTCCCAATCATTTCATTTATATGCACACAATGGAACTTATTGTGAAGAGCCAGGTATTGTGGATTTGGTTACTGCAGGGCCAAGTCATGCGTGTAATGTGGGGCTAAGGATTCGTTTGGACTTTTAAAAGGATGTTTTCATCAGTGAGTTATAAACACTCTGGTGAGTTTGGATGCATTGAACTAAAAATTTATAGCCAGAATTGTTTATCATGAAAACTTCTTATACCAATATTTATACCACGGTGTTATAAACAATAATAGCATTTTATCACTCCAGGATGCAAAGCTCATAAATGAATATTTGAAAAATTCCCCCAAAAGACTTACGGGTATAATCTACCTTCAAATTGCTTTAAACGTAATCAAAGCCATTAAAATAGCAGAAACGATTCATCAAAATCGGCTGAAAAAAAAGTGATCATTTACAGCTTTTGAATATTCCCTGATTATATGCAAATTTGTGATGTCACGAGCAGTTACTTATTCTATTTTTGTATGTAAATCCTTTGTTCATTATGCATGTACCAATAAATTCTGGCAAAAACATAAATTTTGGCAAAACCAAGTAAGTATTTAAAGTATACCACCCTCTCCAATCAAAATATCTATTTGGAATAGATATACCAACCTCTCCAATCAAAATATCTATTTGGAATAGATATACCAACCTCTCAATCAAAATATCTATTTGGAATAGATATACTAACCTCTCCAATCAAAATATCTATTTGGAATAGATATACCAACCTCTCAATCAAAATATCTATTTGGAATAGATATACCAACCTCTCCAATCAACATATCTATTTGGAATAGATATACCAACCTCTCAATCAAAATATCTATTTGGAATAGATATACCACCCTCTCTAATCAAAATATCTATTTGGAATAGATATACCAAGCTCTCAATCAAAATATCTATTTGGAATAGATATACCAACCTCTCCAATCAAAATATCTATTTGGAATAGATATACCAACCTCTCAATCAAAATATCTATTTGGAATAGATATACCAACCTCTCCAATCAAAATATCTATTTGGAATAGATATACCCACCTTTCTAATCAAAATATCTATTTGGAATAGAGATATTCCCATCATTTTCAGTGACTGAAATCTAATATAAGAAATTTCAAGAAGCACATTAAGATTTTAAACCTTCTGCTGAATCATACACATCTTGCATACTTTGAAAATCCTCAAATCAAATTTTGGTTAGCCGTAACTTTTAAACTTTAAAATGTTTTTTTCTTCTTCAAAATTCAAATATGAATTAACAATTCTTAACAATTGGTTATCATTAGAAATGGCTTTGCTTAAAACCAGGAACATCTTAACCTGTCCTCAAATGGAGCAGGGCCGGTCGAAGTAATTCATTTATTTCTTTATTTCCCAAACCACAAAACTGTATACAGTTTCACCTGTTCAAGTCTCCTTCAAGATAAAAACTACTTCCACTGGTGTTACATGGTAGTTTAAGTCACACACATTGGAATATAATCGCATTTCTTTGTAATAAAAGTAGTAACCGTAATCAATGCTGGCATTGTTTGTCTTTGCTGCTGGGGAAAGGTGGAATGAAATATAAGCATAGAACTATTCATAATGCATGTTAGGATACAAAGTTAATCTTGTGGACTGATGCTATTAATTTGTGGCTTGAAAATTGCAGGCCAAAAGTTTAAGCAGTGCCTTTACTTTGTAGATGTCCATGAACTGCCATCCCATCCATAAAAACATTTACCCCATGAACTTGTCATAAATAGCATGAAGCAATATCTTTCCTTAGGAGAAATGGTCCATCATTCATTCATAATTAATGCTCACACATCACCTCAGGGCATATGATACGTAGCTATTTTTATCATCAGTTTCCAAACAAATTTCTCCCACTAAGACACCTAACACGGATGAGTGATTTCAATCACAAAAGTGCCTTGATTATACAGCGCTGGCTTTCTGTAATCTTATACACACAAATAACCTTGGGCTACTTGACTGGTGTGCATAAGAATGACAGATAACAAGTCATTGTTTGGAGTGGAAACACAGTACACTCAAACAGGAAGTCAAGTTGGTATTTGTCATACCTGACTTTTTAAGATTAAGTCAGGTGCGGGTATGCTTAAAGAAAAACTTTTTGATGGGCATCAAGGAATAATGAATAATCTCTATCAAAAAGGAAATGATTAGCTGGTATACAATAAGTTCTTGGTACAAATTTTAGTATAAAACCTCATGTGCTGATTGTAAATTGATATCTGTGTACTATAAGATTAATATTGATATACACACCAGAACATCAGTGATGTTGAAGCTCAACAAAATTTTGATAAATATTGATATACAAAAAATAATATTCAGAAACAAACCCACTGTTTAAGTGCTCTTGAAGAATATTCCTTTTTAAGGACAGAATCAAAATTGACAATGTGAGATTCTGGCATCTATAATAGAGATTGTAAATATACATTTTTCCAAAATTGAAGCCTACAGTAGATTTGCCCAACCCATTTGTGTTTTTTAACAAACTTTATAATAACGACTGGTAATCAAGAATTTGAAGGGCTCTTCTCAAAAATAAAATGGGTTCGCCACTTCAAATAGACAAACCCATCCTGGCTACCGGCATGACCTTTTAAGTTAACTGTTACAAAATAAATTTCAAAATGCCCCTTTTCAGCCAACTCTGAACCAGATAATCCTATTTTTGAAATCTGATAATGCTTTATTTCAGAACTCCAATTCAAGGAATGAATACAATCAGAGATGCCTGCACTCAAAAAGGGTAAGGGGAAATACTCAAGAGGGTAATCTCAATGACTTCAATCGAGTCTCACAATGGTGAGAAAAATGGGGTACACATTAAATATGAATAGCAAAGACAATTTTGTCTTTGCTAAAAGAATCACTTCAATTACTCCCCCCCTCCAATATTGAAATCCTAGCTACACTACTGCCATGATGGCACGTGTTTCCCCGTGTGGTGTACAATAAATAATTAATAATTTTGTTCCTCCAACCACTCTAATGCTGGAAATCAGGCTACATAATTTTCAGTCAACCCTAAATTTCGCCAGAATTTTCCTGTGATTTTTCATTTATTGGATAAAGGACATTTAAATGAACAAAGTGGTGAAAAACCAGGTTACCCCCCTCCCCCCCCCCCCAAATACTATTCCCACACTAATTTTTAACACTAATACACCTTAGAAATATACCTCTTGACTATATACACAAAGTTCTCTTTAATCACATGCACCCCTTCCCCAGCCCAAGCCACAAGTTGAACTATTTATGACCATGCCCTCTTCCAAAATCAAGTACTAAAAATGAAGTCTCCTTCAAATGTGTGTGAAAGACAAAAAAACATCTACAAACAGTAATGGCAGCATTAAATACAATGTGTTTATGTCGAATAAAAATCACCAGATTCACCTCAAAATAATTGTTTAAAGGATTAGTTCAGTGATCAAGCATGTCCCATCTTATTCACTTCGATGGTGCCATGTTGCATCTGGGAGCTGACACCATTTGCTGGAGTGAAAATAAAACCTTTGCGCGATGCACCTGGAAAAGCCCGTATGCATTTACTATGGCATGTAAACAAACTCAGCTGATTGCTTTGTTTTGATTCCAATGTGGGGTGAATGTGCATGGTTGCTATGCAGTCTGATGACCTCGGGTCACATTTCCGACCAAGTGAATATGAAAGAGGACTTCAAAAGAAACAAAATGGTGAAGAAAGCATTGCAAAATCTTATTCCGTTAAGGAAATATTCAAGTTTAACGTTTGGTATCATTTCTGTAGAAACAACTGAAATCAGACTAGTTGTGATGTCACAGCCTCAAATTCCTCAAAATCGGTATGAATTTTAAAGAAAATGTTTTTAATTTTTTCACTATTTAAATTATTTTCCTCAAATTTTCTTCAGGTGGTATATTATATTAAAAATAACCTTCCTAGATTCACTTTTACTACTTTTTGACATATCCCATGGTATTTAAGCCACAAAATGGCAGGACAAAATATGATAGAATACATAAAGACTGAGGAATCTGAGGCTATGACATCACAACTAGTCTGATTTCAGTCGTTTCTGATACCAAACGTTAAACTTCAATATCTCCTTAACGGAATAAGATTTTTGAATGCTTTCTTCACCATTTTGTTTCTTTTGAAGTCCTCTTTCATATAAGATAGACATGTTTGACCCCTGAACTAATCCTTTAACCCTCTGTGAATTTGAAGACCTCTGTAATGTATGAATGTGCAGAGAGCACATTTACTGTAGGTGCCCATGCACGTATTCTGTAGGTGCCCTTGCACATGAAATCATTTCTCATCTTCAGCAAACATGATCAAGGTTTTAAATATTGCATCTTTCATATATCAAATTCATTTGATGATAAATGACTAATTAATTAAAATGTGATAAACACTGAAATAAAATAATAACTTCACTACATTAGTGGTTAATCGTACCTTCATTATATTATAATGGGCAAAATTGAATGGTAAGAATATCTAAAAGTTTGACAAATAAATTGCTGTAATGCTTTAAATATAACAAAATTATTATAACAAAGATTTACTCCAGATTCAATGTTAAACCAGATCTACATTTTAAAGGGTATGACAGTTTCAAACTGAAGACAAGAAATAATTGTCTTTCTAATCATACGCATACAGGCCCAATAGTTTGTAAAGACTGTTTTCTCAAATAAGAATTCCTTCTTCTTACAAAATGTTTTGAAATTGGTAATCTGCCAACAAAATATGCTGGTGACCTTATTTTTGTAAACTTTTTTGACCCTTGCACCCACTTTTGTTGCCTAAATGCAACAATTAATTTTGCCCTTATTTCTGACCTTTTTTAACAGAAGGAAATTGCCCCAAGCATTCACACTCACACCTCTGATTTGTACAATAGCTTCCAAATTAAAGTAAATCAAAATAACGCCATTCATGAAGCACCAAATAATGTCAGATAATCCTCATTAAAAATTTGTCCCTCTACATCTACAAAACTATGCCAAAAGAGTTCTATAAAACTAGCAATTATTGCACTTACACTATATTTGTCACAATCACAAGGTAAAATTTAAGCTCAATCAAATTTTTAGATGGAGAAAAACCGATTCAAACTCATTTCCACATAAACAAGGTCATCCTTCAAATATTGTTTCTTTGACTGAATTTTTTTTTTAAATTGATTCAGTAAAAAAGATTTTTTTTTAAATTGATTCAGTAAAAAAAGATTTTTTTAAATTGGTTCAGTAAAAAGATTTTTTTAAATTGATTCAGTAAAAAAGAATTTTTTTAAATTGGTTCAGTAAAAAAGATTTTTTTAAATTGGTTCAGTAAAAAAGATTTTTTTAAATTGGTTCAGTAAAAAAGATTTTTTTTTTTAAATTGGTTCAGTAAAAAAGATTTTTTTTTTTAAATTGATTCAGTAAAAAAGATTTTTTTTTTTAAATTGATTCAGTAAAAAAGAATTTTTTTAATGAAATAAAATGATTTTTGTATATCTTTTAGATATCAAAATCTTGGCATTAAAGACTAAGTAAAAATAGGTAGGAATTGGTAATTAAAGCGGAACAATTTTTTTTTAATAAGGATGGCCTCGTCCTGTTACAACCTTCTAGGAATGTAAAGATATCTATTTCTTGCATTTTTTTTTACATTACATTTATCCAATTATTCTTTTCCGTTCTGAACAAATATTTGAAATGAGCCCCCCCCACCAACTCCCAACCCCCCTCTTATCCCCAACATATAAACTTCCAAACACAGAAATTAACAGTGACGTGACAAATAACAATGTTACAAGAGTAACCCTCGTAGGTAGTACTTTGTACATACGAGCATGACTCTTTAACCACTGAGTCACAGCACCTCTTATTATTTAAATTATATTTTGACTTTGAAAGCTCTCACAAACTGTTCAGAAAGTGACTGGTTATATAGGTCCATACAACAGAAGATGACATCTCAGACCATTCTCATAATGAAAGAGAATTGCTTATACATCTTATCATGTGTTCGGTCATTCAGTGGTTATAACTTACAAAATAATGAAATCTTACTTAATTAATTGAATGATTTCTGAGAACCTTGGGTCCAAGACGTCACTTCCAACTTACTAGATTTCTAACATCAGCCATTTTTACTAAAAATTGTTAAAATTTCAAAATTCACATTTTTGAATACTATTTGTATTTTTCAGCTTTCCTCCATTACATAATGGGTGTAAGTTTACCACTTATTTGATGACATCACCTGCATCTTAATATTGGTACTCATCGTGTCCTCTGTACCCAGCATTCAATTCGTTGATGTCCATGAGCTCTCTCATCTCGTCGTAAGCCTTGTCATTTTTTATCCTCGGTGGTAAAAGCAGGAGAAGGCTGATTCCCATGCATATGTGCCACGCGCTATGAACGTACAGGTAGTTCTGCTCTGTCTCAAAGAATCCCATCAATAGAAGACCGCATATCGAAAATAAAACGCCAGGGATGAGGAAAAATATCCAGCGGCGCTTTGAAGGGTATAGCATTTTAGTCTTATACATCCTTAACCCCTGAAAAATAAATTAAAAAAAAATTGGAAGATTGAATAAATCACTAAGAGCATGGAATTTGTCAAGTATTCTGGCAAAGAATGAGAGTAAAGAGAATGACAGTGCTTTTGATGGGCTGCCATTTTGGTACATTGTATGAAAGAAAAATTGGTTTAATTCTTTAAAAGTAAATCATATCTCCAATGAAGTCATACTTACCCAGGATACTAGCAACACAACAACCCCACCTGCTAGAGGAACTCCGATGGCCCATAGACTGAACCTGTCATACTGTGCTGAAAAGGCTAAAGTAAATGCACCTGCAAAACAAAAACCGGCACGTCAATTCTCTCAAAGATAAGTCATTAGTAAAGGCACTGCTTAAAAATTTGGCCTGCAATTTTCAAGCAACAAATTAACCACATCATTACACAAGATTAATTCTGCATTATAACATTGAGGTATAAATAGTTCTATGCTCATAGTTCACTTCACCTTTCCCCAGCAGCAAAGACAAACGATGCCAGCATTGATTAGATGTGTGTCACTAAAAAAACCATGTAACACCAGTGGGAGTAGTTGTTGTTATCTTAATGGAGCCTTGGAAAGGTGAACTGTATACAGTATTGTGGTTTAGGAAACAAAGAATTATACAACTTTGACAGGCCCTGATCCCTTCGAGGGCAGGTTGAGATGTTCCTGGTTTTAAGCAGAGCCATTTCTAATGTGATAATGTTGCAGTCATTTGCTATGCACACATTGAACAAATGTCAAATGCATTTAAAAGGTATATGGACAGGTAGAGGCAACATCAGCTAACTTAAAATCCACTAAAAAACATAAAGATAGCAAAAAAAAATTCATAAAATTTGGTTAAAAATTGGCCATTTTACAGCTTTTTGAAGATTTTTTGTTCAAATATAGGCAAAATACAAATTTTTGTGTTACTCTTGTGATTTATGAGTGTGACATAGGCTCAAATTTCTTATGTAAATCCATTGTTTTTAACCATCTGATATTTCTCTTTGAAAAAGAGAAGATATTTCTAATGAAGACAGTTTTATTTTTACCATACCCCCAACCATCTTGAAGCTGGAGAAGGCATTTTGAACATTTTCAAGTTCTGAAATTAAGAAGAAATATAAAGAAAAACACATGCTGAAAAGTTTCTCTTCAAGCCTACCCACACCCAACACCTGAGTTAATCCTGAAAACTCAGGTATGACAATTACTAACCCAACTTCCTGTTCAGTGTATTGTGTTTCCACTCCAAACATTAATTGTTTATTTGCCAACATTGCACACCACAGCTAAGTAGCCCAAGGTTATTTGTGTGTATAAGATTTCAGAAAGCAGTACTTGGGGTACTTTTGTGATCGAAATCACTCATCTGTGTGGCATGTCTTCAATGGGAGAAGTTTGTTTTTAAACTGGTAATAAAAATAGCTGTAAAAATAATGCCTGAGGTAATAATGTGCATTAAGTATGAATGATTAACGGACCATTTCTCCTAAGGAAAGATATTGCTTCATGAAATCAAAGCATTTCGTACATCATGTTTTTTCAATATATTAAAAATGTTTAGACTTTGATTACTCATAACTTGTAAACTACACATGCTATTTACAAAATTCAAAGCCTGTGACACTCAGAATTGAATGCTCCGTTCAGAGCATGGTAGAGCAGATACGTAGGTACCTGTCCAGAGACCTTTGATATACATTTATAAAAATAAGTGTTTTCAAAACAGGTAAATGAAAATATTGATCTTTTTGATGTTCAACTTGTGTCTTTTTCATAAGAACAAAAACCAATTTGATGAATAGATATGGACATTTGGAAACAAAAAATATATTATATCCTTCTGATTTTATATCAGAAATTACTCAAATTTCCATCTGCCAAAATTATCAATTGGGGAAAAGTCATTTCTTGAAATTCTGTCCTCATCCACTTATACATGTAAAAAAGGAACACGACCCTTTATCTGTTAACTAGTAAACGATCGTTATTATCATTTACCTTTACTGTACAACAAGAACTGTCAGAAGGACATTATGCTCGACTATTCAAAGCTAGACTAGCATAGAAGATGGGCTGATTAAGGGATGTGTATTCAGCAATAGGGTAGCAGGGGCAGATGATTTCAAATGTTTTGAGCTTTGAAAAAAGCACTTACATTTTTATTTGCTTTGTTAATTTTCACATTTTACTACAAGCTTCAAAATATCTTTGAGTTTTCCCAGATATTTTAAGACAAAAAAAAAAGCTCAAGGTTACCTCACCCATGCAGTAACTCAGAAAACATGTAAAAGCTAGCAGTCTCTGTAACTACAACACCTTAGTTCTATCAATTGAACAATAAAGAAAGGAGAGGCCCTAAATTGCCAATGTCAATGAAAGAATGTCATTAAGCACCTTTTCCAACCTCTACCCTCCCCCAACCCCTACATATTTCCAAAACTACATCCTGGATTGTAATACAACTTCTAATTTAAGAAAATATGTGTGTCAAGCAAAGTAAAACAATATGAAAAATGTACAATAACATTAAAGCATATCTATGCGAAACAATATTGCTTAACGTATGACAAACTGGACATTGGAAATCCCCTCACCACTAATAATGCATATTCCAGACTGTCCCACATTCCATCCCAACCTGTCTCAAATGTCATCCCATGCAATTACACCTGAAAATCAGATACTGTACGTCATTCCATCACATGCATGACCCACATGCCATCACAACTGAAATCCAGATGACACTCTACCACATGCCATTCCACCCTGTCCGACATGTGTCGACCCACCCTGTTTTCCACATGCCAACCCACCCTGTTCCAAGGCCAACCCACCTTGTCCAACATGCCAACACGTCCTGACCAACATCCCACTGCACCCTGCCCTACATACAATTCCACCATGTCCCACATAAAATCCCACCCTCATCCCAATTCCCTCAGCTACTTTATCATCATGTCATCTTCTACCCCACATTCAACTTATTGTTTATATTTCTCAAACCCCTGATTTAAAATTCTTTAGAAGTGAGGAAACTTTTATTTGCTTCTTTATGCATGGCTAGACAAACATTTTGATTGATATTCATGTCAGGAATGTCAATATCATAACAAAACTAGAATTGTGAAGTTAGTAAGCCTCGCCTGCCATATATCTTTTTTATCTCAGGTCAAACATTTTGCAGCATACTCTATTTTTAAACAAAGAACCTAATTAATATGCACACTATATCTCACCATTATTGTGAACAGTGCTCTTCACATATACTGTATCATCATTTGTTTAAGAAAAATCACCACACCCACTATTCAAGAGATACCACAGATACATTTTCATTGCTATGCAAATAAGCTAATTAGTATGCACACACAACCCCCCAATCATGCTTAACTGAACAGTACCTATGCCCTCTACCACTGAACCAAGTTATTATCTCAGATTAAATATTTTGTGCGAAAGTCTGTGGTTATGCAAATAACCTACTTAATATGCAAAGTACACTCACCATTGAGTGTAGACAATGCTCTTTACATATATGATCATTTATGTAAACTAAATCCCCACTCCCACTTTAATTTAAGAGATTATAGATATAAATATTTTCATTGCTATGCAAATAAACAAATTAGTATGCACACACAACCCCCAATCATGCACATTTGAACAGTACCCATGACTTCTACCACTGTGCCAAGTCCTTTTCTCAGGTTAAATATCTTATATGAAAGTCTGTTATGCAAATAACCGAATTAATATGCACATTTTACCTCACCATTAAGTGTAGATAACACTTTTCACATATATGACCATTTGTGTAAACATAATGCCCAATCCCACTTTCATTTAGGAGATATCATAGATACAAATATTTTTATTGTTATGCAATTACGCTAATTAATATTCACACACAACCCCCAATCATGCTCAACTGAACAGTACCAATGCCATCTACCACTGTACCAAGTTATTATCTCAAGTTAAATATTTTGTACAAAAGTCTATTGTTATGCAAATAACCTAATTTATATGCACATTACACCTCACCATTAGGTGTAGACAATGCTCTTCACATATATGATCATTTGTGTAAACAAAATCCCCACTCCCAAATTAATTTAAGAGATTATAGATACAAATATTTTCATTGTTATGCAAATAGGCTAATTAGTATGCACACGCAACCCCCCAATCATGCTCATTTGAACAGTACCAATGCCATCTACCCCTGTGCCACGTTACATGAATGTAACTTAAGTTACGTGCTCATGTTAAACATTTTGTACAAGTCTATTGTTATGCAAATAACCTAATTAATATGTACACTTCAACTTACCATTAAGTGTAGACAATTAATGCTCTTAATGCTCAGTACCCATGTCCTCTACCTCTATGCCAAGTTATATGAATGTACACCATTCATAGCTTAAATTATGAAAACTTAACCAAAAACTTTCACCTGACAAATATTTCCATTGTTATGAAAATACAAGTCCCCCCTCCAATTACGCTCATTTGAACAGTACCCATGTCCTCTACCCCTATGTCAAGTAACATGAATGTACACCATTCATAACTTAAGTTATGAGAACTTTAACCAAAACATTAAGTGGATGCCGACGCCAAGGGTAGAAGAATAGCGTTTCGTTTAAATGAAAATTCAGCCTCAAAACTTTAATTCATATCATTCACCATGTATCAACCATTTAACATTCACTTTAAGAATTGAATTGTTAAATGAAAATCAATATTTTGTATCCTTTACAGCATCAAAACTTTTATATTTCTCCATCGTGACGAATTCTCAAAGTCATAACAATATACAGTATGCTAGGCCTAATCACTCCAAACTGACCTATGAGGGTGTTTCAGCTGACGTCATGAGGTCTTGTTACTTTGTTTAAATCGCCATTTTGTCAGGCGAATGATCGTCTGCTGTACACTTATTTAGACTGAAAAATGCTTGCATGTTCTTATATAAGATCATTTTAGTAAGATTGTGTTGGACTTGATATTTTTGAATTCTTGAATCGCACCCTCTATTTTCTGTGATTGACTTACCGTTATGTTGATTATCTAGTTTGCAACGTTTACAGCCATTTCATGGCTCATTGTTTATAACCCAGATCTTTATGATGTTTTTGTCTTAGGAATCTAGTCTGTGAGTATTTATTTGAATGTTGTATTCATTGTTTAGTTTTAAGCTAACCAGTTACTGCTATTTCAGACCTTTTGTGCTTGCACTATTACTTTGTCAGTCAGCATGGTTTTGTATCAGCAAAAGCTTGTCGAGGGTTTCTGAACGGCGGGTCTTTCAGTCTACACATTCATATCTTCAATATCACAGTCAAATTTGGGGTGATTGTATTTCATTGTTATGACCTTACCCCTTGACCCAGTTAATTATTGTGATCCTTGTTAACCACTATGTATATTATATATACCTTGGGTGTCGTATACCTTTATGTTGTAAGTATAGATGTGTGATTAGTATTGTTAGGTATATGTATGTTATTGTTTTATTGTATTCACACACTTGCCACTTGAGTCTGCCTATGAATTGAGGTTGTCTCATTTGACTCCAGAGTTTACCATGGTGGGTTGCCTGCACCGTCTTGGTTGCTTTCCATGATCTTTTCCGTTACCGTGCTGTGACCTTGCCAAGGTCATTTGTTACTTGTGCTGGTTGCACACTTGTTGATGTCACGTGCTCACCTGCTTATGTTCGGGCATATGTTTAGGTGTATGCATGTTTACCGTAAGCAAGGTTATTGAAGCCTTAGTCACTTGCCACTGATTTAATGTTATGCTCATTTCATATACTTGGTGTGACACTTGATTTACACATATTTTCTCTCTTATCTTTTTATTCTCAGTTTTACCGCATATTTACTTCTCAAGTTTGACCAGCAAGTGACAATAAATTGTATGGAACAATCGCAATTATTTTTGTGTGTCAGACTTTTAGTAAAGGGTTATCTGGCTGTATAGCGCCACCAATATTTACGTAGCGTGAGGACAGCACAAAGATAATTATGCCAGAATCTTGCTGTGCTGTTGGTTGCACTAATAGATGTGTGTCGGGGAATAAAAAGACGTTTTCTCAATTTCCATCTGATCCTGATCGACGTTCAAAGCGGGTTTCTGCTGTATGACGCAATGTCTTTCAACCTTCGGTTCACGTTAGGATTTGCAGTGAGCACTTTATGCCAGGTATGTAGGCTTTGTCTGCATATAACGAACAATCAGATGGCGTTCACGTAAAAGTTACTCTTCGTGTACCCGGTGAATACATAAAACGTTAAGAAAATATGAAGTAAAATCGCCATCGCGAACAAAAACAATGAAATTCGCTGAACTGGTTGGTAAGGTAGGATAGCAGGTAATATGTTTGCTATACGTGTGATGTGACTGAGCTATGTAAAGACGCATGAAACTCAACAACACTTTCCTGGCAAAATGGATTCCAGATGGGTTAGAGTCATACGATGAAATCCCTTTATAATGGGGACTGCCCTTTCCCAATCAATTATGACAATAAAGTTTTGAAACATATCATTTTATACATTTATAAAGAAAGAATACTGTAGGTAAACTCCTGTCAACCACCTAATCATGCAGGGACACTCAAAATTTTCTTCTTGAGCCATAAATTGCTCAAAATTTGAGCTGCAATCTTGGACAAAACTGTTGGAACAATTTAGTGTTATGAGAACTACATATATTATAGCGTTATGTTTCTTTAATGTTTTTTCTGAGAATTGTAACTCCCTTTTCAATGTTGATTTAATTCTATCTTAACGTCATTTCCAGAAGAAAAAACAAACCTTAAGAGCCAACGTTGAACTGAGGTGGAAAGGGAGAGAAGCTTAGATTAATATAGTGAGGTAGGCGGAGGAAGGCACTGGTGACGTCAATGAATTTATAACAATGTCTTTAAAATTCTAAAATATCAATTATAAATGAAAGAATACGGATTGAAGAGGCAACAGAAAAAAATTCCAGCATTTAGATTTCTAAATGTGGAATAATTTACAATAGAAAAGTAGGTTTATTAAAAGCATCACATATTTTCACTAAATGTTCCAACGAGTTTTGTCCAAGATTGTAGCTTACAATCGACTGGTACTGCAAAGAAATGTACTCACCCAAAATGTGCAAGAAAGACTTCAAAGGTGGTTTGAAGCTTTGACATCGCTATCAAGGTTAGGAGAATAGACATGAACGATGAGAAAAAATCACAGAACTGTAGAGTGTCGTAATCAATGAGACAACGGGGTGTGGAGTCACATGCGTGGTAGGCCTACAAGGGAAATACAATCAGATTGTCATTTCATAAACTGCGTTTTAGCATTCCAAAATAGGCATAATCCAAATTCGACCGTCCTGAACTACAACATGCAGAGAGCTGGCTTTTCGTCACTTCGCACCTTCACTCAGGAGTGCTTTACCTCCAGCTTTCTGCTCAAAACATTCATTGCAAACTTTGAAGAAACCAGAATTAAAAGGTTTTGTCATTTCGATGCTTTTTTTCATATGCTGTTTGATTTGCAAGTCTTGTATTAACTGTCATGTCATTGCATATCATAAAATATTTGTTCAAGAATATTTATTCATAAGCCACACCCACTATGCAGATCTATAAAATAGAACCTGTTGACAACACTAGCATGTGCACAATAATCATAGCAAGTATGATGAAAAACATACATACGGTTGCTCATTTATCATGTTTGCATAATTTACATTAAGCCCAATCTACTCATTAATGTGCATGATATCACCAATAAAAACTATAGGGCACATCCACAGACCATAGGCTAGCTGCATGTACCACATATGACATTAATCCAGTTTTTCTTTGTTGAGTTATCGTGTCTACAAGCCCTTAGCAGCAGAATCATATGAAGCCCCGCCCACCACGCATATTAATGAAGTATAACGTTTGTATATCATGAACATGTACACATCAGCAAACATCATAAATATGCCAAATAGGAAACAAAACGGACATGCGGTTCTTAAAATATGAGCATTTCAAGATTTTTACATAAGCCACGCCTACTCATTAATATGCATGACATCACCACCAAAAGCTATACGGCACATCTACAAACCATGGGCTGTCTGTGTACCACATATGACATGGATCCAATTTATCATTCTTTAGATATGTTTAAGAGCTCTTTTCAGCAAAATTATATTTAAGCCCCGCCCACTACAAAAATATTAATGAAATTCATCGTTTTGCTAAGCATGAACATGTACGCACTAGCTAACATCATAACTGTACCAAATATGAAACAAAACAGATATGTGATTGTTAGAATATGATGAGCATTTCAAGACTTTTACATTTAGCACCGCCTACTCATTAATATGCATGACATCACCACCAAAAACAATGGGACACATCTGTGGACCATGGGCTATCTATGTACCACATGACATGAATCAACTGTACTGTTCTTCAGATATCTTGTTTAGGAGCTCAGCGTGACACACGTACATACATACACACATAGGCCTTATATACTATTCTATTCAGAGAGAGGCTGAGAAACTGGGCCAGATTGAGGTCAATGGTGATCTTGGAAGATTCTCTCTTATTTCTGTTTTTTTACATCTTCATAGTTACGGGAGACTACATCTACAATGAATTTTCGCTACTTTAACAAATGTACAAAATGTACTGCATGCTGAAAAGTTTCTCTTTAAGCCTACCTGCACCCAACACCCGAGTTAATCCTGAAAACTCGGTTATGACAATTACCAACCCGACTTCCTGTTCAGTGTATTGTGTTTCCACTCCAAACAATGATTGTTTATCTGCCATTCCTATGCACACCACAACCAAAGTAGCCCAAGGCTATTTGTGTGTATAAGATTACACAAAGCAGAGCTGAATAATCAGGGCACTTTTGAGATTTAAATCACTCATCTGTCTTAATTGTGTCTTAGTGGGAGAAGTTTGTTTTCAAACTGGTGATAGAAATAGCTAACTGTGTATGATAATGCCTGAAGTAATAATGTGCGTTAACTGTGAATGATTGACGGACCATTTCTCCTAAGGAAAGATATTGCTTCATGTGAAATTTAAATAAATCTGTTGATATAAACTGCAGGATATCAAGACAAGAAATGAACATGCTTGTTCTTCTCCTTAAAAATTTGTTCCAGCAAATCATAACCACATAATTGTAGCAAATAATACCACTTATTTTGATTAAGACAACCACTCAACCACACAATAAGGACTTCATCCATTGCTAATATGATACTCAAAACCAACTTCCACAACAACCCAAGACCAACAGGAGAACAAGTACAATACAGCCATTGGTATGGGAAGCTTGACGCTATAATTGCTTGTGATTTTCATAATAAGTTTGGTTTGTTGATGTTTAACGGCACCGAGACAGTCAGAGTTGAATGTGCCAAGAGGGTGTTAATAAATAATGGTGTAAGAGTAAGGATATTGAGATGGAAGGTTTGTAAGGGAGATAAAGGGGAAAAGCTAAATGTGGGAGAAACATTTAGGTGAACAGAAAGGGGTGTGTAAGGTTAGGTGTAGAAGGGGAGGAGATTATATGTGGTAGAGATTATATGTGGTGGAAGAGGTTGTTGTTGCAGAGGAAATTGATGAAGTTGAGGAAAAATTGTTTTCGAATAGGTCCGAGCTTGAGAAGAGAAGAGATCTGGTATAGGGGACAGGTTAAGAAAAAAAGCTTGATGGAGAGATCAATGTTGCAAGTGGGATAGAGAGGGGCAGGGGAGCCGGATAAGAGATGGGAGTGAGTAAGAGAGGAAAGACCGAGGCGAATGTGGGTGACAACGATGTCTTCCCTGCGGTTGCGACTATGCAGAGGGGTGTTGGTCCTGACTTTGGGTTTGATAATGATTTTTAGAATAAACAAAATAAAGAGGAAAAGTCTGACCAGATTTGCTTATAGATCAGGTCGGGTCTGACTGTTTGAACTTTAAGGAGCACAACAACTAATAAATTATTCTAAATCCAGCCCACTGTAGAGAAGAAAGCTGTGGCAAAGAAGAAAACAACTTACTGTAGAGAAGAACGCTGTGGCAAAGTAGGAAACTGACTCGGCAAAGAAGAATCTGTACACTGCTAAAGCGGTTGCCACCAAGAAGATAATGTTACTGAGAGTCAACAACAAAACACGAGCAAGGTAGTATCTTCTGGGCCACGCCTCGCTGTCATCACTGCATGAAAGCCACGATAACCTGCAACCAGGATTAAAATTTAAGATTTTAAAGACTTATACAGAATTATTTGCTTGATTCACTTATTTATCTATGGATAGGTAGCAACAAGTTGAGCTTAATTGGTAGAAAATAGGCTATAAACCATGAATATAGGCTATAAACCATGAAAATAGGCTATAAACCATGAAAATATGCTATAAACCATGATAATATGCTATAAACCATGAAAATATGATATAAACCATGAAAATATGCTATAAGCCAAGAAAATATGCTATAAACCACAAAAATATGCTCTAAACCACCAAAATATGCTATAAACCATCAAAATGACAAAAAAAAGTTTCATCAACATTGGTTCAACATTGACCCTTTTACAACATTTTTAATTTTACCGCCGCTAGCTACAGTAGCTGTACTGTACCAGTACCGAGTAGGATGTTTGCCCCATCTTAGTTATGCAAATTTTGTTGCTAGACAAATTTGTGCGGTGATTGGTTAAAACAAGCTGCCAATCATTAAACCCAGAAAGGTTAATTCACACCAAGAAGCCTTCAGTCATTTTATTAACCAGTTGTGAAGCAATGGTTGGAGGCCCACAAGGATCAAACCTTAGAGGCTTTAGTGGGAAGCTGAAGCTTCAACCAGTCTTATAATAGCCTTTCAATTTTGCCAGTTATGGCTAATCAACATTGAGGATTACACGACATGTGCAAAATGTGTGATGCATGAAAAGGAAGTACTTAATAAAATCTTTTCACAATTCTTGATCATTTTCCCCTCCAAATTAGTCCTTGAAGTAAATAAATCTTCTGTCAAGTTATTGATCAGAGGTATGGCAAATATCCCAACTTTACAATCAGCTAATCTCCTGCCAAAATATATGGTATATGATTAAACAAACAGAAAGGTCTGCCTATTTATATACTAATTTGCATACAGATTAGTGTGAGGAAATAACCATCTTTAGGAGGAATGGTCCATCAATCATTCATGGGTTTTGCACAAAGTCCTCCCAAGCATATAATGTATATCTATATTTAGGCTCAGCCAAGGACTAATCTCATTCACTTCACTGTATAGCAGTTATGTGGCTTGAGCCCCAAATAAATGACCTATTGAGTAAAGTGTAAGAGTAACTGGTTGCTAATAAGTGAACTATGAATAGACTATGAAGATGCTGTTAGTTAAGAAGGTATAAATTACCCTTGTATTGTGTATGGTGTAACAATAGCTGGTTGCTATTCAATAAATTGTGAAGAGTCTCCAGGGTGGAATGGTGTGGATTACCCCTGATTTTGAGAAAATCGAGGGTGTCGGGTTGGAGGGATCTAAGGGCCAAAAATTCTAAATGGCTTGTATTTGCATAAACATTTGCTTTAATCATTTCTGCAGTAGGTGTATTGATTGATTGTACAGGTCAATCTAGTGAATTACACAACTGCTTCTCTCCAATCACTACCAGCCCCTTAGTGTCATTATCAATCAATTTCTTACTCAAAGTAGACATTCTCTAACAGATGGTGAATCTTACTTCCTAGCTCTGGACAATGTACCAAAAGGACAAAAAAGATGTAAATTTTGTCAAATTCCTAATAGAAAACTGTTAACTGTAGGAATTGGTTCAGGTTGTTCGACTGTGCACCAAGATCAAGCTAAAGTTGTACCTGCCTGCAGAATTATTACTGAAGTATTGAGCAACCACACCCCTACCCCCACCCAGGGTGCTACTAAGACGAATGACAACTTACTTGTACAAAGCGAATGACAATATGTTTTCTATGCACAAAAAAAAATGAAATTACTAAACCTAATGACAGCTAGGGTCAAAACGAATGACAACTTAACATAAACCTAAACCCTATTTTGTCATTCATTTTCATTTGTATTAAAACTCAATTCTTATTTGCTTTGCAAAATGAATGAATTGTCATTCAAATTCTTCAGACTGTTTGAGTGTAATGTATATTGCCATTCATGTTGCTCGTTTTAGTCTTTCCCCACCCACCCCATCACCCACACGCAATAAAATCTATGGGTCTGGACTTCTCAAACCGTCTATGTGGGTCTTTCATCCTTGAAAATGCAAAAAGAAGATTATAAATATTTGTATTTGATTTTGTTCTCTTATTCATTTCATTTATTTGTTCATCCACAACTTGACATTACAAACATTACATAACAGGAAAATCACAAAATAATTAATTTTAAAGAATATGCATAAAAGAACAAATAAATTAATAGTCATATGTATATCTAATGAATTATATCAAAAGATAATTTCTAGTATTATCTGTTTGTTTGTTTAAAGAGATGGGCAAAAATAGCTTTTGCTATTGATAGTAACTCAAATATCAATCTTGTACAAAACTTAAGCACCACTGAGAGTGCTTTGCTGGGTGTAAAGAATGCTGTACAATGAATGCAGCGCGGCAAGCGATTTTGTAGATAATCAGTCATGAGATGAATATTTATAAATGTTTTAGCTTTTTGCTTACACATGATTAATCTTACTATTGAGGATTTCTGGTGATAGTGAAAAAGCTGCAAAACTGTTGTTCAAGTTGCAGTAAGTGGGGTGCGATTTTTTGTTGCAGCACGGATGTCACTATAGTGGGCGTAAAATCACCCTTTGAAAGAAATATCACTTGTTTTAGCCTTATGCATCTTTCCCTTTATTTAATTTAATTTTGTTTAACAAAAGTGCTCGCCACCCTGGTGTGTGAACTCCACGGGGTGTTACATACCATATAAACACTTGCAGCTAAAGTACTGCAAGCCATCCTGATAGTGAAGCTGACACTTGCCGTTCCTGCCACATCCATCGATGCACTCGCTTAGTCTCAATGTCATTTCAATCTCTGCATCTTCACCACAATCAATAGCGGCCCTACCAATGAAAGAGTAGTATCTAAGTTCAGAGGTCAATCATGTTCGCATTATAAAAAGAAGAGGACCACGGAAGTTCAAAAACAGTAGAAGAAGTGAGAGTGGATAAGGTCAGTGGTCAAGCAAGTTTATCTAATATGAAAGAGAACATTAAACAGGACAATAAGACAAAGATGGCATTCCAAAATTGTATCCTCTTAAGGAGATATTTTAGGTTATTTTTGTACTAGATATATGGAGAAATGACTGAAATGAGAATAGGAGGAAAATTACAGCTTCACGCTTCTCAAACGTTATCAAAATAATTTCTACAATTTTGTTAAAAGATTAGTTCAGGGGTCAAGCAAGTCCATCATATATAAAAGCGCAACTTCAAAAGAAATAAAATGGTGAAGAAAGCATTCAAAAATTGTATTCTGTTGAGGAGATATTAAAATCAAAACTTTGTAATAATTGTGTACAAACAATTGAAATCATACGAGTTGTGATATCACGACCTCAGATTCCACAAATTCTTAATGTATACTACCATATTTTTTTCCTGTTTCTGCAATCTTCTGGCTTAAAAACAATTGAATATATCAGAAAAGTAGTAAAACAGATTATAGTTAGGGTTATCATAACTTATCAACTAAAACAGTTTTTGAGGAGACATTATAAAAAATGTAAAAAAGTTAAGTCACTTTTCTTTAAAATATATTAAGAAAAGTAACACCATACTAGTAGACTTAATTATCACACCAGTCATTTCTACTCTGGTAAGACAGAAATTTAAACTTGACTATCTCCTTAACCGAATAGGATACTAAAATAGTTTCTTCATTATTTTGGAAGTCTTAAAGTCCTCTTTCATAAAAGATGGACTAAGCTTGACCACTGAACTAATTCTTTAATTACAGTAATTAGATATCAAGAGAATACTAAAACTCAATCCAGCAGAAATAACTGTGTCACCACCTGAAGAAATTTGGAAAATATATTCCAGGGTTCATGACGACACAGCTTTCCAGGTTCCCATTGTTGTGGGATAATCAATGGACAGCTGGGCTCCTGTTGCGATTAGGCAATAGTCAAGTCTTTAGAGAAACTTAATGTCCATTCTCCCCTAGTAAAGGGACACGAGGGAATAAAGCTGAATCCTGCTCATGCACATCTTTCATGATACATTAAATACAAAATTGATAAATACATGTGTTATTTCCTTTAAAAAAATAAATATATAAAACACAATTACTCATTGATAAGTAAGATCCTAAGAAAAGTGGGAGAACCTTCGATGATAAGTTCATTCCATCAATCAATCAATCAATCAATATTATTTCTATAGTGCTGAAAACCAATGAATTGCACTAGGGCGCTAAACAGGAAAAAGAAACCTTAAGTGTGTGGGCAAGTTAAAAAAGATGATAATTCAGATGTTTTTTGCAAATGTCAATTAGCTGTGCATTCCTGTATGCACAGGCAGTTGAGTCCACTTCCGAGGAGCAAAACAGGAAGAGGATCTGTCAGCGAAAGTCGTATGATGGGTTCGTGGCTCAAAATATAATAATAATCTAAAGAAAAGGGACATGAGGTGTGTGTCCCTCTCATCCAACCACATTGCAGAAACAAACTTTAAATGTGTATAAATTTCAAAAAGTGACCAAAATTAAACCAATAAAAAACATTATAAATTGTTTAAAAAGTGAGGGTGTGACATCACTCTTCTGCAGTAGACTTGCTTCACCAGTCACTTTCAATACTTGTGATATCTTTAGAATTCTCCTTAATAGAGGAAAAATATCAAGGAGTTATTTTTTCTTCACAGCTCTCCTTATCGTTTTGCCCTCTGTAATGCCAGATAGACAATGAACTAAATTTATACAAGGAACAAGTGGGAGGTAGGAGAGTGAGAAACATTTTGAGAGAAGGTAAAGTCACAGAAAGAGATTGAATGGGGTAGCTAAATCTTCTTCAAAGCATTAAAACTCTGAATCATATATTTTTTCCCTGTACTTTTTTCTGACTTGCTGCTTCAAAGGATACAATCAGACACTTTTCTGTTTTTTCCCTTCAAAATTTATGTTCAGAGGGAATTTCCAACATGAATCTCCCCCCCTTCCCCCCCCCCCCTTTCCCTTCTAGCCACCGAGTATGGATTATGATAAAAATGGTTTCACAACTATATTAAAGAAAAATAATTTTACCAGTTATCATCATAGCATTCAACAAGCACTCCAAGATACCATCTTCCAGCTTGTGGAAACGGTAACCTCCACCTGACCAAGCTTTTATCTGTGATGTTACCGCTATGCTGCTGATTTGGGTCACATGACAGTGATAAGTTCATGATGGGAGGATTATGCATCCTTAAGCACAATGTCACCTCTGGATTCTACAAAAAAAATGGGGAGCAAAAATTTAAAATAATCTAAATTTAAAAATACCAAGAGCTAAGATGATAATAAATTTCAGGGGTCAAAATTAAAAAAATTGGCCACTGTTCCACGGAACAATACTCTCTCAAATAATACTGTTTAGGATTAGATTTCACTGTTCCAACTTTTTTGCCGATCACAAGACAAATTCCTTTCTTCAAAATGGGCCTAATATACAACTGCTTTACTGTTCAATATGTGCAAATATATATGTCAGTTATTAGTATTACATGTACATGGTGTATACACTTGAATACAGTCGTACATGTGCATGCAAGTAGCCTTATGTATGTGTATTCACTATTGTGCTGACAATTGCAGGCAAGGTTGGAAAAGCTTTTTCTTACTGAACGAAATTCTTTTGATGATAATCTTGTTTGACAACATGCACTTTTTTGAGCAGAAATCAAGTTTTTGATCATTGATGCCACATGCTTGTGAAAAGAGTATGTTCCACTAAATTCACTGTTCCTGCATAAAAAACACTGTTCTCCAAACAGTGGCAAATTCGACCCCTGTATTTGGGCTTAGGTCAATGAATACAATAAGGTGTACGCCCTAGTTATAAGCTTCTAGATATTGAACCACTTGATAGTTAATTACCCCAGGGATGGAAAGCATAGCAGACCACGGCACCAATGGTTCCATATAATTTTTCAGGTCTCCAGAAAGAAAAAGGGCAGGGGAACAAATGGAAAAGACGAGAGAAAAAAAAGAAGGGAATATGATGAAAAATGGAATGAAAAAGAAAGGAGAGAAAATCTGTGAAAGAAAGAAAAGGCAGATTACATTTTTCTTTATACATTTGATGTATATCAATAAATAATATACTTTCAGAAATTTTCTTCAGGGCTTTTTTATGGTCTTGAATCTAGCCAGCGCTAAACCCCTTTTACAAGCTGTAAAACGGACCCCAAAGAATACATGATCAAAAAAAATGTAATCGTTATGCTTAGTAGAAATAAAAGCTTTAATCGTTATGCTTAGTAGAAATGAAAGCTTTAATTGTTATAGAAATAAGCTTTAATCGTTATGCTTAGTGAAAGCTTTAATTGTTATGCTTAGTAGAAATGAAAGCTTTAATCATTATGCTTAGTAGAAATAAAGGTTTAATCGTTATGCTTAGTAGAAATGAAAGCTTTAATCATTATGCTTAGTAAAAATGAAAGCTTTAATCGTTATGCTTAGTGGAAATAAAAGCTGACATGATGATGTTGTAAGTTTTCGACCAAGGGTTCCTAATTAAATTTTGCAAAGGGCCATCATTTCACAACAACTTCAGGCCATGGGCCAATCGCATGTCAAAACCAGCTTCATTTGACAAACAAAACCTGTCAAAACAAGTTGAGAGCGTGCGCGATTAAAAGGATGCATGCCAGATGGCGGCAGTTCTCTTATCCACCTTCCTTTGACAAGCCGCTAGCCCAATTTAAAGCGGAACTAAAGATACAAATTAATTGATAAGCCGCGATGTTTTAATGAGCTGATCTGCATAGGAAAAAACCCAAATGAACGAGTATTTTGCAATTTTTACGGATCTCATTCGATTGATCTAACATGTAATGCACTGTATTGCATTATATAATGACTATTGTTCGAGGGCCAGATTGGATTGTCTGGCAGGCCAGATTTGGCCTGCAGGCTGCCTATTAAGAATCGCTTTAAACCTTAAGAAGTCATTGCTGTGGCTGTAAAGGAGCTCTTTGTTGAGAAGTGATGGCTCATTTTTGCTTAATCAAAAGAATTTTGAAATAAGACAAATCTAATTTTTGACACTACTATTCCTTGAAAACATATTAATAAAATAATTATGATTAACATTGTAGCAAAGCTTTTCAAAACATCTCTTGCACAAAAAGTGCGTTAAAAAAACTCAAGAAATATATGCCCTCAGTTTTCGGTCGCAACCTCCTTTAAACATTACCTTCAATGGTATTCAATAAGTGTAGTTGACTACTAAAATAGTGTATCAAACATGTAGCTGGGTGGAGTTGGAATCAATTATAAAATTTCCCACGGTTTTGAATAAAGGTGTCGAAAATTTTCCCATGAAAAATCCTGGCAGAAATAATATTAATGTAGTTATATACTTCCCTCTTTCCCAGTTTATACTTTTCATTGCACAATTACATAGCAATAAGAATTTTTGACCCTAGACCCCTCCAACCCGACCCCCCCGATTTTCTCAAAATCAGGGGTAATCCACACCATTCAACCTGAGAGACTCTCCACATTTCATTGACTAGCATCTAGCTATTGTTACACCATACACAACAGAGGAGTAATCTATACCTTCTTATCTGATAACATCTTCATTATCTATTCACAGTTCACTTGTTAGCAACCAGCTACTGTTACACTGTACATAATAGGCTATTCATCTTGCTACATAACTGCTGTTCAGTGATACGAATCAGATTAGTCCTTGGCAGAGCCTAAATAAAAATATACATTATATGCTTGAGAGGACTTTGTGCAAAACCATGAATGATTGATAGACCATTCTTCATAAGGATGGTTATTTCATCATGGGGACGTTTTTAGAGCAAATATTTACCACATTCTATTGTTAATTTAAAAATTCTATTAATTTAATTTCTTCCCACAAATTCCCAATGTTCCCACAGTTATTGGAACCATAGGATTTTTCCAGCTCCGAGCTAGGTATTTCTTTACACAAATAGCCACTAACCTTCAAAGATTTATCTTTCACGTTGAACACCTCTATTGTGAAAACTCCTCCCACATCCTCATACGGATCAATGTTGAACCAGAGGAGCAGAGGTCTCCCATGTTCTACCTGGTAGACATCGGTTTCATTAAATCCGAGGGCAAGATACGACTTGGCTAATGCCCCCGGCTCAATAATTGTAGTCAATGGTATCACGGGAATGCAGCTACGTGAATTCTTTTCTGTCGGTGCATCTGTGAAAAGTTCAAGAGGTATTGAAGTCGTGGCTGAATTGTTTGTCTCTGATATAATTTCTCTCCCTCTTCCGTCGTATAAAATTTGATGTTGAGAATTTATGTTGCTGAGAAAGTGGAAGCTGTCCATAAACTGCACTTCATCACATTCTGGAAAAAAAATGGGTTTAATGGATTTAAAGGTCAGAAACAAAACAAAATAGGAAAGAAAGCACTCATACATCTTATTTATTAAAGGAATATGGACCTGTAGAGGCAATTGGCTACATTGCTTTGAAATCTATTCAAAATAATCAGAGTAGCAAAACTACTTCAAAATCAAAATCGCTATATAAAATAATAATAAATATAATAAAAAAATCAAAATCAAAATCGGTTATAATGTAAAAATATCAAGATCGGTTATAATGTACCAAAATATCAAAATCGTTATAATGTACCAAAAATCAAAATCGGTTATAATGTACCAAAATATCAAAATCGGTTATAATGTACCAAAATATCAAGATCGGTTATAATGTACCAAAATATCAAAATCGGTTATAATGTTTAAAAATATCAAAATCGGTTATAATGTACCAAAATATCAAAATCGGTTATAATGTACCAAAATCAGTTATAATGTACCAAAATATCAAAATCGGTTATAATGTACCAAAATGTAAAAATCGGTTATAATGTGCCAAAATCAGTTATAATGTACCAAAATATCAAAATCGGTTATAATGTACCAAAATATAAAAATATAATGTGCCATAATAATGCCAAAATCTGTTATAATGTACCAAAATATAATGTGCCAAAATCAGTTATAATGCTATAAAATGTACTAAAAATGTTCAAACTTGATACATAGCAAATTTTTCATAGTGGTTCTTCGATCAATATTCTCTCGGTTGTAATTAGTATTATTGTATTATTACATGTAGGACAGTGGCATTATTTACTTTACATGCATTCCACTCCATTCAACGTTGACCATTGTTAATGTTTATTTTTGTTGCAAATTAGGTTAAAGGAATTTTCCCATGGTTTTTCATAACCTTTCATAAGAAAGAGAAAAATATTAGAAACAATTTCATACAAAAATCATATGGATATGTTATTCCTACCAGGAGATATTCAAATTTTAAGGTTCACAAAAAATGCCAACAAACGAATAGGAAAAGGCTCCGTATGACATCATTGCAAAACATTCTCCCACAAAGTTTATGTATTTTATCAAAATCTATCATCCTTTTTATAAGTAAAACCTGCTAGAAAAATAAATTAATGAAAGTTAGGTTTTTATATACATTGCCAAATATACCCTACTTCAATCACTTTTGGAAAATTGCTTCTAATCATACAGAAACAACCATTTAACGTTTAAAGAAATACATAAACATTTGCAATGGAATTGTCTCTATGACATCATCAAATACGAATTTATCATACTGTACAAAAACTTTAAAATGCAATTGGGAAATCTTTAAAAATCCATATCTCCTGAACAGAATATGATATCAACCTGATTTTTGTACCAAATTGGCTTTAAATGTATGCTCTTTCAAATAAAATATTAAAAAAATCATGGGAATATTCCTTTAAAACACACAAAAAATACAACATTAGAAAGTGGAGAAGGGGGTGGGGAGTTAAAAATTGAGGAAGGAAATATTCAAGAATTATAGGCCTATTAAAGACTAAATATTTAGTTCTGTTCCTACAAATTTGTCCACGATTGTTGATACATTTTCATAACAGTCAGTGACATAAACTTAGGAAAGCACTATTTTGAATTACATCACACATTTTTATTTCATTTTCTATTCATCAAACTTTTTTGGGCCATAACTTGCAAACTTAAAATGCTACTTTCAAACTGAAGACATATTTGACTCAGAATCATAAGTTCTTCTTAAGTTTGTTTGTTTCTTTGATGAGGGCTTAACAGCACCACAACAACGAGGGTCAAATTGTGCCTGAGAGGTCAGATCATTCTAGAGGTAGGAAGGAAAGGAAACAGGGGGAGAATGAGAGAAATTCAAGAACAAAAGGTCAGAAAGCTGTGATTGAGAGGGGAGGTGTATGGTTGAAACAAAAACAAAGTAGAGAGGGGGTGGAAGAGGAGAATTAAATATGGTTGTAGAGGGAAGCATGATGACGAAATGAGATAATTTTATCCAGGGGATTTTTCTGGAAGAACTCACCAATTGAGTTGTGGGGAGGGAGGGGAGCTCTGGAAAGGTTGTACAGGGGGCAAGCACTTCTTTTTAGTGTAATGAAAAAAACATGAAACCTGTCCATACATTCCCACTTATTTCGCCTCCCTGCCCACAAAGAAGAGTATCTATGAATCTGTTTCTTTGACAATGATTTGAGTGAACATTTACCTTCTGTTTCGATAAATATGTGAAAGGTGATCTCGTACTGCTCCTTGTTGTGTACCTTTGCCACTCGCAGATAATACCATGCGTCCTGCATAGGATTATCCACATTTAAAACACAGGCAGAGGTTGCCGAACATGTCGTTGCTGGTTTGGAGTTTTCTGTTGGGAGAGTCTGGGCTGAGAGGGTGACGTTAAGTTCACAGTGATCTAGGGGGACTGAAACTGTGGGTATAACACAACCTGAGAAAGTGAACGTGAGCTTTGATGTCCCTTCCTTCGTTTGGTATCTGAAGAAGAAGAAAAAAGGGACAATTAATCTAAATAAGCGCTTTAATTTCCATAGAACACACAATGTGACAAACGGTTATTTGAATTGAAAATTAGAGCATTAATCAACAAATTAAGAATATACTTTCCTGGTGTTTGGTTTGAAGTATGAAGAGTAATAATCAAGACAGTCAAATGACCTATCTGACTTACATGATTGACAGCTTTTTCAACCAATCACTGCATGAATTTGCCTAGCAACAAAATCTGACAATTAATCTAAATGAACATTCTAATTTCCATGGAACACACAATGTAATAAATGGTTATTTGAATTGAAAATTAGAGTGTAAATCAACAAATTAAGATTATATTTTCCTGGTGTTTTTTTGAAATGATCCTGTCATGAGAGGGAACAAGTCATATTGCAGTAGGTCAACAGCACCACACTAGCGATTGGTAGTTTCTGAATTGGATTGAAAGTGGATGAACACTAGGTGTTCCCCCTGCCCTTTCAAGAAGTGATTAGAGAACCACATTAAAATAAGGAACCCTACCATTGCAACTGCCATTTAATGTCCTCATCCCATGGAGAGTGAAAGTCACACAACCATTGGCCACTTTTCCCCAAAACTGAGTAGGAAAGTGATGTAGGTCAGTGATAGAGTGTACGCCAAATCAATGGGTTCGATTCCTACTCTGAATACCTCGATGTCTTTTTGTTCAAGAAACTTTTTATTTTTAAATGCTCCAGTTCACTCAATGGGCGAGTAAATACAAAAATGTGGCAAGTAAATACAAATTGTGGGGAGTAAATACAAGTTGTGGCGAGTAAGAATATCATAATATACTGTGTTACTCTCCACACTTAATAAAGCCATGGCGAGTGAAAATCTTGCTTTAATAAATTGTTTTATTTCGCGTAACATACTTACAATACTGTCTTGTGGTTTTTCTATACTACAAAATGCCTCCACACACAAAAAGAAGTGATATTTCCATTAAAATCCAAAACATAAATCAATATTTGGCTGATAGCCATCAACTTCAATTTCCCAAAACACCACCTATTGTGTGTAGCTATGTACACTTGCTTACATCCAGTGAACGGCATGGTATGAAGGCAACGGACCTGGGGAAATTGTGCAATATCTCATTGTTTTCAGCAAGTTACTGCATGACCCAGCAACACAGATAAATCTGATTGGCTCACGTAGCTTCCAAGAAATGCATTAGTGTCAATGTGGGTGGGAATGCTATAACCTTCTGAGTAATTCCTTTGCTTGATAGAAATTGAAAGTGTTAGACTCGCTATCTCTATTGCTATGTTATTTCTTTAAGTGGGTGGAGCTTCAGAGCTCTCCGTATGCATAGAATACTTTCCAAACTATTCCAGAAACAAATATACTGAGCTGCTGCTGACATTGGACCAGTATGTACTACATACAGTACAGATGTGCACACAGTATGTGTATATATATGGGCTGGAGCCGCAACAGGCTTTGAGTGTAAACTTTCTGCCATAGGGACCTACTTGTTTCTGCCAGTAGGCCTGAAATTAATGTTTAAAAATGCAAGTAAGTTTGTGCATGTTGATTTAATTTGTTTTTTAAACCACCTACTTTATTTTATTGTGCGCGTGTGTAGTCTTCCTATATTTTTTGCATACGTATTGTCATGAAGTCAGGCCCAGAAAAAGGGCAATACAGAGGCATGCTAGTTGTGCAAAAATTGTTAAATTTCTGTTGAAAGTGTTGGCGAGTAGGCCTAGTTGAAAATACTTGGCGAGTGGAAATACTGGTTTGATCTAATTAACTCGCCAAACTGTATAGGAGGCTAGCGAGTGACTTTTTTTGTACTTTTCAAAGCCTAATCTGTGATGCACTTGTTGTGAGTGCATCATTCTGCATATCCATGGAAAAATTGTTGGTTACATGTTTGTCAGATTTGAACAGCTAATTCCGAATAAGCCACCTGTCATTTTAAATTAGTTTGGCAAAAGGGGTAAATGTTACCTGTGTGTGTCCACAAATCATTCAAATTTGGTATCCACGGATCAATAAATCAGTAGCCAAAATACACCAGTAGATGATTTCATAATTCATATACCACATTCGACGTAATAAGCGCCCCGGCTCTAATAAGCACCCACCCAACATGTTTTAAGTGATAACATAATTTATTTAATGATGAAGAATTAAAATAAGTTTTGTTACACTGTTGCTTATTTTGCATGTGACGCTCACAATGTTTTTGTGGTGGGTACTGTGGGGCTAGAGTACAGAACCTGTTCACAGAATGCAGTTCCAATAGCACACTGTATGCGGCCCTTATTAGGAAGAAACTTTGGGCCTAAAAGGTGGTGCAATTCTATTTTCGTAAGAGACCGGGCGCTTATAAGATGTACGTCGAATATGGTATATTTAACAAATAATGCTAACTACTAATGCTTGGTAATAATTATATATGAACAAAAAACCATAACACTAAGATACCCAAACAATACAGAAGAAAGACAATAGAAGAATAAAGGGGAAAAAAATCATAATAGAAAAATACTTAGGTATTATCATAAAAAGCTCAAGTATGAGACAGTCAAATAACCAATCTGAGTTACATGATTGACAACTTTTTCAACCAATCACTGCATGAATTTGCCTAGCAACAAAATCTGCGTAACTTAGTAGGGGCAAACATCCTATACGGTACTGGTAAAGTATAACTAGCTAGTGGTGCACGCTCATGTAGCCATTGCAATTTACTGTACAAAATAAATTTCTGCACACACAGACTGAGTGATGGCAAAATGGTGAACAAAAATTGTGCTTATGGGTCCGCTGTGGGCTTTATAAATCTGAATGCTGTAAATACCCAGAACACTAGCAAACTGATTTTTGTTGATCTCTTTTGCTAAAAACTCTAAAAATCCGGAGAACCATAAATGGATCAAAGCTTGCGGCAAGCCTTGCGAACATCTAAATGTCAATTCATTGGTAATGCCCGATTGCGGATTTGAGACTTGTTTGCCTCCACTTAGTTACACTGTTGCTATGGTGGGTGTGGCTTATTTCATATCTCAGAGGCATTAATTTGATGAAGTGTTAGAAAAATTGTTGTCTTAGATTACTTGTTAAAGTATTGAGGGTGAGAGTTTAATTTTCATGGAGGGAGATCCATAAATTGAATGTTTGATACAAAAACAACAAAAAAGCAACAACCACATACCTGAAGTAAACATATTCCTCAGTTTCTGAAAGCCGATACGTGTTTTTGGAGATTCCACTCAGGGCTTGAATATCATTGACTGTCGTGTAGAAGAGCATACTTTGAAGGAAGTAAGCGCAGTCTGTTGAAAGGCCCTGGAATCAACAAACACAGACAATGCAATCAGTCTCTCGATCAAAGAATGCACATCATACGAACAATGCTCTCTGAATATTTAAGCCCCAAATTCCCAACAACTGGAAAGGATTTACATAAGAGAATACCAATGTCACCCTGTAATACATCACAAATTTGCACAATAATTGATGACTGAGATTTCAATTGTCAATTTTAACCGATATTTTACTATTAATTTTCAATGTTGCCTCTAGATACTTGTCCATATACATTTGTTTTTTTGTTTGTTTGATGAGGGCTTAACGACACCACGACACCTCACCTTACCTAGTCTCTTCAGGCCTCCTGGCCCATAAGGCTACAGTGCACTCACCACGTACCATAGCTCACCTCTCACCTAGTCTCTTCAGGCCTCCTGGCCCATAAGCCTGCAGTGCACTCTTTCCACTGGACTCTGCTATTTGCAACTTGTCTGGCTTCTGTCCACGAGCTCCATCCCATCACTGTCCTCTCCTTCTCGACTGTCCATCTCCAGGTCATTCTAGGATGACCAACTTTCTTTCTCCCCTCTGGTTTCAACGTCATACTGTAGCTGTCAAACAGTGCTTAATAGTGCTCATGCGCATCACAAGACCAATCCATCCCCACCTTCTTCTTTTTACTTTTTCAATGCTGATTTTGTCATGTTCAGTGATTCTCAGTATTTCATCGTTAGATATTACATACGGCCATCAGATCTTCAAAATTCTTCTGTAACATTTGAACATAAATGAATCCAGCTTTTTATTATCTGCTGCATTAAATCTTCATGTCTCGCAACCATACAAGAGTACAGACTTAACAAGAGAGTTAAACAGTCATATTTTTGTATACATTGAGAATGTGCTTGAGTTCCATATCTTATTTAATTTCATAAATGCTACTCTTGCTTTAGAGATTCTGTTTTGAATATCTTCCTCGCCACCATCTTGTAAACTTTTTGTAGCACCAAGGTATCTGAACTTGTTTACTTCATTTAGTTGTTAGTTATCGATATAAACTTTGTTTGCACATTTGCTTTTAACTTTCACGAGCTCTGTATTATCCTGATTAATTCTTAGCCCAGTTTGTGCAGCATACTGATTGAGCCTGGTCACATTGGTTTGCATGTGTTGATATGTAGATACAAGTAGAGCAATATCATCAGTAAAATCTAAGTCCTCAAGAAGTTACATCTAATTCCATTCCTATTATTATCAGTTGTTTTCCTCATCACCCAGTCTACCACCACCAGAAAAAGGAACCCTGACATTACATCACCTTGCTTTACACCACTTTTGACTTGAAACCATTCAGATTCCACACCATCATCTATAACTGCACATTTACTGTTTTCATATAACGCTTTAATCAAACATATTATCTTTTGTGGAATACCATAGGCTGCCATTATTTTCCAGAGGCTTTCTCTGTGCACTGAGTCAAACGCCTTCTTGAAGTCAACAAAGGCGATATACATGGTTGACTGCCATTCAGCCACCAGTTCTAGAATGTTGCGCAGGATGAAAATTTGCTTGGTGGTACTCCTTCCTCTTCTAAATCCAGCCTGTTCATCTCTCATCTTACCGTCAACACCGTTTCTAATTCTGTTGATTAAAGCTCTTCCAAATACTGTGCTTGGTATGAATGTTAAGATTATTCCGCGCCAGTTAACGCATACAGTAGTATTGCCTTAGGTATTTGTTATCAGTCCTTGCTTCCATGATTTTAGTATAACTTCCTTTTCCCATACAATTCTGAACAGCTCTTCAAGCCATAATACTGAGGTGAATATATCAGCTTTTAACAACTCGGCAGTTATAATATCCTTGCCTGCAGCTTTGTTATTCTTTAGCTCCTTCAATGCCTCTTTTATTTCACTTCTTGTAATATAACTGGTACTGATTTCATCTATTTCAGGGTCATATGTCTTGCTAGGAACTAAAAAAACAGGGTCTGGTCTATTTGGTATCTCCTCGAAATGCTTTTTCCACCTCTCTTTTTTCTTTTTCATCTGTTAATAGATTCCCGTCCTTGTCTCTTATAGCACTCCCAACCTAATCCTGTCATTGCAAATTGTTTTGGTTATCTTGTAAAGCTTTCTCATTCTGCTATTACTAGCTGCTTCCTCTGCACATGTAGGAAGGTTGTAAACCCACTTTCTTTTATCTCTCCTTAAGCTTTTCTTCACATCTTTGTCTTTTTCAGCATAATATCTTTAATTCTAATTGACGTGGCATTCTCAATCTTAACCTTCAGCTGTTTTATCTCCTCAACACATTTCCAACTTTCTCTGCTGATCCATGGCTTTTGACCCTTCTTTTTGTACCCAAGGACCTTTTTAGCAGCCCCATTGTATACCTCTTTAAATGTCTGCCACTTACTCTCAACTTATACAATGTTATCAGGTACTTCAGTCTCACCACTACAGTCTAGTAAAACTTCATATCTATTTCGTAGTTCAACCGAATACTCTTCTCTGATTGCTGGTTGCTGTAGCTTGATGGTATCATACTTGGGTCGACATGTCTTTGTTATCGGTTTCATCTCAGTTTCAATCAGATCCTGGTCCATATCAAATGGTGATCACTTGAAATGTCAGCCCTGTCATCACTCTTGTGTCTAATATGGAGGTTCTGTGTTGCTTTGTTACAGGCACGTGATCAATTTGGTTCTTTGTCCTTCCTCCTGGGGAAGTCCAGCTCTGTTTATGAATGAGTTTATGTCGAAAAATTGTGCCAGTCACCAATAAATTGTTGATACCATAGAAGTCCAAAAGCCTTTCATCATTAGCATTCCTTTCACCAATGCCATGCCTTCCAATATCATTATCATAATCATCATTACTTTGGCATTCAAGTGGCCCATTATGATTAATAGGTCATGCTTGGGAACTCCATCTCTTGCTTTTGTCTTCATCAGTTGCATCATTTGTTGGAGCATAAACTTGAATAATTGACAATTTAATATACTTTGAGAAAAACCTTGCGTAAATCAACCTCTCACTTATAGTTTCCATTCTTAAAGTGTCTGTTCAGCTTTCTTTGATAACATGAATGCAACTCCTTGATAATGCATTTTATCATATCTGCCCGAAAATAAAATGCTTTCACCAGTAGCCAGCTTGACTTTACCAAAGTCCATCCACCTACATTCACTTTTACCAAGAATGTCAATATTATACTGCTCCATCTCTTTGGCGAGTTGAGCTGCTTTTTGAATTGAGAAGAGTGATCTTACATTCCAGCACCCTATAAGAGTGCTGCTGGTGGGTTTGGTAATTGACATCATCAACCCATGAGCTTCCTTGTGGCTTTCACCCATTGGCGTCATGTTATCCACAAACCTCAGATTGTCATCTTCAGGAATTTGGATCATCATACTCCCAGAGCCAATAATATTACCAGCATTAGCTAGTGCACTTGCAGTTTCTGTAACAATTGAATGAGCTAAATGGGTTGTTAGCCCATTGCTACAGGTTTTGTTTCAGGGTTTTCCTTCCCTTAGCCAGAGCCTTGTTAGCCTAGCACCGTATGGAACTAGTTACCAGTGGGAACCACGAGGAGGTAAGCTTGACTTGGGTGAACTACGGGTCATCGACAGGCTACTAATTTTCGCTTTTTACCCACCAAGGTGAGCTAGTCAACCCCAATACCACTGGCTGTGGTGCCGGGTGCATGAACACCCCAATCCCCCCAGGTACCAAGACAACGAGGGTCAAATTGTGCCTGAGAGCTTAGATTATTTTAGAGGTAGGAAGGAAAGAAAATAGGGGGAGTTTGAGAGAAACACGAGAGCTAAAGTCAGAGAGCTGGGATCGAGAAAGGAGGTGCATGAGGGAGAAAAAAAAAAAGTAGAGAGATGGGGAGAAGAGGAATAAATATGGCTGTAGAAGGAAGCATGATGAAGGAAGGAGATAATTTTATCCGGAGGGTTTTTCTGGAAGAACTCGGCAATTAAGTTGTGGGGAGCGAGGGAAGCTCTGGGAAGGATGTACAGGGGGCAAGCAAGGAGAACGTGATTGACTGTGATGGTGCAATGGCAATTGTTGCAGAGAATTTGAGGGAGCCAATAAAGAGTTGGGAGTGAGTGGGGTGGTGTGACCTTATTCTAAGACTGGTAATATGAACGTTGTCGACATGAGAGTGGTTGTGGATGGTGGGTTTGATTTAAATCAATGTTTCAATTTCAAATCCCATCCCCAATATAAGGTACCCCAGAAATCTTTGATCCACCTTGCTGACTTTATTCTCATACTATTAGGAATATTTGCCTTCTGGAATAGTTCATTCGAGGTCAAATATTATACTATATTTACAAAATTATACAAATATTTTACTATACAGACAAAGCATTCTTTGTTTTGATTCCTGTCAAACACATTCCATACTTCTCATTCACGCCATAAACCAATTGTTTCGATTTTCTTATGTGCCAGAAAACACCTGTTTTTATATCCTTTTATGACAATTTCAAATTCTGCCATTTTTCCCCATGCCAGAAACGTATTGCTTTTATTTTCTAACAAGGCACAAATGTACTAATGAACACATTCCCTTGGAATATTTCTACAGTCCCCTTTATTTTTCATCCTTTAACGCCCAGTGGGTTCAAAATGTGACTGCAATTTTTCATAACTTTCTTTTTTGCAAAATTAATTTTCACAAATTTCCTTTCGTTTTCTATCACTACAGTACAAGTTTGGTTTCTATGAATGCTAAGACAATCAACTATTTAATATAAAATTCAAAATAAAGAAAAAAATGGCATGAATATGCAAATTTTAGGCAAAATTAGCTTAATTTTTCTGAAGTAATGAACTTGTATTATTTATTGTGAATAGTGAAACAGGAGGATTTTTTTACATATTTAGATTGTTTGTGAAAGTTCCTTTCCATTGATACTAGTCTAATTGTTTACTAAAAGCAAAACAATGTAAAAACAATGAAGAAGAAAAAAATCACCCCTGTAATTACTCGCAAAAAACAAAGCTGCACATCCGGTTTGATTTTCGAACCCGGGTCCGCTCACATGAAGTCCCGCACGCACACTGCTACTGTACACCACGCTGTCTATGAGTGATTAAGTGTTTGTTTTAAAACTTATAATTCGGTGTGGATAAAGATGGGGTAGTTGCTCTTTGTGATTTTAATTAAAATTCTGTGGTCTAAAAAAGCTAAAAATCATCAAATTTTGCACAAATTTTGCCAAATAAAGAATGACAGGGGCAATCAAAATTTGTGTGGTATTGATGCATCCATGTCTTTTGACAGTTTCTCGTGAGTTTCCAGGCAAAGCAAGGTCTGGAAGTATGGCAAATAACTTTTTAAGAGAAACAATATGAAATTTTGTGCAAATTTGACTTTTAACCCATTTTCAAGCAAGTTTTACTGGACATTCTCAATACAACGATAACAAAACGTTAATTAATTGAAAGAACTAGAACAGCTCTTTCAAATGATACCAGAATCACTGCTGTGAGCCTATTTGACGTAGCAAAATAATTTTTTGAAAAAGTGCCTGTCCGATCGGTCGTGCCGCGACTGGTTGGGTATTTAAGGGTTTAAATATCTCCATTCTCAACTTCTTCCTTGGGCATTATTAAATCCACACCCCAGACTTGATCCATTCATTACATCATGAGATATCTTGATGACAAACAGACATGTAGAATGATGCAAATATAAACTGCAAATTCAAAAATTCAAAATGCAAGTACTCAAGACCTCTGTACTGGTTAGTGTTTGTACTTGAATAAGTACTCATGACAATGTACCTCCACATTGGTTGGTTGGTGAGATTACAGCACCACAACAGCGATGATCACATAGTGTCTGAGAGATTAGATGACGTCACAAATGAAACGAGGTTAAAAGGAGATGAGGTGAGTAGGTGTGGATAGTTTGGTGTTCATAAATTTTCAGAGAAAGAAGAATAAGCATACCTTCTGTTCAATCTTCTCCTTGGCTGGCTTGAGTCTGTAAACCACTACGTACCATTCTCCCGGTTCAGGATTGGGCATAATGATCTGTACACTATGTTTGTCCTTCCCAAGTGTGAACTCATACTTATGTTCATCATGAAAGTATGCATCGCCTGGTAAACTTGTGTTGTACGGGTTGATAATGGGTAATGACCCCAAATTAAGTACTCTTAAAAAGAAAAGAAAAAAACAAAACGATTTGCTATAGGGATAGTTCTTAGGAAATACAGCTGTTCACCAAAGAGATCTGGAGGAAAATGGTCATTAAAGTGAAATCTTAAACAACAAATCATTGTGCAAAAGATCTTTTTTAAGTTTACTTCTAGCTTATAAAGACTCCAGAAAGTGTTCATAAAGTGTTCATAAGGTTGAAGTCACATAAGGAATAAAAAGGAACTATAGTACGTTGTTGGAATAAATGTCAGTTGTTGACAGGACATTTTTGTTTAATGCATTCTTATATTTTAAGTTTTCTCATTCAGTTTTCTACAGATGGTAAAAATGCAGAGGGAGTTGCCTCGTTGATTGGGATTTTTAGACAGAAAGTAACTTACTGTATGTTAAGTAATACTGGGGATGGCAAAACATTTTCCTTCAACTTGTCCCCAGTTCCACTACCACAAAATATGATTTATGTATAAATTATGTTCTGATTGTCCACTTTGTTATGTAGCAATTTTATACTTACATTTCATAATCTACATCTTGACACTTTCCAAAATCGCTGCAACTTTTCTTGAAGGTCCATATTGCACGACTTGCAGCATCTGGTGTTGAGTGTCTGAAAATGGTCACACTTCCAAAATTTTCATATTCATGGATAGTTCTTGGGAAATACAACTGTTCACCAAACAGATCTGGAGGAAAATGGTCATAAAAGTGAAATCTTAAACAGCAAATCATTGTGCAAAAGATCTCTTTTAAGTTTACTTCTAGCTTAAAAACACTCCAGAAAGTGTTCATAAGCAACTGCAACACCTAGATCCCAACAAAGCCTCAGGTCCTGACCAAATACCACCCTGGTTCTTAAAATCCCACGCTGATGGCAGTATGCTATATAAAATCAATACTATTTCTCCATAAATAAAGATGACCTAATCCCAATGAATAGAATTGATACAATAGATAATAATTGTCTTAAGTTTCCATGCTAAAAAGAATGAAGACTAGTGCTGTCAAGACATGGCTCTATTATGTATCGATTATCATGGAGAAAAATATCGCGATATTTCGTAGTATCACGATACTTTTCAAGAAAACTGACTCAAGACACAAATTGTTAATATCACTAACGTTATATGATCATGGAGTTACAATTTACTCCATGACATGATGAACGCAAGAACAAATTATTTACAGATCTAGCAGATGACATGATCGCGTGACTATTACGTTCATCACGCATCATGCATGTGTTTGGTAATTCAGCAACATGACCGTGAATCATCGAAGTGAGAGCCCGAGTGGTACATTCTAGATCAATTTCGTTCTTTTTAGCAAGTTTTATCGGCGCGTGCCAGTGTGTGGTGACAGAGCACAATTTCTAATTAGTTGTTTTTATGTTTCACAATTATTTTGCATGTTTCTAATGGCCTAAACTTGACTTTTAGATTAAGTACCGTAACATTAGAATTGTAACGCACGAAGTAGCCTAGCCTAGTTGCGCGAAAATTTCTTAGTTGAGTATTAGTTTTTGGTATCTCGATATGTTGTGAGAGGCACATTTCATGTCTTACATTATAAAAGGTAAGGAATTCAACAATCTGTAAGACTTTGGCACTAAAATAATTGTTGTGACGGGTGATACATTATACATGTATGTGCTACGGTGTCTGAAATTTCTATTGATCAGTTTTGATTTTTGCCCTTTAATTAAAATAATATATTTTGAATGTATTTTGATCTCTATTGCACAAAATAAGTATGGCATACAAGTAAAACAGTGTGAAAATACAAAGCATCACTATGTATATATCTTTTGGGGAATAATATCACTGATGGTAACAAAAAGCATATTCTGGAAGGTGTTGTCACACCACACTATGGTGTTCACACCCCAGGTAGCATGCCTACGTGGGGCCCATATGGGAAAGAACTGGGTCATCTGGGCATGGGCCAACACATATTGAGTCCATACATGGCCCATATGGGTTAACCCATATGAAATCTACTTGGGCTTACCCATATGGGGAAGCTCATGTGGGCTGCATATGGGCTGACCCATGTGGGAAACACACAGGGAAACTTGAGCCCATGTGGGCAGTATATGGTCTGGCCCATGTGGGCATCATATGGAGAAAAAAAAACCTGGGTAATTCCATGTGTGTTGCATAAGGAATGACCCATGTGGGCAACATTATGGGGAAAACCTGGGCTAGCTCATATGGGCTGACCCATGTGGGTAACATATGAGGAAACCTGGGCAAGCCCATGTGGGCAGTATATGGGCTGGCCCATATGGGCAGCATATGGAAAAAACCAGGGCAATCCCATTGTGGGCAGAATATGGGTCGGTCCATGTGGGCATCATATGGGAAAAACCTGGGCATGCCCTAAAGGGCAACATATGGGTCTGTCCATGTGGGTATCATATGGGAAATACCTGGGCAAGCCCATGTGGGCAGAAGATGGCTTGGCCCATATGGGTGTTATATGGGTAGAAATTGGGCAAGTTCATGTGGACAGCATATGGGTTGGCCCATATGGGTATCATATGGTAAAAATCTAGACATGCCCATGTGGGCAGCATATGGGAAACACTATGATGGGAAGAGAAAACTTTCAAGTAGGTGGAGTTTCAATTTTTGAAAGAAACTATATCTTATTTGATTTATCCACCAACAATTTGCTCCCGTTTTCCTTTCAATTTGGTTATTGGTGATCAGAACACAGATACATGTACAGCTTAAAAGAGTTTGCATTTTAATAAACAAATGAAGTGGATATGTTTTATTTTGGGATTACAATGAATTCTGATGCATGGATAATACAAAATGAATAAAATTTTCAGATCTACAATTGTGGCCAAAAGTGTCAGGACAAAACCGCTGAACAATTTTACCGCCTCCCCCACCCCCCATCTTTCCCTAGCTCTTTCAATGTTGTGCGCTTTGCACAAAAATATGGTAAAATGCAACTTTTAACATTGATCAAAGGGAGTGGGGATTTGTCCCATCTACTTTTGGCCACAATTGTCTGAACACCTGTACAGCCAACAACGACGTGATAATAAAGTAATGGAAATTCATAGTTCCAGAGGGCAAGCTCATGTCATCGTTCAGAATGAGGTGTGTATCATATAAAATACAGTAGAGTGGGGACACCTAATGCAAGACAATTGTACGTACTACTTCAGCAAGCCCTTTATTTAAAAATTAAGAGTACTATGTTTATAAAAAAAAAGCAAATGAGTTATATAGCCGTTATCATCAATTTTAAATGTTAAGAGTTGAAGACATGTTGATGACAGCAAGCACCATTTTAGAAACGCCCACAAATGTTGCCGTAAGTGTACCACCTTTGGCTGACTCCGGGGAATTGATGAAATACGGGACCAATAGCATCATAATAAATTTGAATTGCATCGTGCATGAAGTAATTATCCGTTTATTGTAGTGGCACCGCAACGTAGTCTGTTGCACTGCTGCAAAGTTGAGGCAATCGATTTGCACTAAATCCTGACATTTTCTGTCATTTTTTAATTTCAAAAATAATCTTTTAAACTCTCATAAGGAACTTTAATTTGATAAATAAATACTATCTACATTTCCCTCAAAGAACATAATTTCATAATTCTCAAAACCAATGGTTTACTCTATATATGTTGTAAAGTTTGATCTATAGGTTACTCTTTCTCTAGTATTTGCCGCTAACCGTAAGATGCGTGCTTTTTGCATAGGCACATGCCGCAAACCGTCATAGGGTCTTCACTTTGCATAGCATGCCTTTTGAAATTAGTGTGTTTTTATATACAAATGGTTTTAAATTTATTGCATTGTTTCATGATGGTACATTCAATCTAATTTCTCATTCAGAATGTGCGACAAAGTTCAAGAAATATGCAAATATCCTAAGAGTATGATACAAAAATCATTCATGTAATCAAAATTATTGCAAGTTAATTTTGAAACATGCGGTTATTTTCTAAATCGAAAAGGCAACATCAATGGTGGACATTCGTTGTCCGAGCTGTCTATCTGCTATTTGATATTGATATACAGAATGTTTCCACTCGTGCAGTAATAATATATACCCTCTCCCCCCCCCCCCAACCGCAAGTGCATAAATGGACATAATTCCCTTGCAAAACTGCTTATTTCTGCACATTGTTTTAATTTAAATGCTGATTGACTCCTAATCACGCCCTACCCTTCATTTTTACCTACCCCGCACACCACTTCTCCTTCCAATTCATTATCTAAAACATATACTTTCTTAATATACATGAGAATAAAATGTTCAGTTTTCCAATATCCTTTGTATAATTTCTTTGAAAATTTTCAGATACAAAGTTCAGACTATATTTTCTAAAGATCATGTTCTGCAGTCCCAACGCTGCCCCCAGCTCAATTTTGCACAACCCACAACATGCTACATGTTTCCTGTTGGCTTTTAAATCTGAACTATTATTTTCCTTATCCTAATGTTATCCTTATTACTCCCATATACTTTGTACATGCACTTAGACAATTGTAGCCAAAAGTGTTGGGACAAAACCGCTGAACAATTTTAAATGGCATTTTCCTCCACCTCCCCACTTTCAATGTTGTGTGCTTTGCACAAAAACATGGTAAAATGCGACTTTCAACATAGATCGATGGGAGTGGGGATTTGTCCCAACTACTTTTGGCCACGATTGTATGACTTTGATTAAGTTACTTCTCCAAGTAACGTATGTAGATGTGCAATTGATGAGTTGTATATCTGTATGCGTATCAAGAGAGTTATTCTTTTGGTTTTATCTAATTGAGGTCAGTTGATCCATACAAGCAACAACGGACCACAAGTGATGGATATACCCATCTTGATCCCATGCAATGCCCATAAAGATGGCCCATATGGAATGGCCCAAAGCTTGCATGCCCACCTCACCCAGATGAATCCCATAGAAAGCCCATAAGGGATAGCCCATATTCTACCCATAAACTGCTTGCCCACATGAAACCCATATTATTCCCATATGGGCTGGCCCATATTATTGCATGTCCACCTGGGCCCCCGACGAATCCCACAGAATGCCCATAAGGAATAGCCTACATTCTACCCATTAACTCCCTGACCACATCAAACCCATATTATGCCAGCATGGGCCCAGATGTAACCCACATCGACATCTGGGCTGGCCCATATGGGTCCAATATGATTCTTGGGGCCCATATGTGGTATCCCAGATGGGCCCCATATTTTTGCCCATCCCATATGCTACCCATATGGGCATGCCACATACCCACCTGGGCCCAGATGTTACCCATATAGGAATCTGGACTGGCCCATATGGGCCCCAATGTGATTCTTGGATGCAGAATCAGAAGGGGTAACCCAGAGGGACCCATATTTTTGCCTACATGTATATGTAGCCCATATGCCACCCATATGGGCATGCTACCTGGGACACCTCACTGTACTCCACTTTCAATGATTTTAGTATCTAAAACAAGGTTTAAATGGCAGAAATGCCCAGTGTGATAAATAATGTATTTTGGTTTACATCATTCCTAAAATGAAGGATGTCGTTGACCTTTTTTTGTAGCGCATAATGCATTTTTTACTTTATACGTAAAACCCGTCACATAACTTGTGACAGGTGTTACATATTTTGTTTTGTACCAGAGGTTTTTAAATGTAGGTAATTTCATTAAATGGATAAAATTGATATAAAGATATCAATATGTACAAGGTGCATGTGAAGTACAATTTGTATGCACCATCCCTATAGAGAGTTATACCAAATTTTCTTTTAACATGTGACGAGTCTTACAGTGGCAATTCCCCAAACCATATAATCTAAACATCTAGGAACAATTTAAATCCAAAACACAAGGTTTTAAAGGCTAGAACTATAAATGAATGTACTTATCTTTGTAAATCTCCTTAAGTTTTAAATGTCATTTACTTTCCTGGTATTGCATACTGCATTTTTTACAATGTATGTAACACCCGTCACACAATTTGTGACAGTGGGTGTTACATGTTTTATTTTACTATATGTTTGGAAATAAAATAAATTTATTGGGTACCACTGATATATAGGTATCAGTCTGAATGAAGAGGATTTAAAACATATTTTTTCTATTGCATCTCTATGTAGACTTATAGAGACTTTTCTAAAAAGTGTGACAGGTGTTACATTGACAAATCCAGTCATTGAGTCTACTAACTGCATAAATATGTAAATTATATGCATACATTAGAAAAAGCAAGTATACCTTAGCCACTAAAACACATTCAATCTACATAGTACACAAGAAAAATAATATTGGTGAAACTTTGGCAAAAAATCAGCTCAAAAAATTACCATTTGTATTGCGTGGTTCTTGATAGAGGACAGCATTTGTTTTGCATAAATACTTGAAAATATTGCAAAAATTTTCTTTGATCATAAAAATTCACATATTAGCGGACACTAAAAGCAATTATTCTGCTCCATCAAATTATTTTCAGTTTTTATTCTTTATGTCCCTATTTCTGTGCAATTCACCAGTAGTGTTTTTGATGATCCCTCTGCATGATTTTCTTAACAAAAAAGCTTATAAATAAATGTGCCAAGAAAGAGTGAAAAGGATCTAAGAATGGCCGTAACTTGGCCTTGGGTCGCCACTTCGGTCAACGCCTGTGTTGGTGAAAGATTAAAAATTTACCACAAGTTTGATTCACTACTAGACAGTAAAGGGATGTTGGGATGTAAATATTTGGACAATTAAAGTCACTTTGTAACTTACCACAGGTTCCAATTATCTTATTGTGTTAATTGTTTTCTTTCAGATACTCCACAGTTTGTTTCAAACTTTCAGCCGGTATGCATCAAAGATTTACATTCATACTCGTTGTATCATGGTAAGGGTAGCTGACCAGTACATGTCATGTTGCACAGTAATTATTTATCATTAGTCATTTATAGTGCAAAATAAATTGAGATTCAAGAGAGAATGAATGAGAGAGAAATCTTAATCAGAAGCAGGATGATGCAGCTAATGGGTCACTCACATGGTAAGAGGAATGGTCTTCAGAGACTGTTCTTAGATGAGAAGCAGATATGAGCAGAGAAAAGGAAGAGCAAATTAAACATAGTACATAAAGAGTGGGAGTAATGATACGTACATTGGCTCAGTATGAGCAGTGGAATATTTCATGTGGTCGGAGGGCTATGACCAACAGAGCTTCAACAGCACAAGGCAAAGGATAGGTATAGATACAGCAGGTGCAATCCAAATTTGCAATTCATACTGCATGCCTCTTTAAGGTTTATAGGCTATACAGAGTATAATTTGCAAGGATAATTTGATGAAAATAGAAAGTACTTAAGACAGTGGTATGCAATAAACGTTTAATTTATTTTCTTGGAATACATTTTTTAATTGATGTTACGGATGCTTAGAAGAATAAAGGGAAGGTGGGCAAGAAGCAGCTGAAATTATGCTGGTGCATAAACTTTGTATAATTTTTGTTTGGTCAGATCTACAAAAGGCATTTCTTTTACTATCAAAGGGTAATCTAATGATTTTGAAAAGCAACAAGAAACTCGATAACAAAAAACCAAGGGGCACTGTTTTCTTCCTCTCAGAGCCTCTCTGAAGCACTTGTTGTGAAGCAATCAGGTATATAGTATACAGTATGATGCTACCATGAAGACCCAGAAATAAGATCAAGTCACACCTATCTTATACTCCCGTCATTGGCTCCCTATTAACATGTGTATCCAGTACAAAGTTTTAGTTCAAGTCTTCAACTGCATCCATGGTAAAGCACCCCAGTATCTTGGGGAACTTATTGTTTGTAAAAGACCTACACAGAACCTCTGCAATCGTTCATCATTCTGGCTCAATGTTCCAACCATAAAACACACAACACTTGGGGGGAGGGCATTTGCCAGGTGGGGCCTCTTTGGTGGAATGAGATTCCTAGTGATATACGCAATATTGATATTCACATACATTTCTAAGAGTGCTGAAAACCCATTTATTTAAGTTGTATCTTAAGTGTTGATTTCTTTGGCTGGGCATTAAGTGTATCTTTTATTAATGTTATTCTAGTTTCTTATTTTTTGTAAAGCATTTTTAAATATACGTATACTAAAAACGTTATACAAATTAATTATATATATATATATATATATATATATATATATATATATATACAGTATATATATATATATATATATATATATATATATATATATATATATATATATATATATATATACAGTATATATATATATATATATATATATATATATATATATATATATATGCATATATATATATATATATATCAGTATATATATATATATATATATATATATATATATGCATATATATATATATATATCAGTATATATATATATATATATATATATATATATATATATATATATATATATATATATATATGTATATATATATATATATATATATATATATATATATATGTGTGTATATATATAAATATATATGAATTAATGAATAAAACACCTAAGAAAGCCTGTCAATGTGTCAGTTACTGTACATGTGCTATATTAGTGATCTGCTATTTGAAGAAGAAAAAAAACAAGTAGAAGTTCAATGCAAATTTGTATCATGTACTGTATTATTTCAAAAACTGTATTTTATTTTCCACTTTGCAGAGCAAACAGATGGAATCAACAGCTTCTTTCACCAATTTTCTCAAGGTACACCATGTCAACCAAAATGATATCCAACATGGACGACGGCCCTGTATCTGCATTATCACACAGCCTGCACATATCCATTTGCATAGCACATGCATTATCTTAGATATGCTCTAGCCTCTAGGCTCATATATTAATGTATGATTACAGGAAAAAATTTCATGTACATTTAAGCTCGAGGCACTGGCGGCAATTCTTAGGACAACATCAGTAGATGTTACCAATTTGATGGACACTTTCTGAGCAGAATACTTGATGAACCCTAAAGGATCATGAAGAGTAAGCCTCCTACATATGATGATGCAATTACAATGTTGTATGTGACTTAAAAACAACAATTTTCTTATATTACTTTTATATTTTATATCCCAGGGTACCAGGCTTAATTAAAAGAGCTGTATATTATGTTTTTGCTCTATTATGCCTTGTGTGTCATATCAAGGGCAAACATGGCAAGGCAGACATCCAGCATGGTATCAGAGAACTGAAATACTCAAACAGTTCACCATCGGTATCTGATCTATTACAAAGTACTTTTGAAAAAAAGAACAATCATGTTTGAAAAAGATTTTGTAAATAAATGTACTACTGAAGTATAATTTGATGTGATCTGTCTCTCTCTAATTCAATGATGTGTATCCATTTCAGTGGACTTTAATACTGATTTGTACAGTTTACTCCTCTTCACAGGTGGTATGAGCAGGGGTAGCACCAGGGTTTTGATGCTTTGGGGGGTGGGGACAGGATGGCAGTTTTGTCTTTTGAGGGCAAAGCATTCTCACGGGGGCAAAATGATCTCACGGGTGGCAAAGAGATCTCGCTGTAGGGAGAATGCCCCAATGTAATGCCAACCCAGTGTTGGCATGAAGGTGTTACAATACTGCTAATTGATTTTAGCAGTCAAAGTGACAAATTATGCGTTGCGTTATCCATTCTGTCATCCTTTATTCTAAAACTTTGTGATTGCCCAGATCTAAATTGAAGAACTAATGACAACAGGAGGGTCTTTAACTCACAACAAATCACATCAAATTTGTTTGGTAATACCAAACCAAATTATTCAAAGATTTAAGTAATAATGCAAGTTATGATACTATCATGTGATTAAGTCTTAATTGTAAAGGTGTTTGCAATTTGCAGAAAGGAAAATTGATTGTAAATCATAGGCGGCTCCAAGGAGAGGGAAGGGGGAAACAGGGTACAAAACCTCTTTTTCGTTCAACAAAATGTTATGTTTTTAAAGATGTTCTAATAAACCACAAGCGTTGCCAAAGAGGGTGGGTCGCCTATCAGAAAATATTCCTTTAAGTAGTTATAAAATAGGCCTATCCCAAAAATGTACGTATTTCTACATGTTATTACATTGACAAATTATGTAGATGCAATGATGGTATGATGTACTGTACACAGCTCTAGCTCTAAAGCGAGTCCCTGGACTACCCGCCCCTGAGCCCCCATGATTGTACCTATATGTTAGTAACCAAGGCTATAAAATATATGCCCTGGTATATAGGTCTAGTTCCTAGCAGCAATTATACTATATTCACAGAAAGCATAGAAATAAGATGTGTGGCATCACAATAACTACTGTAGGCCTAATCTAGTACTCCCCGTAGTACCGTCAGACTAATGCTAGCCATACACTGTTAGTATGGCTGCCGTTGGTGATGGCTGGCCATCTGAGGGTACTACAAAATCATATACCGTCCTGTACTGTTTTAAGCAAGGTGTTAAAAGTATAGGGAAATCTCACTTTTATGATCTTTATAAAAAAGAAACCATTTTTTTTTTTTTTTCCACCCACAATGATTAGAATAAAATGTTTGAAGCCATCCATGTCTTCAAAAACTATTCTTAAGGTGTTTTTAGTAACTTCGATCAAATTATTTTGGACTACTTTTCTTTCCGTAAAAATTGTCTAACAAGCTCTCCAAAGTACGGTCAAAGTTAAAAACACTGCCATCGGGGCTATACATCTTAGCGGGGGTAATATGTTTTTGATTATTTGAGGAAAAACTTAAGATAATAGTACTTATAAAGTACAATTATATATCTAAACATTTCTTGATGTTTTATTTATTTGTTTTTGCAGTTTATTTTTACCAAAACTATTTAATAAAATTTATATGAACAAAAAAATGTTGTCAGCAAACAATCAACTTGCAGTTTAGTGGCACATTCTAAAACTTATTTAAGGACGTTGAATAAATAATCACAAACATGCAGTGGCTACAAAATATGAATCTCAGAGAACTTTATTCTATCGTGGTGCTAAATAGCTGAATATTTAGAAAAAGTATTTTGGAAAAGCTTATTATTTAGACTACGCTAGCCTACTTGATATAGGCTAGGCCTAATATCCAAAAAGTAACTTATTTTTCAATCATCAATTTTCTACGTGTGAATTTAAAAAAACATAGGAATTGTAGCCTACAACAATCCTCGTACGGCAATCCCAATGCCAACCCGTACTGAGGGATGAGTATAATAACTAGGCCTACTCCTGGTAATGTAGAGATTTTGTTTTTTTCGCGGAACCTAGCCATTACTTTTGATTTATGTGCAGTATCATTTCAGATTCCTTTCTTACTTATTGATTACTAAACGAGCACTTACCTTCACTGCCGCATCTATATAACATTAAAAGCAGACTAACAGAACACAAAATTATCTTCATCGTACATGAAAAAGGATCTTTGTTAATAATTACTCAGTAGGATAAAGACAGTTCTGAGGCAATTGTAAATTAACGGCAGTCGACAGAATCTTCAACCGGGTGACTTTTTAAGACGTCATAGCAGAGTAGACGCTTTTAGAACAGTGACGTAATTTATTTACATCATGTTTCGGGGATTTTTCTAAAAACATTTATTTCCCGAAGTAAAAGTGACAAATGCAAGGAAGATTGATCGAATTTTATCCAGACTTCTCAACGTAAAATTTGAATTAAAATTATCCTACATAATTTGGTCTCACTCAGTCTTTACGCTGAGTGATAAGCCCTAACATTAGGACTATGCTTACAGTATGTGGACTAGTTGAGCGAAATGACCAGTTAGAATGAAAACGTTCACAAAAATTCGTGTTCATAGAAAAATGACCAATACCACCGAAAATTGGTAAAATCTATTGCTTTCCACCTATAACAAGCAACGATATTGTTTTCATTAAACTCTTTAAGATATTGTAATGCTATTTGTGAGGGGGATTTTTCTAGCTTTAGTCTGCCATGTTGTCTGTTCAGAATCTTGGAAATAAAATTATCAAATATATATTCTTTGCTAAAACTTTTTGTTTATAACAGGAAGAACTGCAATCATGTTTTCTGTCTACCAGTGTAATTTTGATTTAATTTTGGTATTGTTTCAAGATTTTATTGTAAGTTTAAAATTTTTAGTCATGGGACTAGTTTCACTAAAATTTTAGTTCCAAAATGTGTCAAATGGAATGTTATGTCGTGTTTGCAGAGATTGATGGAATTTGTTGTTACATACACTATTATTCTAGTCTTACCTTAAGGCATCAAGGGTAAATTTACTTACTTGAGAAATACATGTTTAAGCCCTACCTACAAAGCCTACAGTTTAGGCAAATATATTGGTGATCAAATAAATTTTGGCTTTCTTCTTGATCAAAATTGAAAGAAAATAACATGAAATGCTTTGAATATACAACAATTTTTCATGGAAAATGTAATTTCAAATTGTTCTGCATTCCTAAAAACTAAACATATGGGACACTTAAGGAATTATGAAATAAAAACACATTTACCCTTGAAACTAGTCCAGGCTGTAGGTATCAGCAAAAAAAAAAAAAAAAATCAGCAAAAAATAAATAAAATAGTATCAAGTAGCCCAGCTCTAGCACCGTTATGCTAATTTCGAGCACTGAATCAAAGTGCGTATACTTTATATGTGGTTCAGTGCTTATTGCTGAATCTCATTTGGTGGAAGGTCTAAAGAGGGTCTGCCCACTCTTAGGCCTGCCCTTACCACTCTTAGGCCTGCCTTTACCACTCTTAGGCCTGCCCTTACCACTTTTAGGCCTGCCCTTACCACTCTTCGGCCTGCCTTACCACTCTTAGGCCTGCCTTACCACTCTTAGGCCTGCCTTACCACTCTTAGGCCTGCTCTTACTACTTTTGAGGGCAACTGCCTTTACCACTCTTGAGGGCAACTGCCTTTACCACTCTTGAGGGCCTGCCTTTACCATCTTGAGGGCCTGCTCTTACCACTCTTAAGGGCAGAAGTATTTAATAGCACATCAATTAATTACAACTGTTGTCATCCACTATTGGGGGATTGAACATCAAATTTGCAATTCAAAACTAGAGGCTGTCAAAAGGGATTTGATATTGGTATGCGCTAAGGTAAACCGCCTGATGCTATTTTCGTAGTTAACAATATTCCCTTGAAATAAAAGGTAAGGAAGGTTTTGCATTATAATGCACAGGGGTGTACACCAATAAGCTTTTTCCCCTTTTTGGATAAGATTTGCAAGTGATAGGCTACAGCCAACTGAGGCTGTGGTCAATAGGGCTCGGCTTCCCATGACAAGGAATGGCATTTGATATTAATTGATTTGCCTGTAATTTCATAGTCATCCCCACTTGCTTAATGAATCGCAACAGTAGGTGGTCTAGGCTTTTATGAGAAATTATATCAGTAAAGCCTAACGTTAGGCCTGTACAGGATGACATCATTGCGTGCGTAAATATTAATGACCAGTTTGCCGCTGAAAACAAAAGCAGTTTACTGTTACAGCCATTGTAAAGTAGGTCCCCTTTAATGTCAAAGTTAAAACTCCTACGTTCGCTTGTGTAGGCCTATTCGTGCAGAAAATTGTTGCAACTTTGGTGGAAATTAATGTTCAGAAAGATATATTTTAGAATTTTGCAAACACATGAATTGTCATGGTGTGTATTCCTACATAGGCTAAAGCATGGTGCTCAATTGCACACAAATCGTTGCATGTTTTCACCGATAAAATGCCCCGTTCTGGATGATCAAATTACCGGCTGACCGAATTGTTTTTAAGTGTATAATTTCAGTGCTTAATGTAACTGTTACATCTATAATTGGATGTACTGAATGATAAGATTTTCAAAGTTTGGAACAATTTGAAAATTATTCTCTGTCAACATGTCAGTGGCCCAGCCTTAGCCTAAAGCCTGACCTTCGCTGCCTCTTATACTTTAACTTAGTCCTACGCCTAAGTCTAACAACCGCTGCCACTTTCACACTAACTGCAATAATAAAGAAACAGTAGGAGCAGGCAGGGATTGTTTTTCGGACCTAGACCTACTCCCAATAAAAATATATCCCATAATATTTCTTTCAATTTATGATGATCTGCAAGAATTTAAAGTGCAGTCACAAATGCTAAATTAACCATGTTCACCTAAGTATAGGCTAATCTTAGACCTCAGATAGTCCTTGAGTACTAGGCCAATCTACTCCCATTCAGCAACTAGGAAGTTCCAAGCACTTGTATGACACCTGATGAAAATCACTCTACCTATTCAGTGCTGTCATGCAAAATAAATTATACACTGTCCATTAAATAGTACACCAGACTCCATAACAAACGCTATTTAGAACTAGCTATCAGTGTCAGTTATAGTTGTATAGTTAGCTTGCTGTCTATGGATATGTCAAAATTGTCCTTCTGGCTTTGACTCGGGGTCCAATCACCATCCCGATGTCAAATTGAAAACAAATCCCCAAAAAGAAAAAGGAAGGTTTTAAAACTTCTTGTTATCAACTTTCAGAGTGTTCGAAACAAGACGGCCTCCGTGGAAAGTCTTCTCAAAGAAAAAGACCCAGATGTCATTATTGGCACTGAAACCTGGCTTTATTCCGAAATTACCAGCGCTGAAATTTTCCCGGACAACTATACAATCGTTCGCAAGGATAGAAATTCAAATGGTTATGGTGGTGTATTACAGGCAATAAAAAAATGACCTGGTTTTTACTGAGCTCACTAAATTAGACTCTGACTGTAAAATTATCTGGACCAAATTCCAGTTTCCTAAGGAAAAGAGCATGTATATAGGAACATTTTACAGACCCAGTCACACTGATCTCACTAGCCTATCTACTTGAGTTGAACAAATTCCCTCCAAAAGCTTGGTAAAAATGCTGACAAAAACAATGTTATTCTTGCTGGTGATTTCAACCAACCTAACATTGACTGAAGTCAAAACATTATTTCAGGAACTAACGCTTCCTCAGACAGCAAAATTCTTCTTGAAGTGACCAATTCATTCAATCTCACACAAATGGTGCAGTCACCCACCAGAGATAACAACATCCTTGATCTTGTTTTTACTAACAATTCACCAGCTGTTACCTCAGCTAATGTCATTCCCGGTATAAGTGACCATGATATTGTTGAACTGACTCTAAATATCTCCCCTCCTCGGAAAAAGTTGCCTAAACTAAAAACTATCTAAAGAAAAAAGCTTACATAAAACGAATAAAAGAAGACCTGACCAAATTTAAACTGCAATATTATATTCAATATGATAACTCCATTGATATTGATGAAAAATGGAATTTCTTTGAACAGGAAATTAAAGTGATTATTGATAAAAACACGCCTCACAAATTCACCTCAACTAAACTAAATCTGCCCTGGTTTACCCGTATCCAACGCCGTCTCTGCAGGAAAAAACATAAACTGTTTAAAAAAGCTAAGACTACTCAACAAGCCAATGACTGGACTACCTATAACAGCTTTAGGAAGGTTGTCTGTAAAAACTTCAAAGAAGCTAGAAACACCTTCATGTAATAAACTTAAAAACTAACTTAGCGAAAACCCAAAGGCATTCTGGTCCTATATCAAAAGATTAAGAAGTAACTCTGTAGGTGTGTCTGATCTACTAAATAATAGTAAACTCTGCAGTGACAGTAAAACTAAAGCTAACATTCTAAATGACCAGTTTTTTAGTGTTTTCACAGAAGAAAACACCTCCCAAATCCCTGTTACTAAACCACTGTCCAACAGCAAAATAAACCAACTTATAATTACCCCAGAGGGTGTCAAAAAGCAACTGCATAACCTAGACCCCAACAAAGCCTCAGGTCCTGACCAAATACCACCATGGTTTCTAAAAACACACGCTGATGACCTTTATGAAATTCTAATTGATCTCTTTCAAACCTCTGTCGATAATGGTACTATCCCTAACAAGTGGAAAGAAGCAAACATATGTAGCGTTTTTAAAAAAGGTGATAAACAAAACCCAGCTAATTACAGACCTATTTCACTCACCTGCGTTTGTAGTAAAATCCTTGAGCATATGATCCACTCACATGTGATGAAATTCCTTGATGAGCATAATATCTTAACTGATTTATAACATGGCTTCCGTGCAAAAAGATCGACTGAACACATAACTCCTCTTAACAATAAATGATATCTTTAAACAAATTGACCAAAGCAGTAACGTCTTTATGGCTATTCTTGACTTCTCAAAAGCCCCATAAAGTCCCACACCAGCGCCTTTTTTTTTCAAACTTTCCGCCTATGGCATTGATGGAAATCTCCTGGCCTGGTTTGCATCATTCCTCAACAACCGCATCCAGCGTGTTGTCTGTGATGGTAAAATCTCTGATTCTAAACAGGTTTTATCCGGTGTACCACAAGGTACTGTTTTGGGTCCATTACTTTTCCTTTTATTTGTAAATGACATCCCTGATAATATAAACAGCACAGTTAGACTGTTTGCTGATGACTGCCTTGTGTACAGAACAATTGATAACCCCTCTGACCAACAAATCCTCCAAGATGATCTTAACAAACTTGAACAATGGCAAAACAAATGGCAAATGAATTTCAACCTCTCTAAATGCTACATCTTGTCAATTTCCTCTAAGAAATGCTTTAAATTACCTGTTTATACCTTATGCAACCAGCCACTAAAACATGTCAACTCCCACCCATACCTAGGTGTTGAAATTGATAATAAACTTAGATGGGATAAACATATACATAACATAACCAAGAAAGCTAACTCTGAACTTGGCCTTTTAAAACGTAACCTCTCAAACAGTCCCACCGACGACGACGGGTGAACACACAATTACAATGACGGGGTCGTCGCCTGCGTATTCGGTTATGATAGTAACAACGCTATCACGAAACGCTTAATACGACCAGGACGAGAACACAGGTACGACGTACGGACAGACATAACATCAACAACCAAGTCAATGTCCACGGCCTTTGATGACCAGTTGTGGTACACTGGCGTGTCTACCCAACCCAGGCTTGAACCCTGGGCCTCGTGGTCTGTAGACAGGTATAATAACCGCTACACCACAGTAGGTAGATAAATCCACTGCTTATAAAGCTCTAGTCAGGCCAGTACTTAAGTACGCATCAGCAGTCTGGGACCCCCATCACCAGTGCGATGTGGATAAACATGAATCTATTCAAAGGAGATTAGCCAGCTTCTGTATGGCAGACTACTCTTATAAATCTAGTGTAAAAAAAATGCTTCATAAATTAGATTACTACTAAAAACAAGAAGATACAACACCCGGCTACATATGCTATATAAAATCAATAACAATCTTGTCGCCATCAATAAAGATGAACTTATCCCCACCGTCAAAACTAATACAAGAAATAATCATGACCCTAATTTCCAGGTTCCCTATGCTAAAAATAATGTATATAAACACTCTTTCTTTCCTCACACACTAAAGGATTGGAATGCTTTACCGCCAGACATTGTACATGCACCAAGTCCCAACTGTTTCAAAGCTAAACTTACTAACACTTGTATTGCTAACTAGTTTTTTTTACTCATACTTGTTACGCTCGGTTGGCGTTCATGTCCTCTTTTTGAAGGATTTTAACTGACCAACGTTAGTGTGACTTGAACACACAATTACAATGATTCAGATTCGGTTATGATAGTACAAATGCTATCACGAAACGCTTAATACGACCTGACCAACGTTAACATCGGCAACCAAGTCAATGTCCACGGCCTTTGATAACCAGTTGTGGTGCACTGGCGTGTCTACCCACCCCATGATTAAACCCGGGGCCTCGTGGTCTGTAGACAGGTATGATAACCGCTACACCACAGTAGGTAGATGTTAGTGTTACTGCTGTTAAGCATTTAACGTGCGTGAAACCCGAGCAACAAACATTCAGACACTAACAAATTAAAAAGTTTCAGGATTTCCCGCGAAATTAAAAAAAAAAAAACTTTAGTCAGGTGATGTGTCACATGAGGGTGTACGCAGAATTATTGCGGTGTTATCGTCATGTGCCGAGTCATTTGCGACTTCAGTATGACATCACTATGTGTAAGTTACCATAACGAGAAATGACGCCAAAAATCCATAACGAGAAATGACGTCATAAAAAGACACCCGGTTGAAGATTCTGTCGACTGCAAATTAAGCGGATATGATATAGCGCATATTTCTCTTGTCTACGCCTTTTCTAAATCATAGTTAACGCAAAAACGCTGAATTTTGCTGAAATCTGTATAGACCCTAAAAGGTTTTTTGTTTGTTTTTGTATTGAAAAGTCTATGGGCGTGAAGATGAACCATAAGTCAGGGCGGATTCAATTGTCTTCAATTTTCGGAAAATTTCCTTCATTTTGGGCCCATTTTTCTTCGATTTTTGGTCAATTTTCATCAATTATCAGGAAATGTTGTCAGATTTTACCAAAATTTTAAATAAATTTACCAAATTTTAATTTTAAAATTTTGTTAATAATTTTCCGGGCCAATTTTCCCAATCGAAAGAAAACATGCAATAGAAAAGATGAAAATGCTTCCCGCTTCCTATAAGATTTTGCATGTCCTCATAATTATGACAAAACTGCTCATAAAACATGTTATCACGTCATTCCTGATTTGGTTTGGCTTGGCCCCTTTATCCAGGCTCTACCCCTGCCATTATAGTTAAATGATTTGATAATCTGTTAGAACCATGTAAATAGCAGATATTAATCAAAACCGGCCTCTCTTTTTTCACTTTTAGGGCTTTTTTGGAAGGGGTACAGCCCGCAACAATTTCTGACAAAAAGTTTCGAATCTTTGCTTGACCCCAAAACAAATTCTAGCAGGAATATTTTTTTATTCTTTATCATCAAATTTTGATCAGCCATAAGTTGAGTGTCCTTCTTAGAATTTAAAGCTAATTATTGATACAACATTTCCTAGTCGGGATTAATGAGTTCCAGATTTGGGGTTCTCGGCTCTGTCCAAGGCCTCCTCAGAAATAATGTTATCATAAAAAAAGACGGAAATTTGGCAATAAAATTGGCAATTTAGAAATTCAGTTTTCAAAAATTTGTGATTTTTTTTCCATGGATATACAACTAAACTCAACTAAACTCTAAGACCGATTGCATTCAGCTGGATTACGATTACCAAAATACATACTGAGTCTCTAATATACAAATTAGAATCTGCTCAAATTGTCTGAGTTTTGGGAAATTTCCAGCCAGGGTTTAAACCCCCTCCCTCATATGGCTACGCCCCTGGTCAGTAGTATATTCATCAAATGTATTACCGATGTACAGTCAGACAGTGGCGTGTTGAGTAATATTTCACTGGGGGCAAGGGAATTTTGGCGCCCCTCCCCCAAAACTGCTAATAAGAGTAAAACGTTAGACATAATAGGCCTGATTTGGCTGGGAAACACCACCCTTACCAAACCTTGCCGGTTTCATAATTTCCTCCTAATCAATCGGAGGTAAAAATAAAGAATTTGGAGGAGGAATTGTAAGAAAATTATCAAAAAGTTTATTAAATAATTTCCTGAAAGTTAAAGAGATTTCCTGAAAATTAAAAAAAATGTACAGAAAATAAAGGAAATTTTAAAATAATTGAAGAAATTGTCACGGAAATGAAGGGAACTTCACGAAAATTGAAAAAACTTTCCCAAACATTGAATACATTTCCCGAAAATGATGGAAATTTCCCAAAAATTGAAGAAAACTTTGCGAAAATGAAGGAAATTATCTAAAAATTGAAAGAACTTTTTCGAAAATTAAAGGAGATTTATCGATTAAATTATTTTACGAAGCCGACAGAACATGATAATTGAAGAAATATTATTGATCAGTTAATTTAACTCATTTAGTGGGGTTCAGGGGTCGAAGTCCCCGGAAGATATACAAAAACGATTGCCTTTTCTTGGGGAAATTCATGCGCCCTTTCAGAAATCTTTACTTGGGACCACCCCCTCCTTCCCCCCCCCCTCTCCCGCTTCTTGTTCCCATGCAACCACGCCACTGCTGATGTGTTAGTTAGATACCTTGTTTTCCGTTTCATTTAAAAAAAAAAAATCACATTTTCTGTGTGCAAAAGCTTAATTAGAATATAGCCGGGTCAATTTTCCGAATTTCCCCAAATTTCCAGCCAGGAGGGAAATTCCCCCTATTCTCTCTAATACGCCACTGCCGCTAAATGCTATCGTGATAAACATATTTGTATTAAACAAAAATTAATAATGTAAATCTATTGAATGTTACCATTAATTGATATGCATGACATGAAACTGATATGCAGGGCGTAGGACTGTAGAAAGCGGGGGATGGGAAAACTGCCCACGGAGAAGATTTCACCTTTCCATTCGTTTTGTCTGTTAGGGGAAGCAGGGAAATGAATTAGAAGTGAAGTTAAAAAATTGATAAAACCGAAGCAAAATGTGGTAAAAATGAAAAAAAAATTGGTAAAAGTTTAGGACATTTTGCGAAAATGGGCCGAAAATTGAAAGAGAGGATTTTCCGAAAATTTAAGATTTCCCAATACAGCAGCAAATTTTTACAAAAAGGTAAGTTACCATTGTAGATTTTTATGGGTTCCTTGCCCCCCCCTCTCCCCCCGCCCCTAATAGATGGCCAATACTACAACCCTGGATAAATGATAAATAACCAGTTTTATGGTGGATTCTATGAAAAGCCGAGTACTCATTATATACATCCATGGTTCTGTATTAAAGGATTGCAATTTTCTAGAATAAAATAGTAAGGGTCTTTTCCCTCATTTTTAAAGGCATAACATCAAGATAATATATCTGTGAGATGCCCCTGACGGGATTTAACAGGGACCGAAAACAAGAGTTTTTAGGTCCGCCAAACAACAATAATAAACATAATGAGAAAAAATACAAGTAAAATAGGAATGTATCATACTTTTTCACACATTACAACATTTTGCAAATAATACTAATTCCTAAACTTGTTTGAGCCCTATAGAAACCAAAACCAAATACATTTTGTTTCAAAAATTGTAGAAGTCATCAACGACTAAATTTAAAGCGCAACACCTTACATGCCTCAAGGTAGTTAGCCCCTAAATGGACAGCTTTTAACTTAAGGTGCATAAATCAAAGCCAATTTGTAGGAGATAAAGTCTGATCAACCAAAAGGGGAAAGTTTGGGGTCAATTCTAGAATAGGCAAATTACCTAATTAGCATATGCAGATTAATGAAAGCTCATTTGCATAATCTTTATGCAGTGATAACTCAACAACATTAACCCCAATCTAAACAAATAAGGTACCAAATGAAAGCTTATTAAGAGCTGCAGTGGATACATTATATAGTTTTAGCCATAACAGCTTTAGAAAAAAATAATGAGCTCAATCACTTATCAAGCACATAACTAACTCAAAACTGTTTAATTCATGCTGTAGAGCAACTCTTTTCCTACATATCTGGTAATTTTCATGATCATAGGCATTACATAAATGTAAATACTACTGCACAAAAATGTCATGTATGTTACAAAATTGATTATGAAAAATCGAATGATAAAGTTTGCGCATACAATTCAGTTTCAATTTGGAGTATGATTATTTTTATGTAAATTTTAAGGTCTTAGGAATGCCTTCAGTCTTTAGCTTCAGCATAAATAAGTTGCGTATATCTAAGGAATTCTTGAAACTTACATCAGCTATAAACAGTACGGAAGCATGCCTATTAATAGGAACATTTATAACACACGAGAGTATTGAAGTCATGCAGCCATATTGTTCAGATGTTGCAATGAAATGTCATAGTTTCTAATTTATGTACTTGAAATATTAAAAATCATTGTGTTGAAAAACATTTAAAGTTTCAAAATGGCTGTTTCGCGCCTAAAAGCCTTGCTCTATTGTCTATTTTATCTAATATTTCGAAAACGGCGTGGTGAACATATCAAATGGGAGTGGAAAAGTTGTAGCCATGGCAGTAATGGAGGCATTTTCATAGGTTTTACGTTTCCCCTAGCAAAGATGTTTTTCCCAGACTTATTTCAAATTTGAAAAATGTAACATTGCATAAGGTTTTAACGTTAGGATAGCAACGGATCATGGGAAATATCACAAAATGGCGGCTTTCATGTAGCAAAATGTTCCCATTAATAGGAACATTTATGTTTCAATTAATAGGCATGCTACCGGACTGATAAATCAGAAAAGAAAAAACTTGTCTTTAAAAACAGTTCTGCTCATAAATTGGTGTTACATCACATGGACAACTGAACATAAAGCAAATAAGAGGCAGACAAATTAATCTACTTGACTTGAATGCAAACGTAATTACGTAACTGAAGTCTCAAAGTTGAATCAAACAAATTAATCTATTTGATTTGAATACAAACATAGTTGCGTACCTGAAGTCTTGAAATTGAATTGTGCACGGGCTGACGGGATTACAATATTGCTGCGTTAGACCTGGTCTACTAGATACTAAAGCAATCCAGCCAGTTTTGGCTCAAATGCAGAAACATCCAACCCAAGTAAGTCTCTTCAATCTCTTGTACCCACAGGTAGGGCCGCAAATCATGGGGACTGGGGACTTATCCCAACTCCTCACTTTCAGGCAGAATATGAAATATAAAAAAACTACATACGTTTTTTGAAAAACATTGTACCACTTTGTGAATGAAAAGTATGGCCATATGGCTCCACTCAATTTGTGAATTACGACCTTATATGCGTGCAGAAATATCAAATCTAGAAGGTTGCACTCCAAAAAAACGGGAAATTTTTATGAAGAGGGCACTTTCTATGACGTCATTTCAGTCATTACATGATAAACAGAGGCGTTTATGACAGAGGGGAAAGGAGGCAAAGTGGTCCCGAAATTGGACAAATATCAACATAAAATTAAAACATGGTAAAATTATTGGATATTTTGGTAAAATGTCTGGAAAACTGCACTCTAAAAAATAAAATGAAATAAAAATGGGAGCCTGTGTTATATAAGGGAATTAATAGTGTAAAATTGCCAATTGTTGATAAGAAAGGGCTTTAGAGGAGACCCTATTAAGGATCTCCCCAAACTCAAGCCCATTTGAAGATGACATCGAAGTACCTATTTTAACAACTCCCTGCTAGCTACTGTATGTCAGAGACACGATATTTGCATTTCATGATAGGCTTGCAATACGAAAATAGTTTTGAAATATATGTCTAAGAGTTATTAATATTATTTGACTAGAAAATGTAGTGGTATATCAAAAATAAAGTTGATTTAATATCTTTACTGTTTTAAATCTCCACTAAATAAGTTTAATTTATAGTTTCTCTTACGATTTGGTGCAAAAATAAGTTTCTTTATACAAAGCAGATTGATACAAATCTTAAAAAGAATGTATTCAGATACAATTTTTCTTAAACTTCGCCCCTTTTTTTAGCTATATAATTTTAATCCAACGTTGTGTAAAATGGACGTTACACATGTGTAATATTTCTACACAACTTTTTTAGAGTGTGGCCAAAATTTCCTAAAATTAAACTAATACAAATTCCCGAAAAATGAACGACATTTTCGGCAATTGAAGAAAATTAAAGTATTGAAAGGGTTTCCAAATTGCAGTAACTTTTGAAATGTTTGATGTAAACTTTACAGGTGCAATTTTTCCACTTTACACCGGAAAAATGTTTCAACATCCCCCTTCCGAGATGTGACCATTCCTACGCCTCATAATAATGAGAAACAATTGGGACATATATATGAAAATCGCTGTGTCGAAACTGAAAAGCGATGTCACTTTTTCTGACATTAATTAAAGGATTAGTTCAATGGTCAAGCGTGTCCATAAAAGAAGAAAAGAAGACTTCAAAAGAAACACAATGGTGTAAAAAAAGCATTAAAAAAACAACTTATTCCGTTAATTTTGATTGGCCACTACTTGTATAGCGGCCCTGAGCTTTTCCAGCCAATCACTACCTGTATAGCGGCCCCTGAAATGTTTTATCTGGGTCATCGGATTTCCGTCACAAAATATTCTCGACGACGGACCCAGCTTCTGATTGGCCACTAACTGTATAGCGGCCCCTGAGATTTTCCCTCCCTGAGAATTTTCATCTGGGTCATCGGATTGCCATCACAGGTAGTCTCGATTGTTTTGCAGAGTCCTTTTAACGAGGTGTATAGCTTTTCCTGATTAAGTGTGCCAGGTGATTGTAAAGTACCTGCCCCAACCAACGCAGGATACCGTTAGGAGGCAAGCCATGGTAGCTCTTTTCCCCCCTTCCACCCTCATTAAGGTTTCATCGGATCTTGAGTTACGAATGTTGGCATTCAGCAGTGCGATCTAATTGAATCACCCAATTGTCGTAGACGAACCTGTCCGTTTCATGTAAGGGGACTTCTGGGATGAAGGGTTTATTACCCGTACGGAAGGGTTGTGAGATTAGGCTGAATGAAGGGTTTTTGTATAGATCAGTCGATATTCCTTGGTAATGCTCTGGTGAGAGCTTTACCAGGACCGTCTTTCTGGATGCGGTGAGAGTAGTAGACGGGGACGATGACTTCTTCATTATCGTCCCAAACCCATATTTTTTCCATTCAATACTGCTGCCATATATGGTCATCACACCACTATTAATTGACCAATTCTGATTTGTCAAAAAATGACATAATTTTATTACGCATGTAATGGACCAATACCTTGTTCCGCAGAGTCATTTTAACGAAATGTATAGTTCATTTGCAATGCTGGCTTCTGATTGGTCACTACCTGTATAGTAACCTTTGAGATTTTTTCTTCTGGGTCTTCGGATTGCGTCACAAGATATTCTCAATTGTTCCGCAGAGTCCTTTCAACGAAGTGTATAGCTTTTCCTGACTGGGTGTATCAGGTGGGGTTGGGGTATCATGGTGCTCATTGTCACACGTTTCAAAACAATACACCCTGATAATCTGTTGATTAGAAGTTTAGATTTGTCAGAGTTCAAACTCTAAAAATAATATAGATAAATCGCCATGTCACGATTATCGATGATATCGGGATAATATCGTTACAATTTACCGAGTCACGTCATTCAAAAGACCTTTGAGACCATGTTTTTGAAAATAGGTAAGATTTGAGCGGCGATATTTTTTAAACGGTGTGATTTGAGCAACGATTTTTTGAAAACGTGTAAGATTTGAGAACCAAATTTTATTTTCAAACCCCATTGACTTTGCACAGGGAGCAAAATTTGAGCAACGATTTTTTGAAAACGTGAATGATTTGAGAGGACATTTTTTCTGACACTCCTCATTTGAGAAACAAATTTTCTGAAACACTCATTTGAGAAACAATTTTTCTGAAACACTGTCATTTGAGGCAGTTTCATGCTCAACTGTTTTTCATTTGAGAGAAAAAAGCTGGCGTCAAACGGGGAATGACAGGACAGAACTGCACTTTAATGCAAAATACGGGGTCTACGGGGGCTTCATTGTGGGAATAATCGAACAAAACTACGTTTTTAACGGGAAAATGGGGTCAACGGTGAACTGACAGGACATAACTGCACTTTAATGCGAAATACGGGGGTCTACGGGGGCTTCATCGTGGGAATAATCGGACAAAACTACGTTTTTCACGGGGGAAATGGCGTCAACGGTGAAATGACAGGACACAACTGCGCTTTAATGCGAAAAACGGGGATCTACGGGGGCTTCATCATGAGAATAATAGGATAAAACTACCTTTTTAACGGGAAAATGGCGTCAACGGGGAATGACAGGACATAACTGCGCTTTAATGTGAAATACGGAGCTACGGGGGCTTCGTGGGAATAATAAGATAAAACTACGTTCTTAACGGGGAAAATGACGTCAACAGGGGAATAACAGGACAGAACTGCGCTTTAAAAGGAGTGGGACTTGATTCCAAACCACGTCCTCTGAACTTCTTTCCTCAAACAGTACATTTGAGCATGCACTTTTTGAAAACCATTTTTGAAATTCTAATGACATTATTTAGGGAGTCAAATTTGAAAAAGCATTTTTCGTTTTGATGTGTACTTCAGTTTTTGAAATTCCTTGAGCGTTTTTTTTTTCTCAACCATCAACTTTTGAGAGGATAATTTAAAAGAAAAAAAAGTGGTAAAAAACAAGGGAAATGAGTTAAAAAGCGAGGGACTTTATTGCGTACACGCGATAATGACGTCATTGCCTTGAGAATGGGACCAAAGTATCTATGACGTTATGAAATGTAGATGTGTATTATGTTGTATGTGAACATCGACCAGTCTAGGACTGTCCGGAGAAAACCGCCATGACGACGGAACGTCGACGAACCTTGCGCCGTACCGTGCCAAAGCACTACTTAAACCCGATTTTGCCCGAGTTACATTGCCCTATGCGAGGTTGACGAAAAAACAATCGCTACCCCCGTCTAACATCAGGCAACTCTAGCGTATCAAGGGTAAGCAAGGTGTGTTTTCTTCCTTGTGAATGTTGGCGTGTACATTCTATACCATCATCCTGGGATAATTACAAGCAATTTATAAACCAATCTATCAATCCACATGTTATTGCCAGCCATCAACTTTAAAAAAAAAACCTGAAACACACTTACCATACTCAAATCCCAAAGTAATTACAGTGGCAGATATATATACGCAAGACACTAATGAATGCCGCAACCCCGTACTTTAGGATCAGTCTCACATTCCACCATCCCTGCTGTTCTCCTAGACGACGACGATTATAGTGAGTCAAGGCTCGTCGACGTTCCGTCGTCATGGCGGAGGCTCTCCGGACAGTCCTAGACTGGTCGATGTTCACATATTACATAATACACATCTACATTTCATAACGTCATAGACACTTTGGTCCCATTCTCAAGACAATGACGTCATTATCGCGTGTACGCAATGAAGTCCCTCGCTTTTTAATCCATTTCCCTCGTTTTTCACCACTTTTTTCTTCAAATTATCCTCTCAAAAGTTGATGGTTGAGAAAAAAAACGCTCAAGGAATTTCAAAAACTGAAGTACACATCAAAACGAAAAACAGCCTTTTTAAATTTGACACCCTAAATAAAGTCATTGGAATTTTAAAAATGGTTTTTAAAAAGTGCATTATTTTTATTAATATTTTTATTATTATTATTATTATTATTATTATTGTTATTATTATCATTATTATTATTATTATCATTATTATTATTATTATCATTATTATTATTATTATTATTATTATTATTATTATTATTATTATTATTATTATTATTATTATTATTATTATTATTATTATTATTATTATTATTATTATTATTATTATTATTATTATTATTATTATTATTATTATTATTATTATCATTATTATTATTATTATTATTATTATTATTATTATTATTATTATTATTATTATTATTATTATTATTATTATTATTATTATTATTATTATTATTATTATTATTATTATTATTATTATTATTATTATTATTATTATTATTATTATTATTATTATTATTATCATTATTATTATTATTATTATTATTATTATTATTATTATTATTATTATTATTATTATTATTATTATTATTATTATTATTATTATTATTATTATTATTATTATTATTATTATTATTATTATTATTATTATTATTATTATTATTATTATTATTATTATTATTATTATTATTATTATTATTATTATTATTATTATCATTATTATTATTATTATTATTATTATTATTATTATTATTATTATTATTATTATTATTATTATTATTATTATTATTATTATTATTATTATTATTATTATTATTATTATTATCATTATTATTATTATTATTATTATTATTATTATTATTATTATTATTATTATTATTATTATTATTATTATTATCATTATTATTATTATTATTATTATTATTATTATTATTATTATTATTATTATTATTATTATTATTATTATTATTATTATTATTATTATTATTATTATTATCGTTGTTATTATTATTATTATTATTATTATTGTTATTATTATTGTTATTGTTGTTGTTATTATTATTATTATTATTTTTTATTATTATTATTATTATTATTATTATTATTATTATTATTATTATTATTATTATTATTATTATTATTATTATTATTATTATTATTATTATTATTATTATTATTATTATTATTATTATTATTATTATTATTATTATTATTATTATTATTATTATTATTATTATTATTATTATTATTATTATTATTATTATTATTATTATTATTATTATTATTATCATTATTATTATTATTGTTATTATTAGTATGATTATTATTATTATTATTATTATTATCATAGCAAAATATGATTGCAGGGAACAAATGTGCATCCTTTTATTTGTACATATATTTCAAGCATGTTTGTATACTCCTTTTTACAATAAATATTAGCAAATCTTTGTAACAAGTGAGCCCCTTTGCCCCTAAGGCAAGCCGACAATACCGGCAGTCCTTTAGATATTGGACAATTACTGAAACTTCTACTGTTCTAAAAATTTAGTGTGTTCACAACTGGTTATCAAAGGCCGTGGCCGTCTTGATATAATGTCCAGCACTGGATGCTTTCGGGACGTGAAACCTTGCTATGCTATGCTATGCTTATTCAGTTTTACAGCTTAGTGTAGGAAAATATCACATCGTGTAACAATGTCGAGAAAAATTTCCCTTCACATAGCACCATTTCCCCTTCCTCAATTATCAATCACCTTCACAAGGAGCGATACCAAATCAAAACATATTATAAGCTTTGGAACTCCATGTATTAGGATTTTATCCTTTGATTGATTGATTAACTTTTTTTGGGCAGATGTCTGCCAGCGATGCGAAAAAACCTCAGCTTGCTGATTCCAACGTGCTCAATCTTTTTCAAAAAAGCGAAGAGTATGATGGAATCTATTTTCCTGGACTTGTCAGATCGGAGAACATCGAGAAGCTCAAAAGCTTCACGATAAGACCAGATGACATCATTCTTGCAACGTATCCAAAATGTGGTAAGTACTAAGTATTCATGTTGACCTTGTTCAGAAGGAATTCAGGGCAAAGGCGGAGAGGAAGGGGAGGGGGGGGGGCATCTTTACTCAAAATTTATGATAAGGATCTGAAACAGGCAGTGGCAGACGTAAGGCGTAAAAGGGAAAGGAGACAAGTTCCCCAAATACTTTTCAATATTGTTACAATCAAAACAAATCTAGTATTTTGCTCCCAATCAGATTTCGCCAAAAGATTTTGTAGCACTTTTTGGTAGAGGTTGGGTAAAGTTGTTAGACTAAGTACAAACTTGACCCCCCCCCCCTCCCTTCCCCTTATCCCGGTCCAATAAACGTAAAACATAACGCGCCCACCACTGGAAACAAGGAAAAGGGCCTTAAAGCTCAACGGAGACAGTAAGTCAAATATTGATATATAACTTGATATTTTATAGAGAATTAAAAGAAATAAAACAACTACGAAAAACCCCATCATAAAATCTTATTCCATTCTCAAGTTACCCAAGTTATCCAAAATACTTTGACAGAAAGTCTAGGGCTTGAGTCACATACAAATTTAAATGCCCCGTCTGCTCCTTACTCAGGCGCCACCCTGTGCTTCCGCCAACCTGTCCGTGTTGTCATTGCTTTAATGAGTAAAAAATCATACCAAACTATGAGAAATCGACAGTGATATCATGTCTCGTTCAGGAGATACCAAATTATAAAATGTCGCAATTTTGTTTGAAAATAACGTCTAGATGAAAATGACGTAGTAGGTCTGATGTCGAACAATGATATCACATCCTCACTTTCTTAGAAAAACGTTAAATTTATGATAATTATTATCATAATTAATTATCTTTTTTGTTAATCGGAAATGTTTCATAATTTCCTTTTGATGGTTATTTATCACAGTTACTTGACTAGACTCCGTTTTTATATACTCAGATGACAAATTAAAAGGATGAGTTCAGTTCAGCAAGTTCATCTGATATGAAAGAGGACTTCAAAAGAAACCAAATGGTGAAAAAAAGAATTCAAATATGTTATTTCCTTAACAGGTAAATAGTCCAGAATCATGCCTATTAATAGGAACATTCATAACACAGAATATTGAAGTCATGCAGCCATATTGTTCAGATGTTGCGATAAAACGTCATAGTTTCTAATTTATGTACTTGAAATATTACAAATCATTGTCTTGAAAAAACATTTGAATTTTTTAAATGGCCGTTTCGCACCCAAAAGCCTAGCTCTATTGTCGATTTTATCTAATATTTCCAAAACGGTGTGGTGACAATATCAAATGGGAGTGGAAAAGTTGTAGCCATGACAGTAATGATTGTATTTTCATAAGTTTTAAGTTTCCCCTAGCAAAGATATTTTTTCCGAGAGAATTTTTCAAATTTGAAAATTGTAACATTGCATGAGGCTTTAACGTTAGGATAGCAAAGGATCATATGAAATATCACAAAATGGCTGCTTCCATGAAACAAAATGTTCCCATTAATAGGAACATTTATGTTCCCAATAATGGGCATGCTTTTGGACTGGTAAAGGAAATATTCAACTTTAAAGATCTCATTTGTTTAAGAAATGATATATTAGTAAGTCTGTAGAATGTTCATGCTCTCATTTTAATCATTGTTAATGTATTTTAAGGCAAATTGTTTGAAACTTTAACTATTTGAAATTGAATTATTTTTTTTCGGTATGCTTTACGGAATATTTTCAAATGCGCTTTCTTCACCATTTGGTCATCATGTGATGAACTTGCTTGACCCCTGAATTAATCCTGTAATGTAAAGTCTCACAAACTTGGAAAATGTCTCAATAAAATACATAGGCTATGTTTTGAGGAGTGTAAGCATGTGGTGCCACATCTAGTCTGATTTCAGTCACTTTTACACATATTTGACATGACTTTTATCTTTAATATCTTCTTAACAAAATAAACAATATGTCTTTATCGGTTTGCTCCTATCGGCCTATACCCTATTTCACATAAAGTATCAATTGACAAGACTATTGCAATAAGTATTTAGGCTAACTATTTAAGGTTAACTCATTAAAAGCCTAGAATTATATCAGAACGCCGGAAAGTTGATTATGCCTCGTGCTTTGCCAATGGGAAACTAGAACATCAATAATGTAGTAACTCAACATATTTTTTGGGGTGGGTATAAGCCTGTTTTTGTTGGTGGGTAGTTAACAGTTCGGGCGCTTCTTTGACAATAATTGAAGGGCACTATTCATTTTAGAATAGGAGCACTTTAATCCGTTTCGAAAAAGTGGAGAAATCTTGCCCCATGGTTCCTTACTTATATGGTTTGAGCATAGGCGGGATTTGAGGGAGCTAGGGGGAACTTCCTCCACCCTCACCTTTTGTCTAAAGACATACTTTTGTATGGCTTTATGGTGATGTGTTGTATTTTAGCGTGATTCTGTAACCCCCTCCTCCTACGTACACACACACACACACACGTTTTTTACTTTCCCCCACTTCGGTAGGCAAATCCCGCCGCAGGCTTGAGATTGGAAAGCCAGGACCAATGTTGACAATTACCCGTCAGGCGCATAGGTAAAGGATTTCTTTCGAGAATTGCCGCTTAGAAAAGTATTGGGGGCATGCATTCGCCCTCCCACCACGGCCCACGGTGTCGGTGCCCCTGGTAAAATTACATGCTTTAATTGTGTCCGATACATACTTAATGTATATAACAACCTTTTATGTATTATGTATTTGTGAGTGAGTGGATTTCAATTTCTTTCAAGCTTCAAGAATGACCTAAAATAATTTCATATAAGTTTAAAAACGGCGCCTCTCGACTGGTGCGCCCTTAACTTTCAAAAGGACACTTCCTGCCCCCGTCCGCAAAATTTCAAAAGGGCACCTTCTGCCTCCTTATACTCTAGGGCCAGGGGCAGCGCCCTTTTCCGCCGTGGTTCCGACATCGCTGCAGAAGCCAGAACTCATAGTTGCCCCACTGCGTATTGGAAGTTTAATATCGTTTGAATATGTGAAAAATGTTTTTCAAGTAAGCCTAAAAAACTTAAGCCTCAACAGCAATACGATGTAAATTTTATTAACAATGTTTGTTTTTGAGCGAAATTTATATCATAAACAGACATATCAGCAGCAAAATACTGTATAAAATCAAAATGAATTTCATATCCTTGCAGCAAGACATGATTTTAACTATGGCATATTTTCCTCATATTGCTAATATATTAGCCATTCTGAGCAAATAATTAATTATCGCAATTAATGAATCACGTGTTCAATAATAGCATACCGCAAATACACTTCCAAGTGGCAATCATTATAACATTTGAAAATATAACTAAAAAGATTTGAAAAAATTCTTTTGAAGTCCTCTTTCATGGGCTTACTTGACCCCTGAACTAATCTTTTAAGATAAACATCACAAACGTAGTGATTTTATGTATCAATCATTACAAAAATTTTTCATCTGTACGCAAACAAAAAAGATGCATGTTATTGTGGATAAAATTACTGCAGGTTAGTTCCCCATGTGTGTAATGTGACAGAGGGCTCATGTCGATTTTGAAAGAATGTATTCATCAGTGAGTTATTTACACTTTGGTGATTTTATAGCCTGATTATTCATTGCGGTACACGGGTAGGGTAGCCTCTTCAGGCTATTTTAGTAATTCTTAAGATTTTATTAGCTTTTAAACCCAAGTTATAGCCCAAACGAGCTATCAACTATATCACAATTTGACTATACTGTGGGACAGATCCCAAACGGGATATTAAGCCCAATTAGCCCATGTCAGCTGTATTTTAAGGCTCGAACCAATGGAAGCAGAGTTTTCTTTCCATCGGAGATATTCGGTGGTATTTCCAGAGCCAATGTTATTATATATGCGCAATTCATTTGGAATCCGCCAAGCGAAATCCGATTATTTAAAGACATTTTTAAAGAATTTTGGAATTCGTTAAAACTACGCACCAATATGGACTGTTATTGCATCAACATATTGCGCTATTTAAGGCAAATGTAGCAACACAGCAAAATATCCCAAAAGGCTTAGAATATGATAAACGCTGCAAAAATCCGAACGTATCCAAGCTCTTGAGTTAGTCATTGTTTATAAGCTTAAAATCCCTTAAAGGGATGATGAACTAAAACGATCAATGACATGTCAAAGACATTTTTAAAGAATTTTGGAATTCGTTAAAACTACGCACCAATAAGGACTGCTATTGCATCAACATATCGAGCTATTCAAAGCACATATAGCAACACAGCAAAATATCCCAAAACGCTTAGGATAAAGGCTGCAAAAATCCGAACGTATCCGAGCTGTTGAGTCAGTCATTGTTAATAAGCTCAAAATTCCTTAAAGGGATGATGAGCTAAAAACGATCAATGACATGTCAAAAAATTGAAATAGTACATACGTATGTCTGTGGAATGGTAATAATTTGTTGGGAAAAAAACGCCCCAGTTTCTCGGCCCTTGCATTCATTAATTGAGAAAAGTGGGCCTTGGGGCTCATGTATACAAAGAAAATCATGGACGTGCGAATGCATCACTTCAATTTCATTCAAATGATGCAGGCTAAAAGAGTATGAAATACAGCAATGAAATGAATACAACTTAATTACCTGCTAGTGTTTTTGTTTTATGAAAATCTAGAGGAGATGTTTACCGAGACCTTAAACCGTGTTTACTTATAGAGGGATTTCATCACGTGACTGTAACTCATCTGGAAGCCATTTTGCCGGAAAACGTCGTTGCGTTTCACACAGCTCAGTCACATTACACATACAACAAACATACTGCCTGCTAACCTACCAGTACCAGTTCAGCGAAATTTATTATTTTTATTCGCGGCGGCGATTTTACTTCATATTTTTCCAACGTTTTATATATTCACCGGGTATACGAATAGTAAATTTTACGTGAACGTCATCTGATTGTTCGTTATACGCAGACAAAGCCTACATACCAGGCATAAAGTGCTTATTGCAAATCCTATACGGATGGTTGAAAGACGTTGCGTCGTACAGCAGAAACCCACTTTTAACGTTGATCAGGATCAGATGGAAATCGAGAAAACGTGTTTTTATTCTTCGGCACACGTCTACTAGTGCAACCAACGGCACAGCAAGATTCCGGCATAATTATCTTACAAAAATGATCTGATATAACAACATGCAAGCGTTTGTAAGTCTAAATAAGTGTACAGTAGACGATCACGGTTCTCATTCGACAAAATAGCGATGTAAACAAAGTCACGTGACCTCATGACGTCAACTAAAACACCCTAATAGGTTTATAAGTGTAAAGCAGGAACATTTCTAATTTGATTATCTTTCCTACTGAGTGTTGTGATCAGGCAAAACAGTCACTATATTAGAATTTAAGCTGACCAAATTGTTTGACGTTCTGACTGACTACATTAACTTTAAATTCTACACGTCACACACTTTACATGTAATAAAAATACCTTCCATTTTGGATCGAGCGTAAAATCTATCTGATGAATGTTATACTCAGAATGTTACGATTGTTTTCAACAAACAATGAAACAAAAGACGATGTTCATTAACCTTTCATCTTTTCTTGAAAAGGCACCCATTGGATGGCAGAAGTGATTGGGCTCATCGAGGCCCAGGGGGACCCAGACAAGGTTGTTCGGCCGAAAGTTGAAGCAACTGGCTGCCTAGAATTTTCTATGCCATCAGTAGGCAAGAAAACAATAGCAGATATTGCTGAAACCCAACCATCTCCAAGAAAATTATTAACACATCTCCCTCATCAGTTTCTACCGGACCAGGTGTGGACGGTAAAGCCGAAGGTAACCTGTTAACATATACATGGTTTGGGGGAAGGGGGTACAAGATGTCGTTCCCCCTCCCCACTTTTCTCCATATTCATTTGTTTTGTACAGTG
>JAIGNY010000335.1:177500-220000 GCA_020152595.1 Chiridota heheva | reverse complement strand
GTCTTGCTTAACGACACGACTCACGACGGAAATCAAAACCGGTACCCATCGAAAACGAGCATACATCCACTGAGCTGCTGAGCCACTGCACCTCTGCATCATGCAATATGGTATTATTATGTAATTTTTGGTTTTCTGTCGTGGCCCTCAGGCCGCGACAGGTCTAGTACTGTAAACTCCATGCTCAAAATCCGCCATCTTTTAACTGAGAATTATTTTAAAAATTTTATTTAATGAAGAGAATATAGACTTCAAATTAAGTTCTATTTAATGAAGATTGTGTCTTAATGGTTACGACGCTACAATAAATTTCAGCAATGCTATTTCAAAACTTTATGGCGTTGTTTTTATTCTCAAAAATCATGTAAATTGGCAACGTTGAGGAATACAGACAAAAAGTTCGGGTACCAATCTGATATTTTAATAGCCACCTTTAAAACGTGATATGAAAAATGGTATCGTTTAGATATTTTTACTGTCTTAGAAACATAATAGAAAATATTTATTACACCAAAATATTTTTTGAAGGGTCATAAAAAGATAGTGAAGGAGAATAATATTATTTGAAATTTGAAATTAACGAGGCCAGTCAAACCGGAAACTTCAACAACTAAGTTAAGAAATTGTTAACATGGGTACGTAGGCAACTTTCCATCTGCTGAAGTAATCTTGAATCCTGAATCTGAATCTGAATCTAAATATGTTAAGGTAAAGGTAATGGGAACTTATTATAAAGCTCACATCACTGTATGAACAGTCAATGGTGCTTTGCAAACTTACAGGTTAAGTCCAGTAAAAATCCTTCTCGACATGAAAAACAACCGAGCGTAACAAGTATGAGGAAAAAAAACAGTTAACAAGTTTAGAAGGATAAGTTTAGCTTTGAAACAGTTTAGACTTGGTGAATGTATATTAATGTCTGGTGGTCTGGCAATAAAGAATTTCAATCTTTTAGTGTTTGAACAGTTAGGGAAAGAAGGAGTATTTACATTCGTTTTAGCGTAGGGAACGTGGAATTCAGATATTATGGTTATTTCTTGTATTGATTATTGCGTTTGGGATTAGGTTATCATTATCAACGGCGATGATTGTTATTGATTTTACATAGCATATGGAAGCAGGTGTTCACTTTCTTCTTGTTTTTAGCAAGAGTCAATCTATTATTTATGACGTCTTTATTTATTGTATTTATTCTATTTTATGATAAATCAATTACTACCTACATGACCTTGTTATCTTTCTTTGCTTTTCGTTTTTGAGGAAACTGACTGAAGGCCGGTTTCAGATTAGAAAGGACAGACAGACAGAGGCGCATATGAGTTAGAGACCCCCGAAAAGTGTTTCCCGGTTGCATGCATGCTTTATTTTGATGACAAATTGTGAAATTATTAACATAAAATTGAAATTTTGTTAAAAATTTGGTCGATTTTGGCAAAAGTTTCTGAAAAATTTGTGGAAATTGACAGTGCTTTTCTGGAAAAGTAAAGATTTGACGAACATGCAGGAAATATCGGAAAATGAAGGAGACTTTCCAAAATTGACGAAGATTTCTTTAAAATTCATAAAATTAAGCAGAAGTTGAAGAAATTTTTCTGAAAATAAAGAAAATTTCTTGAATATGAAGAAAATTTCCTAAAAATGAAGAAAAATTCCTGCACATTCAAGGAGATTCTCGAAAATATCCATGATTTTCCCAAGTAGCGTGAGTAAAAAGATAAAGGCCTATTTTAAAATTGTATTGCTTTGAAAATTCATTATGGCTCCCATGGCTCTGATGATAAGAACTTCACCGCCGTATCCAAAGTTCTTTAGTTCTATAATGTAGATTGTGGCCCTTGAAAATTTTGGTCCAAAATTTACATTTTTAATAAAAGCCTGAAGCTTTTTATCCAAAATTGCAGATTTTTGGGTCAATACTGAAGATTTTTGGGCCAAAATGAAAAATGTTTGGTCAAAATGGGAGGATTGTTGGTGCAAACTGTAAAAGGTTTAGTCTAAAATTAAAATAGCTCAGTCGATACGATTGCCAAAAATACCACACATGGTTTATTTGATATTTCAGTTAATTATATTTATGGCTTCCACATAATTTTTGGAGGGAGGGGAGGCAAAGCCCCAATAGCCCCCAATAGACACGTCACTGCTTTCTTTATTACTATCCATAAAAAAAAAAAAAAGCCATGACAGTCCTTTTTTTAAAGGGTGTTCTTTTGTACAATATAACAAGAAAAATGGCACATGTCCTCTGGTTTTGTATAACATAATAATTAAATGCCATATTAAGTTGCTTTATTAAAGCATTTTGGTAAGAATTAGGCGTTAGACATTCGGCAGACAACTATAAATGGCAGCAACGTATGACGTAATTGCAGAATGTCATTCTTTCATCAGCAGAGATATATATCTTTGACTTTCATTTTTATGCCGACATACCCTTTCTTATTACGAAAAAATAAAATAATTGCATGTGTGTGTGGGTGTTGGTGTGTGTGTGTGTGTAGGGAAAGGGAGGGGGAGGGGCGTGGGGCGGTCGATTGGAGAATATTCGTATTTTGTTACTACAAAAACGTATATTAAATTGCTAAAGTATTGTAATGCTTCAGTTTTAGCTCATATCAAAGAATGAATGGCTATTGTTCTTAAAGCATGGCTACGAAAATTGATCTTAATTTAAAAGTGAATGACATTATTTTTATGATGTATGTTAATTGTAAGATCCCTATTAAGACCACACTTAAATGCCATGCAGCTACTGGTAAATGCCATGGAGTTACTGGTAAATGCCATGAGTTACTGGTAAATGTCATGCAGTTACTAATAAATGCCATGCAGTTACTGGTAAATGCCATGCAGTTACTTGTAAATGTCATGCATTTACTGGTAAATGCCATGCATTTACTGGTAAATGCCATGCAGTTACTGGTAAATGCCATGCAGTTACTGGTAAATGCCATGCAGTTACTGGTAAATGCCATGCAGTTACTGGTAAATGCCATGCAGTTACTGGTAAATGCCATGCAATTACTGGTAAATGCCATGCAATTACTGGTAAATGCCATGCAGTTACTGGTAAATGCCATGCAGTTACTGGTAAATGCCATGCAATTACTGGTAAATGCCATACAGTTACTGGTAAATGCACGCAGTTACTGGTAAATGCCACGCAATTACTGGTAAATGCCATGCAGTTACTGGTAAATGCCACGCCGTTACTGGTAAATGCCACGCCGTTACTGGTAAATGCCACGCAGTTACTGGTAAATGCCATGCAGTTACTGGTAAATGCCATGCAGTTATTGGTAAATGCCATGCAGTTACTGGTAAATGTCATGCAGTTACTGGTAAATGCCATGCAGTTACTGGTAAATGCCATGCAGTTACTGGTAAATGCCATGCAGTTACTGGTAAATGCCATGCAGTTACTGGTAAATGCCATGCAGTTACTGGTAAATGCCATGCAGTTACTGGTAAATGCCATGCAGTTACTGGTAAATGCCATGCAGTTACTGGTAAATGCCATGCAGTTACTGGTAAACGCCATGCAGTTACTGGTGAATGAGGACGGAGCTTTTAGTCAACTGGTCAAGCTACCATTTCTAATAACTTTTCATTTTATTTTAGCCATGTATGGCTCCTGGTTTGACCACACCCTCGGGTACTGGGGTCATCGAAACGACGACAACGTCCTCTTTGTCACTTACGAAGAAATGAAGAAGGTACATTTTCAAAATTATTATTCTATATCCTGCTTTTCTTCTCATTAATTTATCTAGTCTGATGTAACATTTATTACATGTCAGCGTTTTCTATACTCTCTAAATTCTATTAATAGGAATGGTCAAATTTTGACCACAACATGGTCAAATCTGCACAAACCAATTTGGTCAAAATTGAACAACAAATTTGACCACAACATGGTCAAATTTGTCCATAACTACCATATTTTTGTCAAATGTGATTATGTTATGGTCGTTCCATTTTGACCAAAGTTGGTTTAGTGCAGTCGACCATGTTTTTGGTCAAGCCATTCCTTTTTTAGATTGGTATACAATCCCCGATAAACATAAATAACACAAACCCCGCTCCTCTTTTCAAGGTTGATATTTTCTTATAGTATGGAGAGGCTTGGCTTCGAAAGGTCTATCATTGAAAGTAGGGGAGAATGTGAGGGTCGTATGTCGTTTTAAGTTTATATGAATAAAACGTGAATAACTAGTTTTGTTTCATTAATTTTGTCTGGAATTATATAGCCATGGATTGAAACGTTTACAATGGTAGCATACCTTGTTCAGTGGTACGGGAAGTGGGGATGTGACAATGGAACCTTGGCACGGACAAAAGGACCATGACTTCCAGAAAATCCAGTTTTGGCCCCATTTTTAAAAACGCTTTTTAGAAGTTTCAGGAAATGTAGAATTGGAGGGTGGGGTAGGGGAGGGGGCACGTACCCTTTAGGGGCTCGTCTATAAGAAAGGTTGCCTATAGCAGTCATAACAGTAGGTGAATTATAGGGGTTCCAACCTCTGACTCTCGCTGCAAAAAGCCTCCTCTGTATTATTATAATTTTAATTCTGATTAATTCTGATAGATAGGCCTACATTTATTTGAATATAAATTTATTTCCTTTAAAACCAATGTCATCTTCTTTTGAGTAGGATATACGCGGAGTAATACTGAAAGTGGCTGCGCTACTAAATATCCCTTTAACAGATGACGTCATCGAAAAGGTCATCGAACACTCTTCTCTGGGAAGCATGAAGAATACGTACGACAAAATTGAGAAAAGAGTCGAAAACGGTCAGCTACTAACAAGAGCCATGGGAAAGTTGCCATTTCTTCAAAAAGGTAAAGAGATCAGAAATCCAAATTGTTTGATTTCATCATCCAATCATCAGTCAACCACGAATCTAAATACAAAATGTATACGAAAATACGCTTTTTCTTTGCCTCTCCGCGTTGCCATCTTTGATATGATTTCAAAAGTGAAATCCATCATTTTTATAAATTACTGTTCACGTGCATGCGTTTAGGAAGTTTTAATTTTTGGTTCCGAAACGATAGCAACAGGAACCTGATGCTATGTGTTGTGTGCGTGTGTGTGTGTGTGTGTGTGTAAGCATGTGCGTGTGTGTGTATGTGCGTATGCATATTTGTATGTATGTAATGTATGTACGTACGTATGTATGTATGTATGTATTTATAAATGTATGGATGCATACATGTATGTATGTGCGTATGTATGTGTGTGACGGCCAGCTCTTAAACGCATATCTCAAGAACAATACACTAGATTCATGTCATATTTGGTACCCAGATAGCCCATGGTCTGTAAATGGCCCTATTTTTTGTGAGTGGTGATATCATACATATTAATATATTAATGAGTAGGCGTGGCTTAATGTAAAAATCTTGAAATGTTTATATTTTAACAACCGCATGTCCGTTTTGTCTTCATATGTGGGATAATTGTGATGTTGCTGGTGAGTAGATATGCATAGTGGGTGGGGCTTAATATGATTTTGCTGAAAAGAGCTTGTAAACACGGTATCTCAAGAAAGGTAAACTGGATTCGTGTCATATTTCGTACACAGATAGCTCATGTATTGATGCGCTTTTTTGTATTTGGTGGTGATATCGTGCACATCCATAAGTGGGCGGGGCTTTAAGTGAAAATTTCGAAAAAAAGTGATAAATGAGCAGCTGTATGTCCGGTTTGCGTCATATTGGGCAAGATAATTTTTTTGGTTATTGTGTGCATGCACAGATGTCATTAATATGCATGGTGGGTGTGGCTTAATGTGAAAGTGCTAAACAATGTAAGCATCATACCGTACCCCATCAGATTTAGGCTGTATCAGGTACACAGATGGGTTACGGTCTGATATGTTCTAATGTTGTGGTAGTGATTTCATGAATATAAATGAGTAGACGAGGTTTACTGACAAATTGAAAATAGGATAAATGAGCAACGTTTTTGCATCATACTTGCTATGATAATGTTGTTAAATATTATAGTGCAAATGCTAATGTTGTCAACAATTTGTACTAATCTGCATGGTGGGTGTGATTTATAAATAAATATTCTGAAATAAATATTTCATGATATGCAATGACATGACAGTAAATACAAATTTTGCAAAATCAATCCGCTTATGAAAAAGAAGTATTAGAACCACAAAGCTTTTTGGTTCTGATTGCCTTTGCTATTATGTGCGTCAGTAGCCGTGGATTGTGCACAACCAACATTAATCAAATACGTATACTACTACTAGACCCCTACCCCGCCGACCCTCCGACCCTCCCACCAGCTCAAGCGCGAGTGACTGCACTTACATACAATCTGTCGTGACTAAATGGGCCAATTTTGTTTTGTGTTCAGAATTATATTTGTTATATAATCGAAACAAAAAAAACATTGTTTTATCAGTATGTCACACACCCTTTCTGTCTGAAATTGCAGTGTATTCTCTCGAGGCTTTACTTTCCAAATAAAACTTCAGGGCCCTGAGGCTCGAGGGTAGTGGTTGCCAGGTCTATGCTCTCTTGGGGAGTAGTAAAAGGTCATGGGCAGATGGGTGCGAGGGGACAGGTGGAGACAAGAGGCATCTCTCCACGAGATCGCTTTGTCGCACCTTCCCCCGCGTTCGGGCGACATATTTTGTACGATATATTGGCTTTTTCCCCCACCCCATGAGACAAAGCTGCCCATGTCTTCCCCTAGACATACAAGTCCTGGCGCCGCCAATAGCTATGCTGCTGCCTACTCCTTTTATCTTGGTCAATGCACGGGTATGGTAGTTATATTAGTAAAATGTTCTCTATTTTATTTTATTTCCAAGGTGGTGTTGGAGGATGGAAGAATTATTTTACTGTGGTTCAGAATGAGGCCCTGGACAGAGTGTACCAAGAAAGGATGAAAGGAACGGGACTTGAGATTCAATTCGAGCTTTAAAGGATTAGTGCAGGAGTCATGCAAGTTTATCTTATATGAAAGAGGACTTCAATAGAAACAAATTGGAAAAAAAAAGCATTCAATAATCGTATTCCGTTAAGGAGATATTTAAGTTTAAAATTTGGTATCATTTGTGTAGAAACGACTGAAATCAGACTAGTTGTGATGTCATAGCCTCAGATTCCTCAAAGTCTTTATGTATTTTATCATATTTTGTCCTACGATTTTGTAGCTTAAAGACCACTTGATATCTCTAAAAAGTAATAAAACTGAATCTAAGAAGGGTATTTATAATATACCACCTGAAGAAAGTTTTTAGGAAAAATTTTTAAAATAGTGAACAAATTAAATTAACTTTCTTTAAAATACATAAAGACTTTGAGGATTCTGAAGCTGTAACATCACAACTAGTCTGATTTTAGTCGTTTCTACACAAATAATACCAAACTTTAAACTTGAATGTCTCCTTAACGGAATAAGATTTTGCAATGCATTCTGCACCATTTTTTTGTTTTGTTTTGAAGTCCTCTTTCATATAAGATGGACAAGCTTGACCACTAAACCAATCCTTTAAGCAAAAAAGGGGTTACAATATAACTCAAGAAAAAGGAATCCACGGATGATGGGGTGTGGGTGTACTTAACACAATTTTGTTACAGAGATGGGCACACTGTAAGAGCTGAAGAGGATGGGAAAGAGAGATGTGCATGGGTAAATGCATGCACGGATCACGAGATGAATATCGATTTTGGGACCTTATGCAATAACATTTGGATACTAAGAACGCTTTGTTCCTCACGGACCTCAACGTCCATATTTTCGTCACAAACTAATGTAATAATGATAATAACATGGAGTCATCTGCATTCTAAGAGGTAGAACTATAATTGAGACTCATTCTATAATTCTTTAAAATGAGCTTTTTTAACCGTTTAAAGTTATGTCTATATACTGTATGTGATTAACAATTACCTGATATTTTTTTATATTATATTCTTATCCCAAAGAATTTTATTTAAATAAAAAGTGTTCATGAATATATTTGCTGTTATAAATTGAATGATGTTAAAATTCACCCGTTGATATATCTTGACGACATGAGCTACATATGGTATGCTGTAATACATACTTATTCTTATACTTAAATGCCTATGTTTAAAGGTCTATATGCAGATATGAGCATATAGCAATTTATATATTATTTGAAAGAGTATTAAAATGTGAGCAGACCAGTTTTTGTTTAAATAACACTTCATGCCTGTAGCCGGTGGGAGGGGGAGGGGGAGGGGAAGGGGAAGGGGGTGGGAGGATCGCCCGAGCGAACGAGCCCCTTTTTGTTGATAAAGTGCCCTTTTGCAATTAAAAAAATTAATAAGCACCCGGAATTTCAAGAGTTTTTGACCTTTTATACGAAAACCAAAATCTCCCCCCTCCCCCTTCCCCCTTTTAATTTTCTGGCTACGGGCCTGCACTTTTAGCTTTTGATTTATAAATGATGGCATAGTTTGATCAATTTTTATTTCATGTGAAATTTGTGATGCATGAATGGGCGGACAATTCAAAATGTTGATGTAATTCTTTCAATTTCTTTCCTAAATCTTAGACACTGATAATGATTCGAAAGTCTATTCCTGCTAGAATTTGATTGGGTTTATGGCAAAGACTCAAAACCTTTAGGTCACAATTTCCTGCACCGTTTTAAAGAATTTACCATAGACATTAAAAAACAAAGAATTTACAAAATAAAATACCAAGGGTGCCATTTATACATTACACAATTTGCATAAAATACTGCAAATTGATGCCTGAAATTTAGAGAAAAAAACTTGAATTTGTGATCAATTTTGAAATTGTTTGCTACTTTGATGGTTTTTGGTAGATTTTAAAATGATTTAGATAATGTTGCCTCTACACGTCTGTATACCTTTAAAACTATGGCGTAGTTATAGGGTCTTACGGGCGGGGCTCGTGGGGCTCGTAACGACCCCCACACTGAGGATCGGGCGGGGGTAATTGGTCGGACGGGACTATTAGCTGATCACTAGCCAACCAATAGGGACCTGATGACGACGACGGGCCGGCCCCAAGTAGGGGGCCGTTGTCATTCCAGATCACGAGAACCAAATCTTTTGTTCAAACCGCGGGGCCCTGTATGGGCCTTTTTTTTAACGGGCCCCTTTGGGCACGAGGCGGGTGTTGCTGCCCTCTGCACCCTTAGTTGTACCACTGATTTAATTCATGCAAATATTAGATTTTCCGAACAATATAGCGTAGATTTTCCGACTTTTTATCCTGAAATTGTCCACTCATGATCCTTCAATTGTTTTCGTAATCCCCTTTTCTTTTTGGAGAGGGGGGGGGGGGGGAGGGAGGAGGTGACCCTATAAAGCTATACTGCTGTTCTACATGCTTTGAAAATACGACAGTTTGAAAGTGCCCCTCAAATCCTGTGCCCCTCCCCAGATTCAAACATCTTCCGCCGCCTCTGACTGTAAGGACCCCTTATTTGCTTTTCACAATATTGAACACAATAAATATATTCCGATTCATGACCAATAGGCCTACAATAAGTTAAGTCTAATTCCTCTTAATTTCAAGCCTTATAGGGCAGTAGGATATGATATAATACATTTTCCAATTTTTGTAGATTTTGGTATAGAATTGTTTAATTTTACCGAATTTTGGACCAAATTATCTTGAATTTTTAAACCTGTAAAGAACAAAAAAGGAAATGGGGTGCCAGTAATTTTCTGACCGATAAAAATTTATTAATTTTCCGGTGGGGGAAGATGGAGCTTATATACCTGTTGAGCCTACTGCTGTGCTACATACTTTGAAAATACGACAGTTGGATAGTGCTTATCAGATCCAATGTCCCCCCCCCCCCTTCCCTCAGATTCAAACATCTTCCGTCGCTCCTGCTATTTCCTGCCACCCACCCCCGTCTTCCTCTCCAAAAGTGTGCTTGAACTGTTGAATAAATCGGCACAAAAATTGGAATATTCTGGATTGGTCATGTAGGCCTAGGCTATATTACCACAATATCTATGTGATATTGTCTGACAGAATTTAGGCACCTTTTCTTTCTCTTAACGAAAGTCTCTCGACGAAAGTCTCTCGACGAAAGTCTCTCGACGAAAGTCTCTCGACGAAAGTCTCTCGACGAAAGTCTCTCGACGAAAGTCTCTCGACGAAAGTCTCTCGACGAAAGTCTCTCGACGAAAGTCTCTCGACGAAAGTCTCTCGGCGAAGTCTCTCGGCGAAGTCGACCGACGAAGTCTCTCGGCAAAGTCTCTCGGCGAAGTCGACCGACGAAGTCGACCGAAAAAGTCGACAGGCCTGGTTCAATCATCCAAACACATTCACCTCCGCCATGAGCTGATGAGGAAAATAACAAATTTCCAAACAGACAAAGACCTGAGATTGCTTTTCTACACTCGGACATCTAATGATATTCCAAATTTCCAAATAATATAATAAATGTCTTTATAAACAATATTAGCTGTAATTTCCCGACAATTGTAAGCGCAGATATATAACTTGTTTGTAATTTTTAATGACACTTTCAAATTAGATCTTTTACCAGACTGCCAAAGTGTGCGAACCACACCGAACTTCAAATAGTCAAAAGAGAATTATTTGATTTGGCCTCCCTGATGGCTGGGGCAATATGTTGACGACGAAAAGAAATTTTGGCTATATTTATCTAATCTATATTTTCCGAAATTTATTGATATTAAGCTAAACAATGATGAAAATTCTATATGAAGATTTTCTGAGAACCTTCTTTTCATTGTTCTTATTGATCTAAGGCTATGTCGGCCATCTAACAAAGGTGCACGGGGAAATTTCATTTTGCGGGGCAGAGCATATGTTTGCTCGAAAATTCGGGAAAGATTGATATCTTGCCTGAATTGTACTTGACCTAAATTATATTCATAAACTCCACGTCCTATGTTCCCCCATCACCCATTCTTGAAATAATAAAAGGCCAAATCACATCAAAGTTGGTCAAATCTTTAGAGGATTAGTTCAGTGGTCAAGAAAGTTTATCTCATATGAAAGAAACTTAAAAGAAAACCATGGAAACGAAATGGTAAAGAAAGCATTCGAAAATCTTATTCCGTTAAGAAGATATTTAAGCTTAAAGTTTGGTATAATTTATGTAGAAACGACTGAAATTAGATTAGTTGTGATGTCATGGCCTCAGATCCCTCAAAGTCTTTATGTTGGGGGTTGGGGGTTTAGAGGGGGAGGGGGGGGATTGTCACTAGCATACCTTTGATGTACAACTCAAAGGTAAATTATTTTTGTATGATAAACATTTATAAGTGGTAGCTTTACCTCTGAAAAATACAAAATGGAGTCCAAAACGTTTGAAATCTTATTTTAAAAGAAGGTATTAAATCATGATATGTGTGCAATAACAAGTAAATCTACCAATATTGTTTGATATATCCATTTCTGGTAATTTTTGTTAAAAGAATGCATTACATCAGCGATGGCAACCAGAATGGTCTTCATTGTTACTATAAATAGCCATACAAATGTAAATTGCAAGGAAATTTACCTTTATGCATGAACAAGTGCTTCTTATAAAAAATCTAAGCAAAATACATCCTGCATGATTTGAAAAATCAGCCTTTGTCTTAAACAATTGATTTGAATAAAACCATTCATCAGTTCATTGTAAATTTTTAACTGTGGAAGGGGCATCCACTGAAAGACCACACTGTATGGTAAATTTTTCGAAAATTAGACAAATAAAGACATTTATTAATGGAGTAAGCGCTAAAGTGACAAAATAGTTCTACAGAATAATGAAATTATTCCGGCTTGGTGTAGGCATATATATATAAAAAAAGAGGACAGATTGCAGCCAAGGGGACTGGTGTCACCTGAGATGGCGACCAAGATGACAGCATTAAGCATATCCAAAACGGGAGGATTTTAGTGCTGTTAAATCCCTCACCAACAACGTGGAGCAGATATACATTGTAAATCGACTAGGTTACAGTGCATCATATTCCCAAATCACTGAATGAAGGAAATATATATCGCCCTATGTCTTCAGAAACTTCCCGCTAGTTCAGTAGACGGCATTGCTTTGCCACAAAACATCCAACTTCACACTCCCCTTCCACTGTCTGACTGTGGCATGGGATAAATAGATAAGATAGAAAAGAGACTTTTACAGGGAGGCAGTTATTATTCAAATAGGATACTACTAATTTTAAGCCGTCTGTAATTCTTATATTTTAGACACCTTTACCTAGACAAATTTACCTATTTTACATTTAGGCCCTAGTTTCCATTTTTCTACTCGAGATTAAGTTGAATTATTGGATTGGTGTTAAGTTAGCGTGTATGGCAATGTCAACATTTAAACCAACATTGTAAAGCTACAAATTATCTCATTCACAAGGCATACTGATAAATTTGCCTGTTTTGACGCTCAACAAATAATATAAAGTCCCATTTTGTTCCATCTTGGCAGCCTAGTCTACCACTGTCACTTCACGTTGTTTGTACCGTGACGTTAGGCTAGGTCAATTTCGTGTCTTAAATGTCTATTCATGTCGAATAAAGCTTCTCAGGCAATACGGATGTATGGTGATTTTAATAATGCGGACATTCAGCCTCCAAATTAAGAATTACATAAGACGAAAAAGATGTCCAGACCTTGATGGAATTTTTGGAGAGCATTTGTATTAACCCATTCACAGGTTATCATGGCAACTCAGTAAAACTTTCAACAGGAAACATAGTACAAGCTGATATTGAGATAGACTTGCTGAAAGCATATATGAAGTAAGACAAAGGGAGTTTTGAAGTGTTCAGGATGAGCAGGAATACTGTGACTTGAGACAACACATCCTATATAGATGTTCCATGATCCAATGAAAACAGAATCTGAAGACTTTTAGTCGTCAGTATAATATAAAACATCCTATTCCTCCCATAACCTGGTCCCTAGCTGCAGCTGACGATTCCTTAGGTAAACAAATCTGCCCAAGGTAGAAAATCGTAGGCTGCTGTGCAAATGAACCCTGAACTATTAGCGTGTATAATAGATGGAATAAGCCTTTTGCAGAAACCAAATAACATTCGGTGACACTGCTATATCAATCGTTTCATCCGCATTGAACCAAAGACCAAAAAGCCAGCATATGGATGTTGTGTTTTATGTATATAGAGATGAGTCAATTAAAAACATTAAGAAAAAAAATGACAAAGGAACCGTGAATGGAATTAAAACACATAACAGCTGGACATATTGTGGAACAGTGAAAAGGTTTCCTGTCGCATTCAGACAACAAATGAGCTTGATCAGCTTCTTTACTGCTAAATGGAAGAAGCCGGAATACCAGAGAAAGTTAGAATAATGTCCACTGTACGTTAGATGCTCAGAGTTGTGTTGGTACATAACACTGATAGACACTGATATAGGGCCTTCTTGTCATGTGTCTTGTACTAACACATAGTTTTTCTACGTCCATCTTCATGAGATATAGAACCCAAAGCCGTATACAATTTGCTGATGTCGGGAAAATTGCAAATGAATTGGAGAAGATGTCTGACATTGATGATTGGCCTGCATCCTTTCACAAAGTGTGATAGCACTAGAACATTTGTCAGTCGTTAAAAAATTGGAGCTCTTAGGATACTTAACTGCTTAAGGAGAACACATCATTTCAAGATTCATTTCAAAACCTAGGCAGCTGGGTGAGGAATGTTGAACTTTGTTGTTATCATTATTATTAGGTTATGTAGGTAAACATTTATTATTTAAACATTTATAAAGCGTGCACACACACACACATACACACACACACACATATATATATATTCATATATATATATTTGTATATATATATATATATATATTTATATATATATATTATATATATATATATATATATATTTATAACTATATATACATATATATATATATAATATATATATACATTTATATATATATGTATTTTCATATATATATATTTTTATTTATATATAAATATTATATATATATATATATATATATATATATATATATATATATATATATATATATATATATATATATATATATATACATATATATATATATATATATATATATATATATATATATATATATATATATATATATATCTATCTATCCATCTATCTATCTATATATATATATATATATATATATATATATATATATATATATATATATATATACATATATATATATATATATATATATATATATATATATATATATATATATATATATATATATATATATATATATATATATATATATTATATATATATGAAAAAAAACGTCAGCAATGGCGCTGTACAATAAATAACAAAGGTATAAAACAAAGTAAAAGACAAATATATAGAGTCAATAGTAGTAATTAATAACTAAATCTTAAAAAATAAAACCTTAAGTGACTAAAAGCCACAGATTAAATCCTAAAAGAATCAAGTGAAAAGAAGATAGATAAATAAGGTATGAAACAATAGTAAAAGACAAAAATAGTAAAAGTAGCAATTAAGAACTAACTCCTAAAAAAACTAAAACTTTAAGTGACTAAAACCAACAGATTAGATCCTAAAAAAAGTAAAGTGAAAATAAAATAGATGGAAGTAAGGATAAATCAATATACACAAGAGATAAAAATGCATATAAAATGAGATATGGATAAAAAGCTGGAAAGAAGAAATTAATAGTACAGACGTTTAAAAATAAAGGTCTTAAGATTTGATATGAAACTACTGACAGTACAGGAGTTACGCATTGTTGACGTAAGTGCGTTCTATAGTTTTGGGGCACAGTTACAGAAAGCTCTATCGCCGAAGGACTTACAGCAAGGAATGGGGATATTTAAAATCAAATTATCCTGAAAACGTAAAGAGTAGCCCACTACACGTGATTTTAGCAGGTAATTTATGCATGACGGTGCAATTCCATGTAGTGCCTTGTAAGTAATAAAATAAGTCAATACGTTCTTTGATCAGAAGCCAGTGGCGGAGTTTGAAAGCAGAGTCAATACTGTCAAATTTGTTCAAATTGAGGATAGTACGGCTGCTATATTCTGAATGCGCTGAAACCTGTTTAAGGATCATGTGAGGTGACCAGTGCATTTACAATAGTACGAGTGGAATCAATTGCCAAATGTTTACCCAACTTTCGAATATTATAAAGGTTAAAACTTGCAATTTTACATTTCTTATTACTGCATTTTTTCATCGATAAAACAGTGTTCAAATAAATTTTAAGATATTTAACATCGTTTACACAAGTAATAACAGAATTATCCACATTTATGCCGTCTATATCCAGTTGAGAGACTTGACTTCGAGACCCAAGGATAAACTCAGATTTTGTATTGTTCAATTTAAGTCGATTTGTGTTCACCCAAGCCTTGACATCATTTACGCAAATCTCCATAGCTCAAACAGCACTTAGTTCCAAGTCAGTAGATCCTGCTTTAGATATTTTAAAGAGGGCGTGATCATCGGCATAACCCATGACCTCTATAAGGTGCTTGGAGAAAGTTTGAAATAATGTATTAGGCATAGACTATAAAAAGAACAGGCCCTGCACATGATCCTTTGGGTAGACCCTGATGAAACTTTGATGTAGTGGAAAGACAGTCACCAACATTAGCACTTTGTGTGCGTGGTTTTAAGTAACAATCCAACCAAGATTTAGCCTGACCCTTAAACACCAACGTTTTGATTAAGAACGCTTATCATAATGTCATGGTCCACAGTATCAAAGGCTGCGGATAGATCTAGCATGAACATTATTGTGACGTTCGAGTTATTCATGTTAGATAGAATATCATTGGACACTTTGAGTAATGTAGTTTCTGTACTGAATTTTTTTCTGTATGTTAATTAATGTGAAGGCAGTAAGTTGTTACTTTCCATATTATATTATTGCGACAATGCAGCCTTTTCACAGACTTTGGACACAAAACTAAGGTCACTTACTAGTCGATAATTCTTAAGCGACAGGTCGAGACTGAGTTTGTTAAGCAATGGTAAGACAATAGCATGCTTCCAATGATCATTAAACCACCACGAAACAAAACTTAAATTCACAATTTTAGTAATGACAGGAGCAATGGAGTCAATATGACCTTTAATAAGTTTTGTTGGAAATGGATCAAGGTAACATTGCGTGTTTTTGTATTGTAAGATTATTTTTCTGATAAATTCTTCAGCAACTTAACAAATCGTTCCAAAGTTTTACGACAATAATAAGTAAAAGACTGACGTACTGTTGTACTTTATTGATCTGCAATTCCTTCTCCATATCTTTTGTTAATAGTCAAAGCTGGTGTATCGAATCTGCAGGTAGCGAACCAGACTGATATCAAGTTTAATCTTGTAATAGCAAAGCATGAATGCGGAAAAATGTGCGTGTATAAGAAAATGGTTTAAACTGCAGACAAATTGAAAACATGCATAAATCGATCTCAAACACAACAGAAAATTGACATCGAAGATATTATTGTAGGAGAATATTTGGACAATGATCCGTGAAATCTTAAGATGAAGTTTTGGCGCTGTTGTATCATTATCTTATTGTTTTGAAAAATACTGATTTGGTTATATCACCTTAGTTCACCTAGTCTCTTCAGGCCTCCTGGCCCATCAGGCTACAGTGCACTCTCTCTACTAGACTCTGTTATTTGCAACTTGTCTGGCTTCTGTCAACGAGCTCCATCCCATCACTTTCCTCTCCTTCTCGACTGTCCTTCTCCAGGTCGTTCTAGGCGACCAGCTTTCCCTCTCCCATCTGGTGTCCACGTCATAGCTGTCACACATTGCTTAATAGTGCTCATGCGCATCACATGACCAATCTACCTTTACCTTCTTTTTTTTACTTCAGTGCTGATATTGTCATGTTTAGTGTTTCTCAGTATTTCATCGTTAGATATTACATTATTTTTTCAGCCAGTAGGCCTACCCACTAAATTGAACCATAAATCTACTATAATTAGACCATTCAAAAATACCAAAAGCATCACTGAGTAATAGTTAATTACACTGATATGACCACATCAAGGTAGATATTAAATTTATTGAATGTTTGTTTTATGTACAAATAAAGTTCATGTCTTTATTTGGTTATGCATGTAATTTGTATCAAATCTAGATGTGGATCTGATCTGGGATTTATCTCTGGGATTCAGATATGCTGTTTAGTTTAGGATGAACCTTGTGGGTGTTTTCTCAGCTAAGCAAGGGTCACTGAATGAAAGTTCTTTTTACACCATTTTGAACGATATAAGATCATACCTATATAGGATGGCCATAAATTGTAGATGTAAATATCAAGAAATGTTGTACCTTTAAAAAAAATTGATATTCATGTTAGACTACATGAAAGGAATGGTTTTGAAGGCACTGTGACACAATGCTAAATTGATAATTTGATTGACTGCAAATACCTGCTGATGTATTCACCAAGTTCATGCATATTTTGTATTCCATATCACCACCGAAAGTACATTAAACATCAAGCTTCATGAGGAGATAAGATTGAAATATACTGTATGTTTATATTTATTATATGCACACAGTACAATCATCAAAACTTGGAAAGTGGACATTTTCTTTACATGTTTCAGATTTTATTATACAGTTCAATTATGGTTTGTTACTTTTGCTGTATTTGTCTTTTTGACAATTTATTACTGATGTTTGATTTTATATTTGCTTTTATATATTTTAACAAGGCTTCACTTTAACTAGTGAGATAAACACCTCACTCAGTAGGCACTACTTGCAAGGAAATACTTGCATAATCTTGTGTATAGCAGCAATGTAGTGGCTATAGCGTATACTATACAGTCAGATGTTATCTGACTACACCTTAACCAGCTTTCAGCTGAATGAAAAGTGTTATGACTTTTTTTTTTAAACAGACATGGTCTATTCATCACATCATGAGATTATATTCTCAGACTACATGCATGATCACCTAAATGTGATTTTTCTTAATGCTTGAATTAAGCCGCCGTATACCTGTTATGCAACTTGATAGTGTAGATATGTATATGCACCTTTGTGTGTTAAATTAGAGTGTATTAAATGTGTATTAAAACATATAAACATTACATCTATGCATACTTTTCTTTTGCCTACACTAGTAATTCACTAAATAAGTGAACTTTATGTATGCTTGAAGACCAAATTTTCATAAAAAGTGTAAAACACTTTCAGGAAAATTATCATCTACGTTAGAAGCCAAATATTGATGTATTAATATGCTTATTATGTACCTGCATGCATGTAAAGCTATATCTTCAAGGAATATCATCAAATGAGAAAATCACAATATTCTTGAATAACTTTTACGAAGAGTCGTGCGAACACTTTTTCTAATGAAATAAAATTAATGTAGGTCTATATACAAATTTCTTGGCAATTTTGAGACTTTTACAGGTCTGCTATTCCACTTTATATTCTTTTGAAGTAATACTACAAAGTGATTTCATCACATATGATATATAACTTAAACAATTACTATTTTGTTTTCAGTTTTTAGAAATAAAATGTGCCCACAATTTTCAATCCTGGCAGAAAATTGTAATGTTGTTTCCAATGTAATTGGCAAAACTATAGGTCTTATTCCTAATAAGAATGACCTTTGCCAAACCCATTGCCAATATTATTTCGACTAACTGGGCCTAAATTTGTCTTAAACAGAAAATTAATTACCAATGATCTATAAAAGCATCATCAAACTCAGTTCAAACATAATTTCATTGCATCCCAAATGTGGTCGGTCAATAAAAAGATCAATATGAGCATTTCAGTACTGCTTGTCAAATGAGGCTACATGTAGTGTTACAACTGACAAAGGTCAGTAGACAGTCTTAATTTTTAGACTTAAAAAAAATACAGTGGGCTAGGTACATAAACATATGTTAAAGAAATAGGTTGAAATGTAGTCAAAAATGAGTGAGTACCATGCAAAAAACAAATGCTTAGATCAAATTAAGCTAAGGTTTATAACTTAACTGAAGGGCCAATAATGTAGTACCATGTTTGCATCGTGTTGTTTAAATTATTTACTGGGCATATAGTTTGAATTGAATTGTAATTTGTAGCATGAAAGCTCATACCCAAATCACGCAGTGACCAAAACTTTTGAAGGTATTAAGAATTTTGTTCTAACTTCGAGGCCTAAATACCTTTGTCCTATCTATCTAAATTCTATTTTAATGTTTTGTCTAGGCCTAGTGTTTGTTAGTATTAACGCTGGTATTATTTTTGTGTTGAATCTTATGCCATGCACAAATTGAATACTGTGTAGGCCTAAGCCTAGGCCTAACTGATATTAACTTAGGCATTCGAAGAGGAATTTAGTCGACATCCTTGAACGAAATCTACACTTGTTGTTCTTTTAATTGTTTGTTCCTTTTTTCAACAAAAACGAAGTACACTGACGTTACAGTAAGCCTACTTAAGCTAGACATGTAACTTGTAACGATAAGACTGTAAGAAGTTCGGCGTTATCGAATATCGGCTCTAACGTTAGCTTTAAGGCAAAAAATCGCTAACAGTCATTTTTAAGTTAGGCCTATCAATTATCTCGTAAGAATTTAACAGCCTTCTTTTTGAGTAAAATATGTACGGTTTTCGATAAGTCAAAACACATTTTATAAGATTATAGGCAAAATTTAAAAAACGGGATATTGTATTTGTTGAAAAATGACTGGACATAATTTATTTTTCTTCACAAATGCTGTGTATTAAATTATAGTTTCCAACATATATGAGTACCATTAATTTTCGCTGACTGGTTAAGGCGACTCAAGTAGTATTCATAAAAGATATCCTATTGACTGTAATGATAAAGTTTCTTCTCCAACCTGCTTTAAGTTAGCAAAACCGTACTAAGCCCGTACACGGTTACGTCTCTCCGACCTCGATAATGTGTAAGTCACAGTCCTAGGCTAGTCATGATTTGTTTAATTGGTAAATACCCCAGTTCTTCATTTCCCAAGCCTTACTTGCGTTACCTTCCACCGTCATGTCACATATGTTAAACTAAGACTGCAAGCCACCTTTGAATTAGGCATTACTTTAGGTTAAACCTAACGCTAGGCCTAACGTTAAGTTTGCTATTAGTACTACTATACGTTAGGCTAACTGCTGTTTGGCCCTAAAATTAATTCATTGCCTTTAAAGTTTGACATTTTTATCCCATTGTTCGATCAAATGTACTTTTAAGGTTCAAAAATATGCACTGGTAAATTAGCCTAGGCTATCTTGCTAGGCCTAGAACTTTGAAGAAGTTAAACTTACATTGCAGTGGCAGATAGCCCATTATTAGGCCCACAGATGTTCCTAGCGTTATGGCGATCTATATACTTATTACATAGTTATATATATGTAATGGGCTTAAGTATATAGGTTGCCATAACGCTAGGAACACCTGCGTTTAGGCTTAACTTAATGTGTTACTGTAGTGTTCGGCCTAATTAAATTAGTGCTTCCGCCGCGTCTGCACTGCCAGTGTTCACGTCAGGGTTAAATAGGCTAAAAAAAATGGAATAAATCCAGAACTTTGGCAGAGATGCAAAAATTTAGGACAGACCATAATATTCAAAAGCTCTTTCCAAATTGTTTTCAGACTTCACTTGATGTACGATCTTACTTAAGCCTACATAGTAGAGCCTAGTACTAAGACGTAGCTGAGGCACCTTACATTTAAAATCCAGTGCCAGGCTATTTGATATGAAGCATTTCTGTATCTTTTTTTTGGTTTGCATTTACAGACATCATTGTTTTGTTAAATGTCCTAAACATTTAACCAAAAATCACCAATGCATGTATGAGAAACCTTAACAAATTATTGGAACAGTAGAAATTTGCAATGTTTACTTGTCAGCTTTGTGATTTTTCATCCTATTCAATTAGAGCATTAACTTTACATTTAGAATACTATCAAAATGTACCAAATTTTCACTCTGTATGTGGTGTTCCTGAATGCGGAAGAACCTTTTCCAAAATTTTCAGTTTTAACTTTCATATTACAGAGGTCACAAAAATCTTCAAAAAAAGCAATTGCATATTGGTCAAAATGTTTCTTTATTGTGTAATTCTACTTACTGCCATACAAACTTTGATAAGTTAAGTAAATTGTTGAGTCATCTAAAGCAACATATTCACGATGGGATAAAGATTTCTTGTCCATTCAAAAATGGTACTTGTGCATTTACGCTGAAGTCATCATTTACTTCACATCTGTCGGGAAATCATAAAAACTAGACAGTTCCCGTCCTTTCAGACACAGTTAATTTGCAATCCTCCAATGAAGTAGATCAAATTACTAGAAGCGATGGCAACAGAGATGTGCATGAAGATGTATTTTCGACTGATTATGATGAAGAGATCACACACATGCCCCAAAGGGCTGATAAGGAACTTTTCTTGCATAAATTGGCTTTATTTGATCTAAAATTGCAAAGCAAATTTGTATTGCCTGTCTCAACAATTCAGGATATCATTGAAGAGTTTTCTCAGATACATTAAATTGGTCAGTCACACACATACTTTCAGTTGAGGAAACATTGACTGCTCTTATTGTTCCAGAGGCTGTGGTTGAAGAAGTACTTAATCGTCTTTTGAAAGCATAGAATTCTGGGATTTTAAAATCTGATCAAAGAAGACAAACCTTTTACAAGCAGACAAGGCACAGTTCCAATATGTAGCACCAGGTAAAATATATTTAGGTGAAGATGAAAATAGAATTAGTAGGTATTCTTAATACGTACCAATCAAAGAATCATTGTTGGCTCTATATCAGCAAAAATCTATGCTTGATCAATACACACTTACACTACACATGGACGCACTGAACATAATCATGATGATATTTTAACTGATTTGTTTGATGGATTAGTGTATCAAAACAATGACTTGTTTTGTAAACAACCCAGCTGCATTATCTTTATCAAGATTTATTTGAAGTTGTGAATCCCTTAGGATCGGCGAGAAAGAAGCACACGATAATGGCTGCTTATTTTACCCTGGCTGATATCTTTCCGTACAATAGATCCAACATTGATCACATGCAGTTGGCTATGCTCTGTCGAGAGCAAGATTATACATGCTTTGGTAGGAAAGTTCTGTTTTCCAGGCTAGTGACAGATTTAGATGAAATCATTTAGATCATCATTTAGATGATAAAGAGTTAGATGAAACTAGTTTGAGCATTGCAAATAATATGGTTAAAGCCGCAGTATGTGTCATTGCTGGCGACAATTTAGGTTCCCATAATATTGGGGCTCTACAAAAAAAATTTAGTACAAGTTTCTACCTCTGTTGTTACTGTATTATAAAAAGATTTCCATGCATCGCTATTGCTTTGTGGGGGAAAATTAAGTATCCAAAACTATAATGAAACTGTTCGTGATTTGAATGAAGAGATTTCTTTTGGAATCAAATTTGACTCTATTTTTGATAGATTAAATTTATTCCATGTTTGCTAATCAGGTTTACCTCAATGTCTTGGACATGATTTATTCAAAGGTGTTGTGTCTTATGATCTTGCTTTATACATCAAGTATTTCGTAACAGTCAAAGAATATTTCACTTACACACAACTTAATTGACTAATCACACAATTTAAATATTTGGAAGGTGATGCTAAGCACAAACCCTGTGAACTATAGGTTAATGGTGAAAATTTAAGTGGCCATGCTGTACAAAACTAGTGTTTTTTAAGATTACTTCCTCTCATATTGAAAGAGAAAACTGAAGGTATGTCGAGTGATAAAATGTGAATATTGTGTTTATAATTGCGGCAAATTGTTGAAATTGTGTGTGCACTAAAGATTTCCAAAAATCAAATTGCTTATCTGAAGGTCTTCATAGAGGAATACTTGCATGAAAGGAAGAGGAACTTTCCTGAAACTAATCTGAAGCCAAAGCACCATTATCCTTATCACTATCGTTTACTTATCCTAACATTTGGTCCACTGATCTGTGTTTGGATTTAAGGTTTGAAAGTAAACACAAATATTTCAAACGATGTGTTCGACAAGCCCAAAATGTTAATAACATTGGCAGCCCCTAGCTGTAAAGCATCAGCTGTATCAGGCCTATTTAAGTTCTGGAATACTGTTTGCTCTAAAAATTCAAGTCAAAGATGCAGTAGCATGATAATTTACAGTAATTGTATTAAACAAGCTGTGAATGGTTTCAATGTTGTGCCTGAGAACAGTAACTTCAAATTGTGTTACTTACAAAGAAACTGGTTATAAAAAAAGGCATGCTTATTACTATTGGTTCAAATTATGAAGGGCATGTTTTTGGAAAAATTGTATTCATAGTTATACAGCATGGTAGAAATGTTTACTTTGTAAGTAAGAAATACCAGTTAGTATCCCTTATTAATTTGGGGGTAATTAGTTTAATTGAGTATTCATTCAATCCTAAGGAGTACCACTGTATACATGCAGATAACCTGACAGATTTTTATCCTCTTGTTGAGTATTCTATGAATGGATTGAGACTCATTTGTCTTCACCATTCTCTAGTTTCATAGTTTGCTTGTATGAAAATGGCGTGTGATGCTGTCATAAAGAAAGCTGTAAATCATTTGCTACCAAATCTTCCAGAAGAAGAGCTGAGTCGATTGATTAAACAACCAACTGATTGTGGAGTAAAACAGGAAGACTATTAAAAGTTTGTAGAAGAAAATGACATTCGTGAAATACTAAAGCAAATCCAGTGCCGAAAACTGCTTTCTGCTTGGAAAAATAAAGGTAATGTACATGCTATTTTTTTTAATTGCTTATCAATATAATTCTTATTTTATTATTTTTGAAATCCAATGCTGTTTTGTGGTTTTCAAATGTTAGGTTTTTATTTTTTGGTAACCACTTGGTAGTGCTGCTCCTGAGTGTGTTCTTGGTAGACATATATGGTTTTCTTAAAGCAATATTCCCATGGATTTTTATAAATTCGTATATGATGGAGAAAAAGTTTAGAAACAAACATTTAAAAAAACTATGTTGATCTTTTTTTGGTTTAGAAGTTCTACACTTTTAAAGATTTTTCATTTAGGAAAAACACACAGTAGATTGGCAACATCTGTGATGTCACATCATCACTTTCAACAAAGTCTTTTGTTTTTCTTTGAAATATGAAATGGAATTTTTTGTTGCTGAAAATCATTAATGAACCTAAAAATAGGTAAATTTTTGTTTTTTTTTTTTGTTTTTCTACTTTTAAATGGTTGTAACTTTAAAGGAAATAAGATATTGACACAGTTTTTTCACCTATTTGTTTCTAAAATTTGCTCTATGATGTAATAAAAAATGGAAATCTATGGGAATATTCCTTTAAGAACATATGTAGCAGTGTCATGAAATATACCATACTGTCGGTACATTGAACAATCTTAGTTTGTAGAATCTAGGCCTGAATGAGGAATCAAAAGATTTCATATTAGAATTGTGATATTTAACATAAACTGAAAAAGTAGCAGATGCACAGTGTCATCTGCAAGTAGCAGAAGGGTACTTACCATTTGCTGTGGCAATGGAGTCACTGGCACACCTGAAAAATGTTGTACAGAAAACTTTTGTTTGTGATGGGAAAACTAAAAAATACTCATTAGTTTGATTACAATTGATGTAAATATTGCCAGAAGGCATGATATATCATATTTTGTTTTTCAAATCAACTTCAATAAATTACCTGCTGTTTTGGACATCAAATACGTGAATGAATTTAGGTCTAAAAATTGAAATACCGTCTGCAACTGCTGTAGACTTACAGTATATATCAAGCATGAGTAGTCGTTAAAGTATTTTTTTGCTGTTGCAATGAAGGCTGCATCAATTTGCTTTGCTTGCACTTTGTTTGAATTAATTTTGTCTTTTATGCGTTCTTCAAATGTTGATAGAAATAAAAGTTGATTGAAAAGAAAAAACGGGAAGAAAAATAATGTGTGATATACTTACAGTACATAATGTGGATTATTTCAAACAATATACAATCAACCATAACTTACATTAATTGGTACTAATGATTTGTATCTGACTTGTTTGTATACTCAGAATGTTGCCTTTTTTGAACTTCACACTAACTTTTGTTGCTGTAGAGTATGTTGTTTGGGAAGCAAATGATATTAGGCTATTGGGAAGAAAGTTGCAAGATTGGTATATCAAATTGAATCTGCACTTTAGTAAGAATACACTTTCACAATAGAAGAAAAGGTTGTATTTTTTGTTCTAATGAACATGTTCTAATGGTTTTTTACTGCAAAGCATCTTCACATTAGTTGTTCTGCTCCTTAAAGTTTCAAACAGTCAGCTCTGACCTAATACATAACCAGGTCGGGTCAGATTTTTCCTCTTTATTTTCTTTATTCTGAAAACCTTAGTTGTTGTGGAAGTTGGTGCTAAGTATCAAATTAGCAATGGATGAAGTCCTTATTGTGTGGTTATTTTAAATAAAATAAAGCGGTCTCACTATTTGCTACAGTAAGTTTGTGGTTATGATTTGCTGAAACAAATTTTCAAGGAGAAGGACAAGTCATGAACTCATTTAAAAGTATGCCACACTCTTATCTTATGATTTTATGATTGGAAAACTATAGTAACCCGCATCTACATTGAAGGCTTAAACTACAACAAATTTGTCACTCCAGATTGGATGAGTGCTGCCGAGAATGCTAATATTGTGCAGGTAGAAAGCTTGTACTGCACAAGTAATAGTGTATATATATAACAAAAATCACTTATTTGTGTACTACAGGTATCAAAATTATCTACTGTCATACTGCACTTACCAAAAAATCTTGTGCGGCACATACCTACCACCTGAGTATGGAAGTAACCCCCGGAATATGCATGTGATGTGTCGGAAAGCTGTAAATTGGATACTCATGTTTGTCTAATTTACAAATTGCTATTTTTCGTGCAGTTGATTACACCGGGATTAAAATAGTATGAGGGATGGTATTTATCTTGTTTACAGTACACTGTTTACTGCTGTCCAACTTGAAACGGAAATTTGTGTAAATTAGTGCAGGAAATAATAATGGTTTGGCTTGGTAACTGGTTATGGGTACGACTTACATAACAAAAAAAAACTTCCTGGCACACATCCAAGTAACGCTGAGTTGTTTGCATGTAAACATCAATTTCATTAATTGTAATTTTCAACTTTTTAAAAGAATTGGACTAAAATATGCTATTACTTGGGTAACTCATAAATAATTTGTCTTCTTTCATGTTGAGACTATTCATTCTCGTATCTATGCCAGTAACGACACTTTGTTTTAGTGTTCATAATTAATTGTAATTTTCATGCATACAGCATGTCAGTTTTGAGTCCAAGCATGAATATTTCTTTTTCTGGTTGGCTTGAATTTTCATTTGCTCTTTTATTATTGATCTAAAGTAATACATTTTCAACACATACCAACGGGCTTGACAATTTTGATATTCCTTGGAATAAAATGACAGCAAACCTCAGAGCAGCAATGAGAGTTTACTGTGAAAATCCCAACAAATCTCAATGTGTTATAATTGCTAAAAGAATTGCAGCTAAGTATCCTGAAAGTATTATGGACAACACTGATGATGGTGAGAGACTTGGCAGTGGACATTACTCTCTTACGTTGCAACTAAACACTCGCATTGAACATTTGAATAAGCATAATACTATGGCCCGTATTCGCAAACCTCGCAGACGCCAGGAGACTGACAATACGTGCAGCGTTGTGACCATGGATTCATATGGTTGCATTAACTTGCAGCCTGGTGACCCACCAGCTGGAGAAACTGATGAAACATTAAAATCCAAACAGAATGAGTTAGTTCTAATTTTTGAACAGAAGGGCCTACAGCTGCCAATACTTACGAGGTAGAACAGTTAATGGTTATTACATACTATTTACAATGTAAGGACATAAATTGTTCCAGTCCAGTACCATTATAATTCAACATAATGGACAAATAGCCTTACCTGTTCACTGACAAATGGCTTTGCCAGCATTTCAAGATTCTTAGAGGAATTGATGTGTACCTATGCTTAAATGAAGCACTACATGTGAAAGGCAAAAGAACACTGACATATTTTGAAAGCCAGAAGATAAATGTTATCCTTGTTCCTGAGGTGCATGTGGAGGAAAGCACATGACTCTCATGGATAGGACACCAGTCCATGGAAAGTAATACTTGTTGTTCTTTTTCTTTTTTTTGAGAATGACGTAATTTCTCCTGATAAGGTTTTTGGCTTTGTTTAATCTGCATTTGCAAGAAGACGTCTTTTTGCCGAATATTTTTGAAAAGGGGGTTTGTTAGGTTAAAGATAGATCATTTCAATTTAATTCTGTAGGTTATATTTTTTCTTGTTTTTCCTGCCTCCTTTAATTTTGCATTACAGATAACATGTATACCCTATCTGTTTAGCTTGATCTGTACAGGCGATTTTGCAGTCAGTGCCATGTTATTCTTATATACATGGGTTTTTTTATATATGTGAAAAGAAGATTCCTTCTCTTTATCCAGATTTTCCCGTCAATTTTGCAACAGGCCAGGGAGCAGCAGGAACAATTTAATGAAATTTTCTTTGTTCTGACCTGGGAATTGAACTCGGGTCTTTCTGGCTTGTGAGCGAACACTTAACTGCTAAGCCATTACAAAATTGTGATTGGATTTTTATAATCTATAGTGTGATGTTTGGTACTGTACATTGTAGCAAGAGAAAAAAATATAATATTAAAAGCACCAAAATACTGTATTGTTTATCCAATGTGATAACATCAGGAACCTATAAATACGTACTTGACTTTCATTTGTGTTCCTGTATGTATGTGTGTGTATCTGTCTGTCTGACAGATCTAGTGCACACTTTATTGTCAAAGCAGTGCAGACTCATTTTTTCATACTGTATGTACCACACATGAGTGGGGAGGATTAATGTCAAATAATTAAAGTGCTTCTTTTTCATAAATTACATGTTTATTTCTAATCATACCAGGAATAATTATGTTGTTATTCATAGATCATACGACCAGAAAACCTTATTCGTTTTACATTGGGTGTGGTTTTTTTTTTTTAGGAAATAAGTTTATAAAGTTGCTTTGTTTAAAACCTAGGGACTAGGATTGGAGAAAGAAGATATACATCAGAAAATCAACTCAGTTAGCTTCAAGCCTGTACAAAAAAAAGAGGTGGATCATATGTAAGTCACAGTCATTGGTATCAAAACAATGTTGATATTATGATACAATATGCATCATAACTCAAAACCTGTTGGCTTTCTGTTGTTATCTATCACTCATTCAACTTATAAATTGAGTTTAACTTTTGTTTCTTGTCATAACGATGTAAAATTTACGGACTTTCGATACCACTATGTGCCTATGGCCATTTTACATTACCATGATCTTCACAGTAGGCTTCGCACATTACATGTTGTTCGTACTTAGACTTAGGAGTTTCATATCCTGCCTGGTTCTCTGAACACTTCTTAAAAAGAGCAGGGTATTGACCCGGTGTTCATCCACTTTCCATCCTGGCAAATTTATCGGGTACACACTGACAACAAGTTATTGTGACTTACGTGTGCTTTCCTTGATGCCTAAAAGTGAAATACAATACAATACAATACAATAATTGCAATGAGATATAAGTCAGAAAAAATATAAACATGATAGAAATCATGTGCTTTTACTTTCGTTTTTCACAGCCAGCCGCTTTCAAGAAGGAAATTGAAGAGTCTGATTTTTCACTAACTCCCTGTTTGATTGTTCAAGGTATGCATTTGTTTATAACCGAGTGTGCCTCTTTCCAAAATGTAAATGCACTTTACTTCTAACTTTTAACATTGCCTTTTGGACTAATAATCATATTTTTGCAGGTATAGTCTCATAAAATGTGACTGGGGAATCAGGATTGATAATGACAAAGATCCAAGTTAATTGGAATATTTATAATTCCATAGCAGACTTTTTCAGTTTTTCTTTGAAGGTCAAAATTTGATTGGGGAAACCAGTTAAATTTGTTTAATATTGCCTTTTTGTTCTTTTCTTATATTTTTCATTTGGAAATTTTCAGGAAATTTGGAGATTGGAGAGTTGAATTGATTTATAATTTGATTTGAGTAATAGTTTTTTCACATCATTTACAATATGGGTATATAGACTTCAATATGATATAATGTGAACATTAAATGAAGTATGAAAGTTTAAAGAATATTTTAATACACAAATTGTGGACATGGTTGTTTCCAGTAACAAAGAGAACTAGAGTTGTTTGGTAAACTCCTGTAAACAGGTAAATGCATTTGAGGCGAAGGTAGCAGTATTTGTGTTTATGAAATCAGATAGCTTTAACAGATTTAGTGAACAATAAGAGGAGAAGTATGATCATAAGACTAGAATTTTGATATATGACAAACAGCTTTCTTTTGCAATAAGAACAATTTATTCAAGTTACACTTTTCTGGACCAAACTATTGAGCAGTGAGATAGAAGTGGCAAGATTAAGCTTAGGTAAATACAATGAAGATTACTGCTTTATAAAATATCAACGTAATTTGATTTATCTATATTAAGTGAGAAATTGTTTGCAGCAAAGCATTTGTACAAACTCAAGTTCAGTACAGATGCTATCTTGTAATTCATGGAGGTTTTTACCACAACAAATATTTGTGTCAGCAAAAGGAACTGATGATGACAAGGTGAAAACACAATAAATATCATTGACATACTTGTAATATAAAAAGAAGGGGTCCAAAAATGGATCATTGTGGAACACCACACTTTTATTTAACATACTATTATAGTAATATAACCCCTCCCCCTTATTGTTAATACATAAATGAAAGGTCTTACTACTGCTATCTAAATGATAATGCACTGTTGTATGTTTGTCCAGAGAAATACTCCTAAACTTCTGGGCTGATTCAACTAAAACTTAGCATGCATACCCCTCATGCCCCAAACATCGGGGTAAGGAGGTTGAGCATTTTAAAATGTAAAAATATAACAGTTTATGGTCAAACGTGAGCTGATTTTTGATAGCAGTGTACTACCATAATTAGTTCCATATAACCAGCTCTGCGAAAAAGCATGACGAAGCAACATAGAAACAAAGGCGCATTATTATTAAGATTTAACCTAAATAAGCCTACATTAAAATGCATCAAATCTACTACATACAGTAGATTGCGATCATTGTATCAAGTATAAAGTTTGCGGAATTGGGTTGGCTACTTCTGTGCAAAGTGGGTCCAATTTTGTCTGACATGAATGTAGTGTGGGTGATTGTTGTAGCCAAGCCAGGAAGTGGATGAACATTGGGGTTCTCCTGTGCGCATTGTGAATTGTATTCAAAGGGACACGCTGGGTGTGACACTCCAATCATCGGGACCGATGGCTTAACTCCCCTTGGAAGGATGTAGCCGCTTATTTGACCGCTTTTCACTTCTCTCAGCAATTAAAAGAGAAGCAGTGACAGATGATGCACAAGTTGGTAAGCATATCAAATCTGCTTTCCAAAGATACTCGCCAGGTTTAGACCTTCGGGTTGCCAGTCAAGTAATACAATCACTGAGTTACAGTACCCTGACTCCTTAGTCCTCAGAATGTATAATAATTGAAATATACTGTAAATCATTGAAATCTTAAAAGTCGCTCTATGGCTCACTGGTTTCGTTAGCTCCTCATTTACCTTTTTGGTGCAAAGACTTAACTGTCAGTAAACGAAGATTCCCATGCATTTTTATTTTCTCATATATGATAGAGAAAATTTCTAGAAACAAAGTGGTGAAAAAATATAAATATATAGCAACTTATAAAGTAGAACATTGTTATTTTAAACACCTTGAAAGGTGCTGTCCGTTAGCTTGATGATGTCAAGGCGCATTCCAGCACAATTCTTATGTATTATATATCTAATCACTCTCTTACGTTATTAGACACATTTTTGTTGGGGTTAATTGTAATGATAGGGTGGAATGTACAATAAACAAAAGCATTTCCTTATTTTTTGCAGGTACATCACAAATTCAATAAAATAAAAAAAAATCCAAGGCTTACTAAAAATAAACAAAAGATTTCTAAATGAAATTGCCGATATGATATCCCAGCTGTTGCCATTATACCACATTTTGTTTTCAAAATTAAATATCTTTATAATTGTATAACTTTTAAGTGGAATAAGATATTAACATAATTTTTTTTTCTTTTCATTTTTGTTTGTAAATTTTTTCTCTATTGTACTATATATGAAAAAATTAAAATCCATGGGAAGTTGATATTCCTTTAATGTGACGTTATGTTATAATATCTCAACAAGCTAACTAAAGTGCAGCATACAGTGATTCCATTACAATCTGTTTCTTACAGGAAATTCACCTTTTACCAGTTCTTTGTTCTGGGTGTCTGTGGAAGGGACATTAATTTGCAGGACAGCAGCATTCACTAATGGTCTTGCCATACTGTTTTTCTGCTATTACATCTTCAATATTGAATACCAGGAAGAAGCTGCCACTTCTTTGGAGTTCATTCAAAGGTACATATATTTTCCTATGCTAATAGTTTTCGTAGAGCAAAATATATCAACTTGGCAGTGATGTCATTCATATCTTATGGTTGGTTAAATGTTCACTTTATGTTATTAATTTTTTTTTACGGAATGCAAAAATTTTGTTTTCTTTTTAAAGGCATAATATATTATGAACATGTAGCAATTTAGCCAGCAAGCTGTTCAAAACATCATGAAGTTTTTTACTAACTTCAACATTTGAGTTTTGACTGCTTTTTATTATGTCATAATCTGTAAAACATCGTAAACATCATTTTAGATAGCTGTCTGCCCCTTCCTTATGTTCACATGGACATACACAACTATATGAAAAAAACTTGAGAGAACGTTAGCAACCACTAAAAAGTAAAGGGATACTGACAAATCTGTTGTAACAACAAAATTTTGAGGGAAAAAACTTGATAAAAAGCTGTTGAAATCCGTTTGAATTTCCACCAAAGGCCTCCACAATTACGACAAAAGTTTGGTGAAAAACAGTGATTGTCTGCCTTTTTACACCAGATTAGTCAAAAATTGTATTTCCTGATCCCAATCCCCACCCCCACAAACAAAACAATGTCTCCAGAAATGCATTTTTGAGATCGAGCTTTAAAATGCGTCATTGTATGATGTCATACCCCCACAATGCGTGAGATATAACAAGTTTTAAATTCACCTCTGTTAAATGAGTGCTTACGTAAAACAGTGAATAGCGGTTCGCCCCGGAAACTGCAATGTCATGACATCGAGTCTGTGTTGTAGCATAACGTTTTTCTTTTACTGTGTCTAATTCGGGGGTTTACTTAAACAATTGAAGAGGTGTTCAACTACATGTGTCATAAATTATTGCACAATAACAGCCCAAAATTGAAAATGTTGTAAAATGATCAATTTTTAACCAATTTTAATGGTTTCTTTTGTTGTATTAATGGTCCATCTAACATTCTGAAGCAATTAAGCACAAGTTGCTTCTACATGTCACTAGTTCTTTAATAATATTTTCAGTAGGAGACTAGAGTTGGATAACTGCTCCCATTGTGACAAATAAATAACCATATTCTTCCTAGTCTGAGAAGTCTAGCATAGATACTGCTCATTCTTGCACATCAGAATCTCAAAACCTTTAGTTTTCTGTTTGATTTACAGATAGTTCTTTGCTTTATTCAGCAATAAAAATATAAAAAATATTATCAAAAATAAATAAATGAAGATTCAGAGGAATTCAAGATATATTGATTTATTTACTATTTACCACAGAATGTTCACAAAATATCATAATTTATTTTCTGCAGATGCTTCATACGAATCAAACCCAAGTCTGGAACCAAATGTGCTGAAAGATGCAGAGTAAGCAACAAGTCAGGAAAAGTGGTGCAGCGTAAGAGTGAGGCCATGAATTCCCGAGTGAGGCTGAGAAAGCGAGCAGACTTTGAAGGAACAAAAAACTCTTAAAATCCTTATGGTCGAGTGGCCATACCTTTGGTTTGGCAAGCTAGCTTCCCAGGCTTGATTCCTGGTGGGTCTCCAACCAGTGCTTCACAATTGGTTTATCAAACGGCCGTGGACATCTCTATATAACCAATAACTTAGCCATAGGCCTAGATTAAGGAAGGGGGAGGGGGGGGGGGTATATTTACTCAATTTCTGTAGAGGGGTTATGGTAACAATAACAACCCCCACCCCCAACCCCCAACCCCCCAACACACACTCTTTTCCCTAGCAATCTTCACAACGCGTAGTAATTTTGAAGCATTTTATGCTTTTTCCACTCACAGTCTGATGTGTTATATTATATTAAGGAATGAAAATTACTGGGTTTTTTCAAACATACTTAGGGGAGTATAGTCCCTAGCTGACTATGTGGCCCCTAGTGATGTAATTTGGCACCTCAGTCTAAGCCCCAAATTTGAGTTGTAACATTTTGTTTCTTCAAGAAACTTTCTTTAATAAATGATCAATCTCTCCAATTAATGAATAAGTAGGCCTTAAAGAATAAATTGTGTTGAACTTTGACCATGCACCCCTCTTTGGTATCGCCAAGTGCCTACAAATGAAAAATATATTGAATTTTATAGTTTCTTAATGTCATGGCAATATTATTCATTGATTTTGTATCTTCATTTAAAAGTGTTTCATCTTTTAAAAGATATTTTAGGCTATCACAAAGTACGAAGTTTCTGAGCTACCGGGACGTCCTCACCAGACCCCTAACAAGGCTTGACCCTGTACCCCAAACCGTTATCTCTGTACGTAAAGGTTGCATTAGCAGTTGATCTATTATCTCCATTTGAAAATGTTTCATTCAAAGCCATTTTGGGCCATCAAAAATAATCAATCTTCAGAGCTTCTGGGGGCTCCATATTGATAAGTTTTAAAAGCGTCCCCCTCTAATGTACTGATTTGTATCTTTATTCATTCTGTGCCATCCAATACAAGGAATCTTTAGAGCTTCCAGGGGCTTCGCCCCATGGACCCCGTACCAATAATTTGTCCTTTGTTCCATTTACATTATCTATAGTAAGTGTTGGTTATATTAGTATTTGATCTGATATCAATTGTAACACTTTTTCACTGCAACTCTGGGCTATAAAAAACAAGGAATTTTCAGAGCTTCCAGGGGCTTTTGCCCCTGGATCCCCACGAGGGCTTTCCCCCTAAACCTCACCAGGGGCCCTTAAGCACCAATAAATTCTGACTTCCCAAACCATTATCTCATCTTCCCCCCTCCCACCCTACCACTCACACACACTTTTCAAATAGATCTACGCCAATGACCTTGGCTGTTAAAACTGGAATATAAATTAACCCAAACCAACCTCAAAATCTATGTTTTCCTACTACAAAGTTCCGTTCAAACGTGGTTAGGCATTATGAAATACACATAGATTAAGTGTTCATTGTTTATGCTTTACACTTTTTTTGCTTTTTAATAAGTGTTAAGTGGCTTAAATTAGTATTAAGAAAAATGTTCTTGTTCGTTCGTATTATATTTTCGTTCCTTACCAAGATGTTTAGTTTGATGGCTCCATGTTTAAATCTTCCCCTCCAATACGTAAGTTATAACAAAGTACTCAGTACGTTAGTCAGTATATTTCAAAATCTATATTGTCAAACAAAAACGCTACGACACACGAACAAAGAACTTAAAAGTTCTTTTGATTAAACTCTTGTTGACTAACGCATAGTTCAGCCTCGGGTGATTAAACTTGTAAAACTACTTAAATTGTCTATGCATTCCGAAAACCGTTTTACCTTGACGAGATCTGGGATTCAACTCAATCAAAAATTAGATCTCCATATGTTATTACGCCTAACAGCTAAGTGCAAGAATACACACACAGGCTTGGGTGTGTAAACGCTTGTACCAAAACAAAAGAAACAAATATTTTCCTTAAAAATGCGTTCAATTAGTATGTAAATTTATCTATATTTCTGCACTTTTATTATTCACCACATTTTTACTGAATATTCATCAATTAGACATTCAATTTGTGTGTAAAACCCCATATACCAGTCCCACTACATAACATCCATCCATTACAAGCATTAACATTGGATGCAACAAGAATTCTGCGATCATTTATAATTTTTGGCTTGAATGTAAACTTGTATTCTTTTAACTTTTAACAAGCGAACAACTCTCACAAATTCTAAAGATACACTAGATATCAGATATTTTTTAAATATCCGCATTTAAAAATAAATTCTGGTGCCCTTTTTTAGCTTGACTATTCGAATACATTTTTATCACTGGCTGTCCAATTAAGGTTTTGGCTAGCTGTAAGGCTAAGGGTCTTTATCTCGCTTTCCTCAGCTTCACTTAGGCTGTGAAAATGAGGACCAGCATTGCTGGGGAGTAAATCTGCGATGGACTCACGTCCCATCCAGGGAAATTCTTGACCAAATTGGCGGGTAAAATTATTGATTTTGAGTAACCGCCAAGATTTTGTCATATTTTAGATGAGAGAAAAGTACGATCGTAATACACGCTGAAGGGACCCTAAAAATTGTAATGAATATTTTCTTTGTTGTATGCTTTATCATTTTAAGTTTTAATTCTAATGCAAGACTTAAGTACATTTCGTTTTATTAGCTTGACTATTCGAAAAATCATAGGAGCTATTCTACTCACCTAGGCGTCAATTGGCGTTGGAGTCCGGTTTAAGTTTTTTGCTGAGTTTCTTTGTTTGGTTAAGTATTTGGAAGAGTTTGTTTGTTATGATAATGACATGAGTGGCAATCAAAATATTTGCGTCTGGTATGAAAGAAAAGTCTAACAATATAGAGCCCTACCCTCAAAAGAATTTGAGAAACAATTTCGGTATGAAAGAAAAGTCAGACAGAGCCCTCGCCTCAAAAGAATTAAAAATCAAGTGTCTGGGGTATAAAAGAAATAAAGAATAAGCAAACAATAAGTGCTGGCTTTGATACACATTATCATGCTGATTGACAAACTTGTTTTCTTTTGTCCGAATTTGCATACCACATGCAGACACACACACAGACTTGCCGTTCGGGTAACGCGCAAAGCTTGTTTCACTCCAGCAAATAACGTCATCTCTTGGATGTAACGTGCACCAACCAAGTGATTAAGGGGAGGGAAGCTAGTTTGCAAAATTCATCGCTTTATAGCTCCATAGTTAGGCCTACATAAAGATATTCCGTTTCTCCGGCATGTCTGGTGACGTAACGGATTATTATTTGACAAATTATTATAAACATTGACCATCATTAAAAATTGACCATCATTAACATTGACCATTATTAACATTGACCATCGTTAACATTGACCATCGTTAACATTGACCATCATTAATATTAACCATCATTAACATTGACTATCATTAACATTGACCATCATTAATATTGACCATTTTTAACATTGACCATCATTAACATTAACCATCATTAACATTGACCATCATTAACATTGACCATTTTACAGCGTTTTACAATCTCAAGCATAAATTTGCATATTTTACGCAAAGTTTGTGATGCATTCATTACCTTGCTATTCTTTTTTGTAAATCCTTTGTTTTTCATGTCTATCATAATTATATGAAATGGCGCAGCAAATAACCAACTGGTTTTGAGTTCTTACCATGGCCTCAATACAATTTCAGCAGGAAAGGCTTTCCTATCATTACTAACTGATTTAGTAAGGATTTTTGTAATAATATGAAATACTGAGCCAAGTTATATAATTTTACATCACAAATTTCGCAAGAAATAAAAAACTGATGAAACGTTGATCTGTCATGGTAACTTAAGTGTTATTCTTAAAATTTAAAAGCTGATCTGCTAAGATTGTAATACTCTGTGAAACAATATAGTATTTGTTACATTACATGTCCATCGACCTGTAAGTAGGCTACAATGTATATTATTGTCAGCATTTCAGGCCAATGCTGCTGGGGCCTCTGTCCCAGTCTAATTGCCCCTACGACAGTCAGTCCGCCCCTGCCTTCATTTTTTATTGCTGGCAGCCATATTGGCCGCCATCTTGGATTTAAGGTTTTAAATGTTCAGGTCATAATTCTTTGTCAGTAGTGAATTGCTTGACCATTAAAACCACGGAGTAGAGACAAGATGTATTGTTTTATCCAATATATTAGGAAGTTATAGCCGTTTAAACGATTTTCAGGGTCGGCTGCAGTCATGTTGTATGCTAGTTAGTTTTACCCCACTTCCTAGGTCAGAACGGGTTTTATTTGGCGGCAAAGTTGTTGGTTGGGCACTTAAAGGCATCGATAAGGACAACAATTATTGTCCTTTCCCAAATATCACGGCAGTTACAGCCAATGATGTCAAGGAAGTTGATTTTCAGGGTCGCCGTGGCTGCCATCTTGGATGCCACCCAGTTTTACCTCACTTCCAGGGTAAGGTGAGATCGTGAGAATACTATTGGTAAAATGAGTTGATTATTCCTTAAAATAATGTATTAGAACAAAAATTGTTGTTCTATGTCAAATATATAGGAAGTTACAGCCGTTTACTCTATTTTCAGGGTCAATTAACGGCAACCATCTTGGATATTACCCAGTTTTAACTGGTCAGGTTATACACCCTCTCACAGTTCCAGTCAGCTAATGCGCGCAAGGACGTGTAGATTCAAGTTGCGAGCAAACAAACCAACTAGCTTGAGCGCACAGCAAAATACGCTCTTGGTTTGCATAGTATTATCGCGCGTCGTTAAGAAATACACACTTTTACATAATGAGAAAACAATGGAAATTTTGTTTGTTTACTCGCAACCCAAAATGGCGGACCGAACTGTAAAAGGGTGTATTAGGTTGGCAACAATGAGTTGTTTGACCCCTAAAACCATAGAATGGAAACAAAATCATTGTTCTTATCCCAAATATTAAGGATGTTGTAGACGTTTACCCGATTTTCAGGGTCGGGGCGGCTACCTTGGATGTAACCTATTTTAACCCACCTCCGGGGATCAAAATTTCAGACAATTGTTTCTTTCTATAATTCAGAAGATCTAATAGGCCCCCAAATCACTGAAAAAACCTTCGGTTAGAATTTGTGGGGTTAAGTTTTGTTTTGGCCTATGGGCTAAATGAAGATACTGGTGGGCCAAATAGTCCACCTGCGCTTATGTAAAAAAGGCTTTTTTAAACAATTTTCATATGTTAATTTTTTCAATTTCGAAGGGCATCAAATAATTTATCGGGAATATTTGGAAACAAAATGTTTTTCAACAAAAATAGAAAATCACATTTACCGATGAAAAAGATTGGCGACTCCCTCAATCCTCATATAGCTTTGGATCTTTGCTAAGTGCTCAGGACCCGAAACTGCAAAGACGACATTGCCTTACTCTGATGAGGGGGAGATTACGCTTCCCCGGGTTCACAAATATTATGAATTGAGTTACTGTATGGAAAATAACACGACTTTGATCTATTCTCAAAATTGAAAAGTGTATTGTCATAATTGCAAATACAAGATATTTTTTTATTTAAAGTGTTTATTTGATTTAGAGTGTAAGGTACATGAGCACTTGATTAAAGCACGCTCTTGTAAAGTGCATGTTATACCACATCTCAATTACAGGTGTTCCTAATCTTATTGCAACCTATGTACTTAATACATATATATATAAAAAGGTAGGTCACTTTCTAACGCGACTTATCTACCTACTGTGGTGTAGCGGTTATCATACCTGTCTACAGACCACGAGGCCCCGGGTTCAAGCCTGGGGTGGGTAGACACGCCAGTGCACCACAACTGGTTATCAAAGGCCGTGGACATTGACTGGGTTGTCGATGTTATGTCTGTCCGTAACCTGTGTTCTCGTCCGGTCGTATTAAGGTTTCGTGATAGCATTTGTACTATCATAACCGAATACGCAGGCGACGACCCCGTCATTGTAATTGTGTGTTCAACTCTCTCTCTCTCTCTCTCTAACGCGACTTTCGAAGCGTATATGAAAATTCCTTTTTTTACCCACTTGCGAATCTTAATTACATTTTTGACAGATTTAGCTTAAATTTATCGATAATTCATTAGACGTCACAATAAGTTTCCTGCCAGTTGCCAGTACCAAATTTGTATGATCTCGGTGGTGATTAGGAACAGTATTTTGAAGTTGAAAATGGCCACCATTACAGAGATTAGCATTAAATTTGATGTGGATTTTTGTCGCAATCAAGTGTGGTAGCAATATGATAAGATATATTATTTTGCATCCATCTTATTTATTACTCTGACCTAGCATTAAGCCTAGTAGTAGCAGTTATTTGATTTGTTTTAATATGTGCAGCATTGAATCAAAATGATTGTTCACCATAAGCATATTTGAAATGTAATGTAATAGTGATCGAAAGACCAGTGCTTTTTTTTTATATCATTATTTAGGTTGAAGTGCAAGCAAGGTCTGTTGTAAATATGAGGATAGTGTGTCCATACTTAAAAATCAGCCATGGATCTAGGTTCTATGTTTACAGGATAAACTTAACAATCAAGTGATTTTCAATGTCAACCTGGTGTGTTGGTATGCCGTCTTTTTATAATTGTCTTGAAATACCGCATTAGACAATGAGGAAATACTTCAAGACCAAGATATCTATACTGCAGATTAGTAGATTATATATAATCTGGGTGGTGGTGAAAACTTTTCCTGTTTATGTGTATGTTTTTTTAGTTTTCCAATTGAGTGTTTCATTGATAATTTATTTTAACAAAATTCGAGTGGCTCTACATATATTCATATTAAGGCCTACCTTGCATGGGGATTGTTTTTAATACAATTTTAAGTTGTGAATATTTTTGATTATTGTCTGGAACAGTTAAAGAAATGTACCTCAGGTGTGTATTCTGTTTATATTTCAAGGGTATATAAATTGTCGGTATCAGAAGTAAATCAAATCTTGAAGAAAAGTGTCTTTTCCTCTGAATAGCATTATCAATTTTTATTGTTGAAAACAAGTTTATGTCATTGTGCAAGTATGGATATGCCTATGTAGAACACTAGTTAAAGTGTACATGTGGTCCTTTCATAGAATACCATTACATATGCCACACAATTAGGCTAAAGTATTCTACACATATTCATACAACGAGTACATGGTTATTAACCGCTGTTATGCAAAGTTTAGACTATTTTGTAAATTACGTGATTTTCAGGCAATTTTTATTTTCAGTGTTTGGGTTTAGAGGTCATCTCTCACACTACGAGTTTGTGTATGACCATCTGAATATGAATTCCTGCCAGATTCATCCATAATTTTCTTCGTTACCTTTGAATTCGTGTAATTTTAAGTGGCATAATTCATTAAATTGCTATCATATAGTAAATACTAAAATAATTTCAACTTTAAATTTTGTCAGAAGAGGCAAAGTCCAATCCATAGTTCATGTTGATGAAAATTCATACCAATAGGCCTAAGAGAAAAATGTGTTTACCAGTTTACAGGAAGTACATGAAATAGTGATTTGTTATTTAGGATAAATAATCTCTGGTGAAATGGTATTTTAGCAGTATAAGCAAATATAAATGTATTTAATCCTTTAAATTATAGCAAAGAAATAGTGAGAATACTACTGCACACACAGGCTGAATTTGAGAAAAATCAGTGTTGACGCCGCACACCTAGGTTCTAATTATCAAAACCTTACATACACTGAGTGTATTCAGATGCCTCAAGAAGCTCTCTCGTTACTAAATATCATTCATTTTATTCTGAATTTGATAATTAGATTCCCATGTAATCTGAAGTACTGTATATACTATTTTTTTTTAACATGTTATTAGTGGATTACGGAGGGTTTGTGGCAATTTCGCGTGAACGCCATTTTATACAGTGTATGTATACATGCACATGTTGACATGCGAGATTACGATACAGATGCAAACAACACCACGTGACTGTGCATTGTCCAATCATGATATGGATTGTACGATATTAGCAAAATCAACATGGTTCTTCTGGAAATAGGTACAAAACTTGCGAACCCCTGACCGGATTCCTCTGTTTTTCATGCTTCTTTTCATGATTAAGATAGAAAAGGAATTTTTCTATCACACATGTAAAGATCGTGTGGGCCCAAGACAGTAGGGTAGAATCCTGAACTTTTGGTGTAATAATAAATACACTTGGAGCTTTGTATTCATTACACGATCAATGGAGGTCGCCATTTTAACTAGTTATAACGTTAAGTCAACGGGATTTTTTTTATTGAGAACGCGGGGGATATTTTAGGATAGAAAAACCGTTATCAAATGACTATTCGGTAGATTTGACCGCGGACTTTTCAATTTCATTGTGGACTTCGCGATGAAATACAAAAGACTTCCGTTGACAGGTCGTTGACCTTTTGAACGGCCCTCTCGACACATGATTATGTGTTAATTTAGTCATCGCTGATACCGTGTACATACATCATACGTTACATTACACAAATACTACCGTTCTCTTAGTACAAATCCCAATGATATAACGTTATCGCAAGTTAAAATGGCGACCTCCAAGGAACTTAATGAATATGAACTTAAAGCTCCAAGTTTTGGTGTATTTTCTAATTACACCAAAAGTCAAGGTTTCTTCCTGACTGCAAGACTAGAAATGTGGTTTGTGACCACGTTTTTTGGCACCCGTTTTTTCCAAATAGAAAATCGTTATAAATCCCTCCAATTTTCATTTTTTTTGCTCGAATTATTTCTTCAAATGCTAATGAATAGTATTTTCAACCCTTTATTTACATAAACTTTATGTATTTATAATGTTTTGTGTCGTAACAAAGCGATAATCACCTTCAAATCCGAGTGGGCGAAATACGCACAGAACAAATAGCTCTTTGCACAGAAGTGAATAAGCGACTTTTCGCGAGGTTGGGAACTGTGACTGGCGTGGCATTAGAACGTAGTAGATGCTAGACAGACAACCTTCTTAGATAAGTTACGGTCCGATATAATATATTCCTAAAGTTCTGGTATAGGTTGAACAGAAGCGGTGGTGATATTGCACATAGCATTGTTACTAAACAACAGCAAGAGTCATATACGCACAAGCCTATTGTTTACAATGGATTCAAAGAAGCAAGAAAAAGTGGAGGAAAAAGTGGTGTTAAAGCGATTCATGGGTGTGATACCATGCGTAGGTATCCTAGTGGGGATAATAATTGGTTCGGGAATATATGTATCACCAGCAGGTATTCTAAGCAGCGTGAACGGATCCGTGGGGTGGTCGTTTGTTATATGGATCGGTACAGCTTTCCTGGCCCTTTGTGGCGCATTGTCTTACCTTGAACTTGGAACAACTTTCTCAAAATCAGGAAGTGAATTTACTTACTTGTTAGAAGCATATGGACCGCTTGTCGCGTTTTTACGTGTTTGGTCTCTCGTAGCCATCATAACACCTGTGGACAATGCTACAATGTCGCTTGTTGTTGCAACGTACCTAGCAACACCATTGACCGGAGCATGCGTCGAAACACCTGACATCGCTATCCGTCTA
>JAIGNY010000335.1:135000-167500 GCA_020152595.1 Chiridota heheva | reverse complement strand
TTCGGGTGCGTTTGGGTTTTGTGATTAGTGGAGAGGCCCAGGTGGATGGAAGAAAGGGTGACCAAGAGTGGTGGAGTTAATGCCGAGATTATGGAAGTCGAGTTTGATGCGTGAGCTGAAGGGAGGGGTAGGGGTTTAGTCCTATCAAAAAGGGTGGGATATTGGGGTACCTAATGAGGTTGTATACAGGCTTTTGGTTGTTGGAGAGAGCTTTAAACGTGTAGGGAAGGCTTAGCTTAGCAGGAAGGGGGTACGTTGGCATCAATGTGAAGACTGGTGATGGATGAGGTCGCAGGCACTTAGGCAAACCCTGAGGGCTTCGTTTTGGATGGTGTTGATGTGGTTGAGGTAAGAGTCGGAGCGGCACAGTAGACAATATTGCCGTGGTCAAGCTTGGCACGAATGGTGAGCTTGAAGATTTTGAGGAGAGCGTGGGGTTCGCACACCAAGTGGTCTTGGAGAGGAGGCGGAGACAGTTGAGGGAGCTATTGCATTTCTGTTTCAAGTTGGTAATGTCTTGCTTGTAGGAGAGCTTGGGGTCTAGGCTTATACCCAGGAACTTAGTGAGGTCAACTTTAGAAATGCGATTGCCATTGAGCACGAAGTTTGGGTTGGGGTGGAGGTTGTTGAAATGACATAAATGCATGCAGACTGTCTTGTCTTTGGAGAATTCAAAACCGTTATTGTTTCACCAGTCTTGCAGGCTAAGTTGGAGCCTATTTTCGACGAGAGAAAAGCTAGGGTAGGAGTAGAAGATGGTGAAGTCGTCCAGGTAGAGGGCACATTTAATGTTCGGGACAAGGCTGTCCGCGATGTTGTTAATGCTCAGGTTCAAAAGAGGATGCTGTCTTGGGGACACCCTCTTCTTGGGGCTAGGGGTTAGAGAGGGTGTGGCCAATACGAGCTTGGAACTGCCTGGATGAGAGGAAGTTTTGAATAAAGATGGAGAGGTGGCCTATGAGGCCGATGGTGTGAAGCCTGCGGGTAATGCCATATTTCCAAGTACTGTCGAAATTTTTCTCGATGTCGAAAAAGATGGCAATAAGGTATTCCTTTTTTGCAAAGAATTCCTTGATAGCGGTGTCGAGCGTGATTCAGTGGCCCAGGGTATTGCGACGTATTCGGAAGCCGTTTTCGTGAGGGGAGAAGATTCTATTGGTCTCAAGGAACCAGTTTAGTCTCTGGTTAATGATCCGTTCCATGATTTTACAGAAGCAACAGGTGAGGACGATGTGGTGGTAGCTGGAGGTGTCGGTGCTATTTTCCCCTGGTTTGCGAAAGGGTGATGATAGCTTTCCTCCAGATAGGGGAAAAGGAGTGTGAGGACCAAATGCGGTTGAGGATGGTGAGGAGTGTGACAGTGGCCTTGCTGGGGAGGTGTTTCAGGAACTGGTAAGGGATGTTATCTGGGCCCTTGGAGGTGCAGCCAGCGTCGTGGATGGCCTGCTTTAATTCAGATAGGGTGAGAGGGGTGTTGTAGCTCTCGGTGTTGTCGGAGGGAAAGGTAATACTCTGGGTTTCGTCGCGGGCATTTTTGGCTTTGAAAGCAATGGGGTAGTTGGCCGAGGACAAGATGTTGCTGGAAGAGCGACGAAGCGGCCAACAATATCCTTTCTCCTGGTGAGAAGATTACCATTTCAGGGGATAGGGGGAGACTTGCCCATCCTGCCGTGGAAGCTGTTAACCATACTCCAATTTTTTTAGTGGGAGTGTTGGTGGTGAGAGGTGCTCCAAGTGTTGGTTTTACTGTCATTGATAGTGTGCCTGGATTTGGTACGGCTGATGCGAAAGAGCTTGATGTTGTGGGTGGTGGGGTTGTTTGAAGTTCCTAAGGGCTTTTTTCCTGTTCTTGATGGCGGTTTTGCAGTCACTGTTAAACCAGGGGTTGAGGGTGGTGAGAGGGTTTGGAGGTTTTGGGAAAGGAGCAGGTGGCGATATTGATAAGGATGTTACTGAAGTTTGACATGGGATCTTCATCCTCGACGAGATAGGGGGAGAGGTGCGAGTTGTAGAGGGTTTTGAAAAGGGACCAGTTGGCTTTCTTAAGGTCCCAGTTGGGGGTGTGGTCTGTAAGGGTTTGAAGGTTGGAGTGAATAAGGAGAGGGTAATGTTCACTACCACAGAGGCTAGCAATGACCTTTTAGCTAAGATCAAGGAGGAGCTTGGGAGAACAGATAGACAGGTTAATACAGGCAGACAGGTGAGGAAGCCTGTGGCAGGGTGAAGGTATGTACGGGAGTTAGTGTTGAACAAGGAGAGGCTGTGCTGTCGAAGAGTGTTTTCGACGAGCTTGCCTCTGGTGGTGGTGGTATTGGAATCCACAGATGTTGAGGGCCTTGAGGTCACCAAGAAGGATAAAAGGGGAGGGCAGCTGAGAGATAAGCTGAGATATATAGGCTGGTTGGCTGAATGTTGGCGTTGGGGTGGGGAGGGGAGATAGATATTGCAAATAGTGAAGGTTTTGTGGTGGGAGATAGAGATACAGATGGCCTGAAGGTCGGTGTTAACTTAAATAGGGCTGTGTGGGATATCTAACGAAAATGGTGACATCCTACAGACCCTGTTGGCATCCTCTTTAGGTTTATGGTAGCAAGATAAATTATTGAGGGAATAATGGTCAGTGGTTTTCAAGGTTTTTTGTAGGCAGAAGACTAGCGGGTTGAAGGTGGTGGCTAGAAGGTCAATTTTTTTCTAGTTGGCTTTAAGGCTCCTGGTGTTCCATTGTCTAATGTAGTGAAAGGTTATTCTAATTGTTTCTGTTGTACGCCAAAAAGAGGCGGGGGTTATCTGGAGGTAGATCTGTTGTGTCTAGGTTGGCTTGTTTTTTTCTTTGGATCTGTCTCTTGTTTCTTTAGAAGCGGTTGTTTTTGAAAATTGGACAAGAAGTTTGTTTGGTGGGTTTGGTAATCGAAGAATTCATGTTCTCTTAAGTGTCATATATTTGGGTTTGGATGGTGGGCTGTTTCTTGATTTGTTGGCCAGGTTGCTCGAGTTTGATGTTTGATGGCATTTGAGGTATTGGGGTGGGGAACGAGGGGGTCTAAGAAAAGGAAGGAAGGTTGGGGAGAGAGATGGTGGTGGAGGTTGTTTGTATATTGGGTGTGGTTGGGTTGTTGGCAAAGGCGATGGGCTGAGAACTTGGTAAGAAGAGCCATGTATGGTCGGTTTGGGCATGTGAATCAGTTTTAGTTTTTTTGGGGGCGGTATTTGTGTTTGAGTGGACTGTGCTTGAGTAAGAAGCTTTGGTGTGAAGGGAAGCGAGGAATTGCTATTGCTTCCTAGCCTCCGGGTAAGTAATCCTGGGATTAAGGGTTTTCAGCTTTGTTATCTGTTTTTTCCTGAACCCAGGTGGGGCAGTCTTTTGAGAAGGAGGGATGGTTGGCTGGATGAGTACCGTCGCAATTGGTGCAGTGTGAGGTGTTGGTACAAGAGGCGCTGTACCGGTCCGGGGCTCAACAGTTGCCACAGCACGCTTGGCTGCGACAGGAATTTTCCTCATGGCTATATCTCTGGCTCTGGCACTTATGACAACGGAGAGGGTTGGGAATGTAGGGGCGACTGGGATTCTCAGATAGCTGGTGTGATAGTAAATTTTGCCCCTGTAAATTTTGGCCCTGGTCCCTATTTCCTAAGGAATGTCTAATGAAATTGGTCCCCTCCGGAGTGATTTTACTAGGTAATTTACTGGTGTGTATGTACGGTTCCTTCAATTAATTTTGTGTACTGAAGTGATAAGCTAAAACCTAAGCTAGTAATATATATGTACGGAATACAGCGCCGCTGTACTCTTAGAATTTGCCCACGAACAGAAAATGGCTTCCAGTAAGCACTTCGGTGAAATGTCTTGTCCGTTGAATTGAGAAAATAAATGCTTATTGCTCCATTGCGATGTTGGAGGTAGGATGGGCTAACCAAGACATGAATTTTAAATTGTAATGATCATTTATAATCTAACGCTAGTGTTAATCTTTAGGCCCAGGTCCTAGCAGCCTAGTCGAAACTCCCAACAGTAGGGTCATTAATGCTCGTGGGAGAAATAGATTTAGGGCCTATACCTACGTTACTAGGGCCTTAAACACTTCCTAGGAAAGAAGGGCAGGGCCCAAATTTACTACCGGACCGTTTTTACTACGAGGGGGACCACATTTACTAGATGACTATGACCTAATTGTCTGGGGGCCCAAATTTCCTAGGAAATAAGGGCCGGGGCCAAAATTTACTTTTACACCTGCAGTGATGTGGGAGATGAGAGTTGGTGTCGCAAAATTAATGAAGATGGTATTAGTGGGTATTTCGGCACCTTCTCACTTAAAGACGACACGACGGGCCTCAGTGACGTGTTGGCTGGCAAGTTCCTCAACGAGGTCTTTATTGGTCAAGTAGGCAAGGTCTCTGATTCTGATGACGCCTTTGCTGGAGTTCAGGGAACGGTGGGGAGTGACTCTTATGTCGATACCAGTATTAGCTAGGGTTTTGGTTGTAAGGAGGGTGGTGGCTTGAGTGTCTTTGGTGCAGTGCACCAGGAGATCGCCGGATCTGAGGATGGAGACCTTGGGAGGGTACCGACAAGGCCGTGGAGTGCCTTGTGGATGAGAAAGGGGGAACCTTTTTTGAAACTGTCTGGTCTGTCATATCGAAACGTGTAACATGCAAAGCGTCATTTGCAGTACAAGCAAATTTGGGATGTATCATTTAAAACGCGGGGAATCTTGTTTGACTTAAAATCAACTTAGGAAAGTTACTGCGAGTTATATTATGTTCATGTCCGTTTTGTTCATTAATAATCTTCATTATTTGAATTTCGCAAAAAAATAACAATTAATATATATTCAATGAGCTTGAATCGGATGTTGTAATGTTTACACATTACCCAGTAAGTTGTTAAACCCTATTTTCATAATAGACGGTTTCTTATAATCTGAAAATGTTACAGTAATCTCTATCATTGAGTAACGAGATTTTCAATATTACAAGTACTTCTTTTGAAACATTTATGTATGTTGATGTTACTGATATATTTTTTAAGCTATCACTGAAGTTAAATTCATCAATTCCTTGAAGAAATCGTCAACATATACGAAGAATATCAGCAAATATGATTTAGTCTTGTTGTTAGAATGCGAATGACGTCATCAAAAACAAAGGTTTTAGTTAAGACTTGAACATCAATAAGGTTTATTCGAGGAGCATTTACGACGCAGCGAAGCATTTAGTCAAAGTAATTGTTATAAAGTTGGATAGGTGGCACATTCAAGTTACGAAAATCACTTTTGCTGGTGTTATCATTTTCGGGAACTTAGATAGAACACGCCTTGTTTGTGACTTCACCGTAGAACTTTGACACACTCTAATTGGAAATGATGGCAAAGCAGGTTCATAAATACAGCATTTACGACGAAACAAGAAATAATATTAACAAGCATCCAAGTTTATTGAATATAAAAAAAATTGAACCAGACACTTCTTTAGCTAAAATGAAGAAATAGAATTTAAATGAATTAATAGATCGTTAAGTACCTTTTGTTTCAGTTATTTATACAGTGTAGAGGGGGCAAAATGGAAGCAAATGACAGCCACTTTTCCATATGTGGTGGCCTATGGAGGTAGTAGGTAGGTCACGGGGAGGGGAGTGCGTCAAGGTGAAGGCAGAAGTGTTTGGTCATGTTGGAAAAAAAACAACTAGAAAAAGTCGCGGAACTACTATATGAAAACCACTGTACAAGTACCGAAAAGTGCAGAAAGGCCTGGTCACAACGGGAGGGGGGAAAATAAAAATGTACGATCTTACTGAAAGCAGTCACCACAAAGAGAAAATCCCGGAAAACGAAAAGGTGCACAAGTTTGGTGGAAAAGTTCATGGTAGAGTATAATCAGAATGGAAAGTTTGAGAGAACAGATAGGAAGTCACGTTGCTCTCAACACGGCTAGGCCAGTGCTATGCATTATCATTGCATTATCAAAACCTCTTCAGAAGCCTGTGGCTATATGAGCTTTGCTTAAATTTTAGATCAATTTCGTTAAATCAGTAAATGACATTTAATGTGCTGTGGTTTCTCATGATTTCCTCAATGCCATCTCGAATCTTGCTTGCTGTCTTGAAACAGGTTACTGATTGAAACGTCTCAAATCTTTACAGCTTCATGTTTCATATCCTTTAAAATGTTCCATTCTGGATATTCCTTTTTCTACTAGGGCATAAACCGTATTGGCCCACTTGACACCCATCTTCGCCGTCAGCTTTTTTTTGGCATTTTAGTTTCCATTTTAGCTGGAATTTGCATAACATAATCTTGACACCACATTTAGTTGCAGTTCTGGCTGCTATCTTTGATTTTGGCTGTTATCCTCTTGGCCGCCAAATTTGGTGCGAGCTTGGCTAAACCAACGTTGGCTGCCATAATGCCGGTTCCTTACATCGTTTGCCACAATCTTCTTTAATATTTTAGTTGCCATTTCATGATTTCTGAAATGCTATCTTGAACGCCTCAAACATTGGGAGTTGCATGTCGTCATATCCTTAAAACGCTGCCGTTTTGGATGCCTGCTTGGCACTCATTTTTGCTGTCATCGTGGCCGCCATCCTTTTTGCCATTTTAGTTACCATCTTGACTGCCAACTTTTGTTTTATATATATATATATATATATATATATATATATATATATATATATATATATATATATATATATATATATATATATATATATATATATATATATATATATATATATATATATATATATATATATATATATATATATATATATATATATATATATATATATATATATATATATATATATATATATATATATATATATATATATATATATATATATATATATATATATATATATATATATATATATATATATATATATATATATATATATCTAAATATATATATATATATATATATCTAAATATATATATATATATATATATATATATATATATATATATATATATATATATATATATATATATATATATATATATATATATATATATTTATATATATATATATATATATATATATATATATATATATATATATATATACACATATATGTATATATATATAAATATATATATATATATATATATATATATATATATATGTATATATATATATATATATATATATATATATATATATATATATATATATATATATATATATATATATATATATATATATATATATATATATATATATATATATATATATATATATATATATATATATATATATATATAAATATACATATATAAATATATATATATATATATATATATATATATATATATATATATATATATATATATATATATATATATATATATATATATATATATATATATATATATATATATATATATATATATATATATATATATATATATATATATATATATATATATATATATATATCATTTTTTTAACCAATTCAATTAGTATAATTTCTTAGCGCTGAATATTCCTTCAATTCTAACAATCATTTTTGGAGTATCATAACTGTATTTTATACAGATTGTCAATTCAATTCGGCAATATTGGGGTGCTATGAGTTACATTTAAGATCTTTATGGGGTTTTTTCTTACTTAAATAAATGTATAACACAAACTTTAATTTTGTGACCCATATATCTTTGAAATTGTACTAAACTGTAATAGGGGAAAGTTGCTAAAAAGGGTGAATAGCCTTTTAAGTAATCCATTTTCATGGTTCAGTTTGAATACCAATGGTGGCGACACTGACAACGATCTTGGATATAAAGCATTGTATTAAAGCAAACTTGTTGGAAATAGTGTACATCACTTTCCATTGAATGTTTGATGTGATTCGACTGATAAATTCACTGCAGATTTTGATGTCTTTAGAAATGTTTTGAAATTTTACTATTTTGGCGCCCTTTTTTTGTTTTTTAAAGAAAGTCTAACATACACAAATTAGTTTCCTTTGGATAGTACATTAAAGGTGAAATAGTGACAATTTTCCTCCCAAAATGGTACCAACCAACCTATCTGGCTCATGGACTATTTTATGAATCTCCCTAATTTTCTGAGGTTTAAAGCATTGATTTTCAATGAAGTTGCAAAATCTTCTAAGCTCACCTAATGTTTTTTCCTTTCTTAACAGTGTTGATTTTGTTTATGAATTCAGTATCTGTACGGCAGAGCACAAATCTTTCAACGCTTTTGACAGGAATCAAATCATTCGGATTGATTCTCATCATTGTGATTGGTGTAATTCTGTTATTTCAAGGACGCACAGAGAATTTGCAGAATCCATTTAAGACACCAATCACCGATTACTCAAAACTTCCGGCTGCAATCTACGGGGGACTATATGCGTATGCAGGATGGTAAATATACATATGGGTAATTCCAATAAATACGTGTTTGAATTGTGACGTCTTAAGGCAAACCTGTTAAATGTTTAAACGTCTAATAATTGTGCAAATGAACTAGATACATTTAAAAATATTTTACGCAATACAAGGGATTAAAAATAAATACCTTATTGATGCAATACAAGGGGACCAAAATACCTTTTGGGTGTTGATGCAATACAAGGGGGTCAAAATACCTTTTGGGTATTGATGCAATACAAGGGGATCCACAAAACTTTTGGGTATTGATGCAATACAAGGGAATCAAAACACCTTTTGGGTATTGATGCAACACATGGGGATCAAAATACCTTTGGGTATTGATGCAATACCAGAATACAAGGGGATCAAAATACCTTTAGTCCAAACGGACGGGAATAAATTCTGCACAAAAATATGGTTAAAAAGAGTATGCAAGTGTTGGCATAGAACATGTGAAGAGTATTTTAAAAATTTAGGTGGCAGGCCATCAATACTCAGAGATTTATTGTTTTTGAATTTTCGTATGCTACCACTGATTTCAGTAATTTCAATATCACCATTAAAAATACATTTTTCGTCATTATCTACTAAGGCAGGATTTGACCAAAACAGGTTGGTGACAAATTCTTTGTGATCATTGTCAGTACTATAAAATAATTTGCCAAAATAATCAGCAAAATTGGATACTGAAGAACTAGCAGCCGTATGACCACTATACTTTCCCAAAGTGGACACTTTTTTGTTCTCGAATTGTTCAATAATGAAATCACTCTGAAATATCTTCTTAAAATTTTCCTAAACAAATTATTTTGAAATGCCTTTCAGATTCCAGATATGCGTTTAAAGTACTAGGAGATCGTTCCTTTTAATTTTCAATTTATTTCACTTTTCCCTCTTATAACCTTAGCATGAATACACTCGGTATCAAACCAACGATTTTGTATTATGTGGTAACAGTAGCAAGCTATTAATTGTTTGCCCCAGCCGAACATATGGCATGTAACAAGTATAGGCAGTCAACATTGACATATTCTAGTATACTTAAACCTTGAATATTGCTATTAATGATTAAGTAGACTTAAATCATTGGTACGTGTGATAGCAATGCATGATTATATGTTTCTTTGTGCATTTATTTGCCTATTGAAAGTTGGAGAGGGGAGGAGTTGGAGGGGGGGGGGAGTCAAAAGTGTGTATATAGGGGGATGGAGTCAAAAATGTGTATATAAGGGGGGGCAAATCACTAAAATCACACTACGATGCAAAATATCACCATAAAATATATACAAATTGGGAAAAAGTGGAAGGGGCATGCCTCCTTTGCCCCCTCAAATTCCGCTTCTGCGTCCATTACTTTTAGATCGTAAACCATCAAGTAATATTTGTTCACAGTGAGGTGAATATATTTTGTTTCTTAGACGGGCATGTAACTGGTTTGTAGTGATAAAGCAAAATTATACGGGAAAAGTTATGGTGGAGGTGCCACCAATATTAACGCAACTTTACACAAAAGTTTGGAAAACATACAGAATGATCATTGACGTACTCTCTCCACATATTTTGAAAAGTCCAAACAGTAGCAGCCTCTTAACATAGTTTAATCTTAAAAATTTTTTCAAAACTTGAATACCTCTTCCCTAAGATAACGAATCTTTTTTATTGAGATTGCTATATGCAAGTAACCGAAATTCCAATAGGGCACCATTACTTTGGGGCCATAACTGCCCCTGAAGCTATAATTCTATCGGAAAGTGCCCCTGAAATCCTGTGCCCCTTAAATCATGTGCCCCTCTGTCCTTCAGAATCAAACATGTTACACCGCCACTGTATAATTTATATCAATTCTCAAGTTCTATCGATGTCGATGTTGTATCTGTGCTAATAGTCATTTTCATTCTTTTTTGTCATTTCAGGGACAGCATCACTTGTGTCACTGAAGAAATAAAAAATCCTGAAAAGTAAGTAATAGAAATGCACGGAAAGAACAGTAATCATTGCAATAAACGCATTTACTATTAGTGTACCTGTGTCGAGCGTGTGGGTGATCATTTATGGTCACGGTGGGTATTTTGAGAAGGAGGGAGAAGTGGCGTAGCCATATCTATGAACTTAGGGAAGGGGGGTGGTATTTTAACTATGACGTCAGGATGAATGTTTAGGGGCAAACCAATTTAAGTCATATACCCAAAACATTCAGTTATATTTGCAGTCATATATACACAACATTTAATGGTGAGAATTCAAATATGGGGCCATAACCCCCATGCCCATTCTCTTTGCCCTAGCGAGAACACAGGTGAGCTACAGCCCTCTTAGAATTAAGAAAACTTGAGTTTTAATTTGCCCTTACCCTTCCTCTCAGAGGTGTAGTTAGAAGACAGAGTCGGACTGGGATACTTAAGAGCCATGGCATCAAATGACTGGAGAGGGTTGCTAGTGTATCAGAAGTTTGAAAATATCAGATAGAGTACTATTATAGGCCTAGAAATTGGTATAAAAAACATTGATATCTTATTCCTTATTTTGGAGTCATCACATTTAAAACAATTACACCAAAATAATCAAATACCAGCAAGAAATAACATTGTAATTAAAGTCTACAAAACGAAAGCAATAGGAAATCAATAAATAAATACCAGTAAAAAAAACCCATGAATATCATTAAGCTCTACAAACTGACAAAACAATATATAAAAATCAAGTGCCAGTCGATTTTACATGGATGCCACGGCAATATTTTTCCATTTTTTTTTTTACCTTTGAACAATTTCAAAGAGCATAACAAATCTTTAATTAAATTTCATGTGTATGTCTGAAAATATTCAAGTGTTCTTAGAAGCCAATCTTCACCCCTTAAAAGAATATTCCCGTCAATTGTTATCTTCATGCATATAACAGAGGACTATTTAAGAAATAAATGGGTGAAGGAAAGAAGCATTATGTTGATATCTTATCATGTTTATGAGTTATATTACAAGTTGATGTGTTAAATGATGAGCTTGCAGTGTGTAAAGTTTCTCTTTACATGGCTGTTTTAAAGTAATTTCCAATGGTTGACTAATTGACGGAAAAATGGCATTGGTAGCCAGTGACTTCCTGAAACAGAAGCAGCACCCTGGGAAATGTTGGGTGCTTTTTTTTTTTTAACAAGATAACAAAATTGGATAACTGTACCCCTTATACTCTTAAAAGTATGCTTTCCCTCGAAATCATAGATGAAAATCGCCATTGATTTTTACTAAAGTTCCTGCAAGCGCACGTACAAATATTCTTGTACAACCATTTATACCTCCATTAAAAAGAATAAAAGTGAGGAAGAGATTTGAGGCTAAAACTTTGTGGGTTAAGGATGTCTGAGATAAATTGTATTGGAGATGGGGGTACACTTTACTAAACTTTAGACATGTTGGAATTATCAAGCGGGCGGTAGTATGTACTCTACAGAGTGCTAAAATTCTAGTTCAAAATGTGGTGGAATGAAGTGACTGGTGGGCAAAATGTCATGTTCCTTTGAAAATTGCATGCATCTCTCTAAAATATTGAAAACGATTTTTGTTTAATTATGAAGGTATAACTTTCCACTTTACAAAGGACATTTGCACACTTGTAAATGAATTCAGTCGCCAACATTTCTACCATCAAGTATGAGTAATTTGTATGCAAGCTCGTGTTTCTCCACCACAAAGTGAGGGCGGAAGGGAGATCTTGGCCTTACTTTTTGTACATAAAGTGAAGAAGATTTATGTTCAACACTGAATTATTCATTTTAATTCTGACTGCAATTGGTGAAGGGGAAGGGGGTTAAGTGAGGAGGGGGAGTCCCTGTATCCCCCATAAATTACGGCGATTTATGCATGTAGCCTGATACTGCATTACCAAACTGGCATGCCGAGACTGAATACTTAGCGTTTCAAGCTAAAACGTTGCACAAAACACGGTTAAAATGTTAATGTTTTTTCCCCACATGAAAACTTGTCTTCGCTTCAATCGCCAACAAATAGGAAAGTCAGCCCCAAGCTCCCCCCCCCCTCCCCCTTCACCCACTCCCCCTTCTACACCACTGACTTTAATTAGCTGCGTTTTAATTTTCTCTCATTTATTATATGAGCACTTACCGTTAGATTAAGGGTAGCTGCAATCATGTCAGGCGGAGATCGCCCCACCAGCTAAAAATTCTTTTTTCCCCCTCATTTCTGGGCAATTTTGCTTCTATTTTTGATCAATCTTCTTCAATTTTCGGTTAATTTCCTTCAATGTTTGGGAATTGTCTTATAATTTTGCACAATTTCTTTAATTCTTGTGTATTTTTCTTCAATTTTCTGAAAATTTTAAGTTTATTTTGGGGCAATTTTTCTTCGATTTTTGGTAAATTTTGGCATTTAAAAACAAATTTTCTTGAATGTTTTGGATATTTCCTTTATTTTGGGGCAAGTTTTTGTCGAATTTTAGTAAGTATTGTGTAATTTTTAGGGACATTTCCAGCAATATTTATGATATCCTTTCAATTTTTGGGAAATATATTTTATTGTCGTTTAATTTGTGGACATTTCCTTCATTTAAGGCACAATTTATCTTCGATTTTTGAAAATTTTCTTCAATATTCGGGAGAATTCCTTTATTTTGGGGCAATTTTTTATCAATTTTCGGTACGTTTTATTCAATTTTTGGGATAACCCTTTCAAGTTTATACATTCTTTTGCCATTTTCAGAAATTTTCATGCATTTTGAGGGCACTTTTTTCTCAATTTTTGGTAATTTTCAATTCATTATCTTTCTCTCTGCTCCTCGCTTTTAAGACCATGCACCCTTGTCCCAAAATGTTCCATTAATCATCATAGTCAAAACTGCGCATAAAACACGTTAAAACATAATCTCTGCTTTGGGTTTGACCCCCCCCCCCCCCCCTTCTCCTCGACATTTTATCTTGGCCAAGCTTCTGCCCACAAGATGAAACACAGTGGGAAGTTTCGTTTCGCCCTCCTCCAAATATGAGCTGATGAAAAATTGAATAGATGAAAATAAAATTGAAAGCAACCATTTTCAAACCAAATTCGGGTGTTGTATAAACACAGAAAGAGGTAAAATTGTGTAACTTCCGGAGCTATGCGCCTGAACCTTAAAATCTAAATGGATAAAGAATGTGATAGATTTTCTTTCTCATGGTTAAATGTTCTATATTTGAGCTGCATAGATACAGCCAGTGGCGGGGCGTTAGGGGGAGGGGTTGGGGACAATTTCCCTTCAATAATTTTGATTAGTGTTACTTGCCTATAAACAGACAAAGATGTGTTTGTCTCCCCTAAAAACTCCACAAGAAACATCTCTTTAAAATGATGTCCCTCCCCCTTCCAAGCGAAGGTCAAGCCCGCCTTCTGCATGCATAGGCATATAGCTGGTCATACATTTTTGGGGAGGGCTAGAAGTTCCAGACTTCAACTGTATGTCTTTTACTTTTGCTCATGAAATACATATTCTGTCTTCAAAATAGTAAGATAATCAGCTAATGTGGTAAGAATATCTGCATGCATATTTGAGATACTTTGAAAGTGCGGCCAAAAATTTACACATACTTAAATAATGGTCGGTGGCAACGAAATCATTCAAAATGTTTTAACCATTGCCAATCATTTATCAGAAAACGAGAAAATGATTTTAGCTGTTTTCATTTTTATGAAAGCACATCTTTACTTTTCTTTGGAAAGTGGGACAACAACTAAAGAATTATCCTTGTGATGGTAGAAGGACTCTGAGGAAATTGCCCCCGGAGCAATGGAATTATCTTTATTGGAGGAACTTTACAATGCAAAGAAACCTTGCATGTTTTATTATCGCAAGAAGAATTTTGAAACCATTGACATGTCTTTCAAAACTCAGGAAAAATTACAAAAATTAAGCTACTCTAATACTCCAGTCATTAGAACGCGTCATTCTTTTGGATTGGCAAAGCAATGACTGGACAAATGACGATATCAGTATCATCTGTGACTTCTAATGTCCACACATCGAGAACGGTTAAAGTGCATGACACAAAACCCAACCCATCGAACATAGCAACATGAAAATTAAATATCAATTCACTAAAAATATAAATATTTCTATCTAAATATCTTGAAAATAAGTAGTTTACTACTTTGAAGTTTGATATGCAAATCTGTGATGTATAAATGGACTGCCCTCTAAATTTGGCCCCATTCTTTGTGTTATTTCTTTTGCATAATTCCAGAAACAGTCTTTCTGATCTTTTTCGTGCTCAACTTCAGTGGCGTAGGAAGGAGCAGGGGCGGACTGGCCAAAATCATTCCACCGATTTAGGTCCCGGGCCGGCCTTCCAGTTTGAAGTGAAGACCGGCCTGGGACCGTCTCCCCATTATATTTTTACCATAGTTACTGGTCTCTATCTTTGTTCGGATGGCTACTGGGCCTGATTAAATGGCCCATGGCCGGCCTGAACCTCCCTTTGTGGCTGCTGGCCTGTTTAACGGTCAACGGTCTGAACCTACCTTCGGGGGCCATCGACTCACCGATCCAGGCACGGTCGATCGGTAGGCGAGTCTGCCCCTGGGAATGGTGGAGGGTGTGAATTCTCTTTTAAAACCCAGCCAAAGAGGTGAAAAACCATTATTGCCAAAGGCCTGGAAAAAACCCACATTTACAGAACTTTCACTTCCTTTGTCATCCCGAAAAAGTCTACCTTTGTCACTGTTCAAACTCATGACTTAGATCTGCGCCTCTGTCTAGGGTAACCACGACCTAAGATACCGCTATTAAAATGCTTTAACATATGAAACCTTTTACACACACCACTAAACTTCATTAGCATGCCTCCATCATAATTGTACATGGTCCGATCTGTATGTATTGAACTGTTGAATGAGAAGTTAAATTGTTTAATTACTACAAATATAGGGAAACATATTCATTTGATATCTTTTGTGACTGTCAAGGATACAAAATTACAATGGTTACAATATATAAAGAATAATCGTATCCCCAGCTGTAACGCTTTTCCCAAGAAGCTTAACATATCAGATAATGACACGTGTGCCTTTGTTTGTAATAAGGGCGAATCTTTTTAAGATCTATTATATTTCTGTCATGTTTCTTCGCAATTTTGGAATAATCTTAAATATTTGATTCAACAAATCTAAAAGACATATTTGGTCTTTGATATAGATATCCAATCCATTTTATATAGTATTCATTTTCATAATTATTACAAAAGGAGTTGCTTATCAGTCCGGCAGCTTGCTTATTAATAGGAACATATATAACACACGAGAATATCAAAGTCATGCAGCCATATTGGTCTGTCCGGAGCATGCCTACTAATAAGAACATTCATACACACAAGAACATTGAAGTCATGCAGCCATATTGTCCAGTCCGGCAGCATGCCTATCAATAGGAACATTTATAACACACGAGAATACTAAAGTCATGAAGCCATATTGTTCAGTCTGGTAGCGTGCCTATTAATAAGGACATATATAAGACACGAGAATATTGAAGTCATGCAGCCATATTGTTTAGTCCGGCAGCATGCCTATTAATAGGAACATTTATAACACACGAGAATATTAATGTCATGCAGCCGTATTGTCCAGTCCGGCACAGCATGCCTATTAATAGGAATATTTATAACACACGAGAATATTGAAGTCATGCAGCCATATTGTTCAGTCCGGCAGCATGCCCATTAATAGGAACATTTATAACACACGAGAATATTGAAGTCATGCAGCTATATTGTTCAGTCCGGCAGCATGCCTATTAATAGGAATATTTATAACACACGAGAATATTGAAGTCATGCAGCCATATTGTTCAGTCTGGCTGCATCCTTATTAAGAGGAACATGTATAATACACGAGAATATAGAAGTCATGCAGCCATATTGTTATGTTTATGTAAAGATTGAATTTGAAATGTTTTTGTAGCTATGTGAATTCAGTTCCCTTCGTGATTATCACAAAAAGAGCTGCTTAGGAAATTATTTAAACTGAAATCAACATTTTTGGTTACGATGATAATAGCATTAGAAACCTATACAGTCATGCTAGAGCGTGTATGTGTGTATTATGCTTAATATATGGGTATATGTATGCGTGTGGGTGTATGTATGTGTGTTGGTATATGTGTGTGTGTGTGTGTCTGTGGCAGCAAGTTGTGAATACAATATCTTAAGAACGTTACACTGGATTCATGTCATATGCGGTACACTGATAGCCCAAGGATTGTAGATGTGCCCTATTGTTTTAGTGCTGATGTCATGCATATTAATGAGTGGGCGGAGCTTAATTTCAAAATCTTGGAGTGCTTATACTTTAACAACCGCATGTGTGCTTTGTTTTTAATATTTGGTAAAATTATGATGTTAGCTGGTACATGCTCATGGTATAAAAACTTGAATTTCATTAACATGCATAGTGGGCGGGGCTTAATATGATTTTGCTGAAAAGACCTTGTAAACACAATATCTGAAGAACGATACACTGGATTCATGTCATAGATAGTCCATGGTTTATATATGTGTCCTACTGGCTTTGGTGGTGATGTCATGCATATCGATGAGTAAACGGGCTCAATGTAAAAATCTTCAAATGCTCATATTTTAACAACTACATGTCTGTTTTGATTCATGGTTGGTATGTATGAATATGTTGTTAGCTAGTGTATACGTATTCATGGTATAATTGTTTTGAATATCATTAATATACATAGTGGGTTATGTATATGGTTTTTCTTGAAAAGAGCTTGTAAACACAGTAACTCAAGCACAATACATTGGATACAGGTTATATGTGGTACACAGATAAATCACTGTCCGTTTGTGTGCCCTATTTTGGTTTTTGGTGGTGATGTCATGCATATGACCGAATTTGATGGGGGAGAGAAAGTGGGAGGGGGGGGGGCGCGAGGGGGTGTCATTATTGTCAGTTATTGTGTACATGCCTATTTGGTTAACAGGTTCTATCACTAATATGCGTGCTTTTATGTGAAAATGCCTAAAAAAACAAAGTATTATGCAACTCTTCACGGTAAGTTACATTGTTTTAACAATGAAAACAAATATGGATTAATTTCATTTATACATACTGGTAATTCTTAAGCTTTGTAATCTGTACAATACTCAGACGTTATTATGCTATATTGCTTAATTATGCTATATAGCTATATATTACGACATGAGAACAAAATCAAGTTTTGAATTAAAAAAATTTATACCTGTCTCAACATATATTTTGAGCTATAACATCATTCATTTTCTGATTTTATGTAAAGACCGTGTCCCAGCTTAATCCTTTACTCCGCCATTTTTTTTTTGGAGTTCTCTTTCATATAAGTTTTTCTTCTTTGACACTGTACCATTCCTTTATTCTACCCTTTAAAGGGCATATCAAAATGCCTTATGAAATCATCTCCACAGAACAATGCCGCGTGCTGTGTATGCCTCTATGGCTGTTGTGACAATTCTCTACCTCCTTGCAAACATGGCGTACCTGACGGTTATGACGCCTCATGAACTACTAGGTGCTACTGCTGTTGCAGGGGTAAGCTCTTAAGGGTTATGTTGGTGACCCAAATTCTATGGTTAGTCAATAATTACGCACGATGCATAATGGGTTAACCCTCTTCATTTATACATTCTTTAGTATAGCTAGTTAAGCCGGCAACGTATGGAAATCAGTTTAATAACTTATTTTCTTTTTTGAAAAAATATCACAGGATTATTTTCATAAACAAATGCCAATTATTTCGCATTCATTCGCATTGCAACAAGTAGTACACAATGGTGATAAAATTCAACAATTAACCATGCATACGCGGACAAAATAAGTCCTTTTTAAATTGACTTCAGATAAAAAGCGTTGTTTTGATGATTATCAGTTTAATGGTCATGAATTAAAACGCAACAGCTATGCTGATGTACGAAAGATTATGTTCATTCAAATACTAAAATAACTGAATTATATTCGTTCAAAATTTAATTAAGTGTAAACAATGCAGGCTACACTAATACACACACACATACACACACACACATCGCACTGTACGCTAGCCTAGCCAAGACTGCCAGATCATGCCGCATTGCAGCATACAGCATACAGTACGTTTGATCGAACGTACACACGTCGGCCTACTATGTAGCTAGTAATATTGGCTGCGCCGTAAGCACCGCATGTGTATAAGAAATGTACAGTACGTTCAAGTTAAACATGAAAACTTTCGAAAGAATGCAAAATTGCAATAAAATCATGCAACTATTGATCAGTTTTTAAACAGTACTTTCACAGAACCGTTGAAAGTGCAGCTTTGAAAAATAATGTGGTAGGTGACATTTTCGTTTTCAACATGTAGCATATATTCTGCGTTATGCTGATGTTGTTTGTTGTTTTTGGCATAAGCCTTTCATTTTGCATACTGCCATTTTGGGTCGCTTGGACTTGTTGTGTCGAGAAAACAGCCAATATAAGTTCGAACAGTGGCCTTCATGTGCATATGTCTTGGCAGTAAGTATGTTTACATAGGTTTAATCTGCACAATGAACTTTTCCAAATCTGCCGTCGCTAAGGAATTTACCGGAACTACTATTATTATTAGAACTGAAAGCCGTGCAGTTTTAACCGTGGTCAGCTGACATCTTTCGACCAATAAAATTCTAGAAATCTTGCGAAACATAAATGAATATACAATAATCCATTAAGGGATGTCTTGGAGGGGGCTTAGTTACACATTCCTACATTGTGGGGACACAACAAGAGGGTCTTTCTGAAATATCTTCAACTGTTAAGGAGTGAGAAGTGGCAAAACTTTTGGACTTTGATGCTTGCAACATGCATTTATATGAGCTCCACATATAACTTGTTTACTTTTTATCCAAGTGCCTTTAATGATAGAAAGGAGTTTTCTTCTTGACTTTCATAATTGGTCATTACATAAATAATCCGGGAGCACGCCTATTAATGGGAACATAAATTTTCTTAAAAATGGGAACATTTTGCTACATGGAAACTGCCATTGTTTTTATATTTCCCATGATTCTTTGCTATCTTAACGTTAAAGCCTCATGCAATGTTACATATTTCAAATTTGAAATGCCTCTGGGAAAAATATCTTTGCTAGGAGAAACTTAAAACTCATGAAAATATCTTTATTACTGTCATGGGTAAAGAATTCCACTCCCATTAGATATGTTTACTACGCCTTTTTTCGAAATATTAGAAATAATAGACAACAGAGCTAGGCTTTTGGGCGCGAAACAGCCATTTTGAAAATTAAAAAAATTCAAGATAGCAATTTTATGTATTTCAAGTGTATAAATTAGAAACTATGACATTTTACCGCAACATCTGAACAATGTGGCTGCATGACTTCAATTTTCTCTTGTGCTATAAATGTTCCTATTAATAGGCATGCTCCAGGACTGTTAAATAGGTAGAAAAGAACATCGACCTAATTTTTAAACTTAATCAGTTAAAGTTTTGCAAAATTTGTTTTTGCCGATTAGGAGATTTTCTGATAGGGTGCTAAAAATATGTGTCACAGTAACTTTAAATATTTAATTTATCAATTCTTTTTATTATTCGATTTTGTTCGGCTGGACAGAATTTCCTAGGAGATTTTGTAGCAAGAAAAGTATATAAACAGGTATTCAGTAATGTTCTTTTAAACGGGACACTCAATTAACATTGACCCTTTTCTAAGTTTTTGACAAATTATTGTGTTCTTCCGCAAAAATGTGAAGCTTTTGTAATATAGAATTTAATGACCCATAGCTTAACGTTTACCTGTTAACGTTACAGGAGTTTTCATCTCGCACCTTGGGGCACTTTGCATGGACAATTTGGATTTTTGTGGCTCTCTCTGGCACAGGTAGTATGAATGGAGCAATTCTAACGAGATCCCGGATGTACTTTGTAGCCGCCCGGGATGGCTATTTACCTAAAATTTTGTCAACTATTGGTATAAACTACAGAGCGCCAATTCCTGCTGTGGCTTTTCACGTAAGTGACATTTAGTTTTTTAGTTGTTTCTTTTTAAAACAAAAATATGAAGGTGGAATGAGAGTGAGCTTTTAGGGTGACCAACTTAAATTGCAAAGTTGAAACTGCAAACTGTGACGTATATTTGGATTTTTAGACATATTAGAGAATTTAGATTAAGTGTGTGTTGTTTCTAACTGTAAGCACAAGTGGGTCACAGGTTTACAGGGTATGTTTTAAAATAACAAGAATTGACATAGCATAACATAGCAAAGTCTAACGTCCAAAGCATCCAGTGCTGGACATTATATCAAGACGGCCACGCCCTTTGATGACCAGCTGTTAACTCACTGGTTGCAGACCCACCGGGATTGGAACCCGGGACGTGCAAGGGTGAGAGGACAAAACACCAACCACTACACCACGGAGGTCTGTAAATATGCTACTTACAATATGAAATATTTACATTTATCAATGTCTGCCCTTATATCTAACAATTGATTTATGTGCTCCGAAACTATATCTGCCCTTATATCTAACAATTTATTTATGTGCTCCGAAACTATATCTGCCCTTATATCTGACAAATGATTTATGTGGTCCGAAACTATATCTGTACTTATATCTGACAAATGATTTCTGTGCTCCAAAACTATATCTGCCCCTATATCTAACAATTGATTTCTGTGCTCCGAAACTATATCTGCCCTTATATCTAACAAGTGATTTCTGTGCTCCGAAACTATATCTGCCCTTATATCTAACAATTGATTTCTGTGCTCCGAAACTATATCTGCCCTTATATCTAACAATTGATTTCTGTGCTCCGAAACTATATCTGCCCTTATATCTGACAAATGATTTATGTGGTCCGAAACTATATCTGCCCTTATATCTGACAAATGATTTCTGTGCTCCAAAACTATATCTGCCCTTATATCTAACAATTGATTTCTGTGCTCCGAAACTATATCTGCCCTTATATCTAACAAGTGATTTCTGTGCTCCGAAACTATATCTGCCCTTATAAACTATATCTGCCCTTATATCTAACAATTGATTTCTGTGCTCCAAAACTATATCTGCCCTTATATCTAACAAATGATTTCTGTGCTCCAAACTATATCTGCCCTTATATCTAACAATTGATTTATGTGTCCGAAACTATATCTGCCCTTATATCTAACAAGTTGATTTCTGTGCTCCAAAACTATATCTGCCCTTATATCTAACAATTGATTTCTGTGCTCCAAACTATATCTGCCTATATCTAACAATTGATTTCTGTGCTCCAAACTATATCTGCCCTTATATCTAACAAGTGATTTCTGTGCTCCAAACTATATCTGCCCTTATATCTAACAATTGATTTCTGTGCTCCGAAACTATATCTGCCCTTATATCTAACAATTGATTTCTGTGCTCCGAAACTATATCTGCCCTTATATCTAACAATTGATTTCTGTGCTCCGAAACTATATCTGCCCTTATATCTAACAATTGATTTCCCTATATCTGCCCTATATCTAACAAGTGATTTCTGTGCTCCGAAACTATATCTGCCCTTATATCTAACAATTGATTTCTGTGCTCCAAAACTATATCTGCCCTTATATCTAACAATTGATTTATGTGCTCCGAAACTATATCTGCCCTTATATCTAACAATTGATTTATGTGCTCCGAAACTATATCTGCCCTTATATCTAACAATTGATTTATGTGCTCCGAAACTATATCTGCCCTTATATCTAACAATTGATTTCTGTGTTTCTCCTAACAATTGAAACTATATCTGCCCTTATATCTAACAATTGATTTATGTGCTATATCTGCCTTATATCTAACAATTGATTTCTGTGAAACTATATCTGCCTATATCTATATATATCTAACAACAAGTGATTTCTGTGCTCCGAAACTGCCCTGTTGATTTATGTGCCGAAACTATATCTGCCCTTATATCTAACAAGTGATTTCTGTGCTGCTATATCTGCCCTTATATCTAACAATGATTTATGTGGTCCGAAACTATATCTGCCCTTATATCTAACAATTGATTTATGTGCTCCGAAACTATATCTGCCCTTATATCTAACAAATGATTTCTGTGCTCCGAAACTATATCTGCCCTTATATCTAACAATATTTATGTGTCCGAAACTATATCTGCCCTTATATCTAACAATTGATTTCTGTGCTCCAAAACTATATCTGCCCTTATATCTAACAAGTGATTTATGTGGTCGAAACTATATCTGCCCTTATATTAACAATTGATTTCTGTGCTCCGAAACTATATCTGCCCTTATATCTAACAATTGATTTATGTGCTCCGAAACTATATCTGCCCTTATATCTAACAATTGATTTATGTGCTCTATATCTGCCCTTATATCTAACAAGTGATTTATGTGCTCCGAAACTATATCTGCCCTTATATCTAACAATTGATTTATGTGGTCCGAAACTATATCTGCCCTTATATCTAACAATTGATTTATGTGCTCCGAAACTATATCTGCCCTTATATCTAACAATTGATTTATGTGCTCCAAAACTATATCTGCCCTTATATCTAACAATTGATTTATGTGCTCCGAAACTATATCTGCCCTTATATCTAACAAGTGATTTATGTGCTCCGAAACTATATCTGCCCTTATATCTAACAAGTGATTTATGTGCTCCAAAACTATATCTGCCCTTATATCTAACAATTGATTTATGTGCTCCGAAACTATATCTGCCCTTATATCTAACAATTGATTTATGTGCTCCGAAACTATATCTGCCCTTATATCTAACAAGTGATTTATGTGCTCCGAAACTATATCTGCCCTTATATCTAACAAGTGATTTCTGTGCTCCGAAACTATATCTGCCCTTATATCTAACAATTGATTTATGTGAAACTTTCTGCCCTTATATCTAACAAGTGATTTCTGTGCTCCGAAACTATATCTGCCCTTATATCTAACAATTGATTTCTGTGCTCCGAAACTATATCTGCCCTTATATCTAACAATTGATTTATGTGCTCCGAAACTATATCTGCCCTTATATCTGACAAATGATTTCTGTGCTCCAAAACTATATCTGCCCTTATATCTAACAATTGATTTATGTGCTCCGAAACTATATCTGCCCTTATATCTAATATCTAACAAATGATTTATGTGCTCCAAACTATATCTGCCCTTATATCTAACAAGTGATTTCTGTGCTCCAAAACTATATCTGCCCTTATATCTAACAAGTGATTTATGTGCTCCGAAACTATATCTGCCCTTATATCTAACAATTGATTTATGTGCTCTGCCCTTATATCTAACAATTGAAACTATATCTGCCCTTATATCTAACAAGTGATTTATGTGCTCCGAAACTATATCTGCCCTTATATCTAACAAGTGATTTATGTGCTCCGAAACTATATCTGCCCTTATATCTAACAAGTGATTTCTGTGCTCCAAAACTATATCTGCCCTTATATCTAACAATTGATTTATGTGCTCCGAAACTATATCTGCCCTTATATCTAACAATTGATTTATGTGCTCCGAAAATATATCTGCCCTTATATCTAACAATTGATTTATGTGCTCTATATCTGCCCTTATATCTAACAAGTGATTTATGTGGTCCGAAACTATATCTGCCCTTATATCTAACAAGTGATTTCTGTGCTCCGAAACTATATCTGCCCTTATATCTAACAAGTGATTTATGTGCTCCGAAACTATATCTGCCCTTATATCTAACAAGTGATTTCTGTGCTCCGAAACTATATCTGCCCTTATATCTAACAAGTGATTTCTGTGCTCCAAACTATATCTGCCCTAACATATCTAACAATCTGCCCTGATTTATGTGGTCCGAAACTATATCTGCCCTTATATCTAACAATTGATTTCTGTGCTCCGAAACTATATCTGCCCTTATATCTAACAAGTGATTTATGTGCTCCAAACTATATCTGCCCTTATATCTAACAAGTGATTTATGTGTCTATATCTGCCCTTATAAACTATATCTGCCCTTATATCTAACAATTGATTTATGTGTCCAAAACTATATCTGCCCTTATATCTATATCTGCCCTTATATCTAACAATTGATTTATGTGCTCTAAACTATATCTGCCCTTATATCTAACAATTGATTTATGTGCTCCGAAACTATATCTGCCCTTATATCTAACAAGTGATTTCTGTGCTCCAAAACTATATCTGCCCTTATATCTAACAATTGATTTATGTGGTCCGAAACTATATCTGCCCTTATATCTAACAATTGATTTCTGTGCTCCGAAACTATATCTGCCCTTATATCTAACAAGTGATTTATGTGCTCCGAAACTATATCTGCCCTTATATCTAACAAGTGATTTATGTGCTCCGAAACTATATCTGCCCTTATATCTAACAAGTGATTTCTGTGCTCCGAAACTATATCTGCCCTTATATCTAACAATTGATTTATGTGCTCCGAAACTATATCTGCCCTTATATCTAACAATTGATTTATGTGGTCCGAAACTATATCTGCCCTTATATCTAACAAGTGATTTATGTGCTCCGAAACTATATCTGCCCTTATATCTAACAATTGATTTATGTGCTCCGAAACTATATCTGCCCTTATATCTAACAAGTGATTTATGTGCTCCGAAACTATATCTGCCCTTATATCTAACAAGTGATTTATGTGCTCCGAAACTATATCTGCCCTTATATCTAACAAGTGATTTCTGTGCTCCGAAACTATATCTGCCCTTATATCTAACAAGTGATTTATGTGCTCCGAAACTATATCTGCCCTTATATCTAACAATGATTTCTGTGCTCCAAAACTATATCTGCCCTTATATCTAACAATTGATTTATGTGCTCCGAAACTATATCTGCCCTTGATTTATGTGGTCCGATCTGCTCCAAAACTATATCTGCCCTTATATCTAACAAGTTGATTTCTGTGCTCCAAACTATATCTGCCCTTATATCTAACAAATTTATGTGGTCCGAAACTATATCTGCCCTTATATCTAACAAGTGATTTCTGTGCTCCAAACTATATCTGCCCTTATATCTAACAATTGATTTCTGTGCTCCAAAACTATATCTGCCTATATCTTATATCTAACAATTGATTTATGTGCTCCGAAACTATATCTGCCCTTATATCTAACAATTGATTTATGTGCTCCGAAACTATATCTGCCCTTATATCTAACAATTGATTTCTGTGCTCCAAAACTATATCTGCCCTTATATCTAACAATTGATTTATTAATATCTAACAAGTGATTTCTGTGCTCCGAAACTATATCTGCCCTTATATCTAACAATTGATTTATGTGCTCTGAAACTATATCTGCCCTTATATCTAACAAGTGATTTCTGTGTCCGAAACTGCTCCCTTATATCTAACAAGTGATTTCTGTGCTCCAAAACTATATCTGCCCTTATATCTAACAATTGATTTATGTGTCCGAAACTATATCTGCCCTTATATCTAACAATTGATTTATGTGGTCCGAAACTATATCTGCCCTTATATCTAACAATTGATTTCTGTCTAAAACTATATCTGATATCTAACAAGTGATTTATGTGCTCCGAAACTATATCTGCCCTTATATCTAACAATTGATTTATGTGCTCCAAAACTATATCTGCCCTTGATATCTAACAATTGATTTATGTGGTCCGAAACTATATCTGCCCTTATATCTAACAATAACTAATCTGCCCTTTTCTAACAATGTGCTAACAAGTGATTTCTGAAACTATATCTGCCCTTATATCTAACAATTGATTTATGTGGTCTGAAACTATATCTGCCCTTATATCTAACAATTGATTTCTGTGGTCCGAAACTATATCTGCCCTTAAACTATATCTGCCCTTATATCTAACAATTGATTTATGTGTCCGAAACTATATCTGCCCTTATATCTAACAATTGATTTCTGTGCTCCGAAACTATTTGCCCTTATATCTAACAATTGATTTATGTGGTCCGAAACTATATCTGCCCTTATATCTAACAATTGATTTCTGTGCTCCGAAACTATATCTGCCCTTATATCTAACAAGTGATTTCTGTGCTCCGAAACTATATCTGCCCTTATATCTAACAATTGATTTATGTGGTCCAAAACTATATCTGCCCTTATATCTAACAATTGATTTCTGTGCTCCGAAACTATATCTGCCCTTATATCTTATATCTAACAATTGATTTATGTGCTCCGAAACTATATCTGCCCTTATATCTAACAATTGATTTATGTGCTCCGAAAAACTATATCTGCCCTTATATCTAACAATTGATTTATGTTTATGTGTCCGAAACTATATCTGCCCTTATATCTAACAATTGATTTCTGTGCTCCCGAAACTATATCTGCCCTTATATCTAACAAGTGATTTCTGTGCTCCGAAACTATATCTGCCCTTATATCTAACAAGTGATTTATGTGCTCCGAAACTATATCTGCCCTATATCTAACAATTGATTTATGTGCTCCGAAAAAACTATATCTGCCCTTATATCTAACAATATATCTGCCCCCTTATATCTTATATCTAACAATTGATTTATGTGATCTGAAACTATATCTGCCCTTATATCTAACAATTGATTTATGTGTCCGAAACTATATCTGCCCTTATATCTAACAATTGATTTATGTGCTCCGAAACTATATCTGCTATATCTAACAATTGATTTCCCTTATATCTAATCTAACAATTGATTTATGTGCTCCGAAACTATATCTGCCCTTATATCTAACAATTGATTTCTGTGGTCCGAAACTATATCTGCCCTTATATCTAACAATTGATTTCTGTGCTCCGAAACTATATCTGCCCTTATATCTAACAATTGATTTATGTGCTCCGAAACTATATCTGCCCTTATATCTAACAAGTGATTTCTGTGCTCCGAAACTATATCTGCCCTTATATCTAACAATTGATTTCTGTGTCTAACAATTGATTTATGTGGTCCGACACTATATCTGCCCTTATATCTAACAAGTGATTTCTGTGCTCCGAAACTATATCTGCCCTTATATCTAACAAGTGATTTATGTGCTCCGAAACTATATCTGCCCTTATATCTAACAAGTGATTTCTGTGCTCCAAAACTATATCTGCCCTTATATCTAACAATTGATTTATGTGCTCCGAAACTATATCTGCCCTTATATCTAACAATTGATTTATGTGTCCGAAACTATATCTGCCCTTATATCTAACAAGTTGATTTATGTGCTCCAAGTGATTTATGAAACCGATATCTGCCCTTATATCTAACAAGTGATTTCTGTGCTCCGAAACTATATCTGCCCTTATATCTAACAATTGATTTCTGTGCTCCGAAACTATATCTGCCCTTATATCTAACAAGTGATTTCTGTGCTCCAAAACTATATCTGCCCTTATATCTAACAATTGATTTATGTGGTCCTATATCTGCCCTTAAACTATATCTGCCCCTTATATCTAACAAGTGATTTATGTGGTCCGAAACTATATCTGCCCTTATATCTAACAAGTGATTTCTGTGGTCCAAAACTATATCTGCCCTTATATCTAACAAGTGATTTATGTGGTCCGAAACTATATCTGCCCTTATATCTAACAATTGATTTCTGTGCTCCGAAACTATATCTGCCCTTATATCTAACAAGTGATTTATGTGGTCCGAAACTATATCTGCCCTTATATCTAACAATTGATTTATGTGCTCCAAACTATATCTGCCCTTATATCTAACAAGTGATTTATGTGCTCCGAAACTATATCTGCCCTTATATCTAACAAGTGATTTATGTGCTCCGAAACTATATCTGCCCTTATATCTAACAAGTGATTTCTGTGCTCCAAAACTATATCTGCCCTTATATCTAACAAGTGATTTCTGTGCTCCGAAACTATATCTGCCCTTATATCTAACAAGTGATTTATGTGCTCCAAAACTATATCTGCCCTGCCTAACAAGTGATTGATTTATGTGCTCCCAAAACTATATCTGATTATCTAACAATGATTTATGTGCCCAAACTATATCTGCCCTTATATCTAACAAGTGATTTATGTGCCTCTCCAAACTATATCTGCCCTTATATCTAACAAGTGATTTCTGTGGTCCGAAACTATATCTGCCAAGTGATTTCTGTATATCTAACAAGTGATTTCTGTGCTCCGAAACTATATCTGCCCTTATATCTAACAAGTGATTTCTGTGCTCCGAAACTATATCTGCCCTTATATCTAACAAATGATTTCTGTGCTCCAAAACTATATCTGCCCTTATATCTAACAAGTGATTTCTGTGCTCCGAAACTATATCTGCCCTTATATCTAACAAGTGATTTCTGTGGTCCGAAACTATATCTGCCCTTATATCTAACAATTGATTTCTGTGCTCCGAAACTATATCTGCCCTTATATCTAACAAGTGATTTATGTGCTCCGAAACTATATCTGCCCTTATATCTAACAAGTGATTTCTGTGCTCCGAAACTATATCTGCCCTTATATCTAACAAGTGATTTATGTGGTCCGAAACTATATCTGCCCTTATATCTAACAAGTGATTTATGTGGTCCGAAACTATATCTGCCCTTATATCTAACAAGTGATTTATGTGCTCCAAAACTATATCTGCCCTTATATCTAACAAGTGATTTATGTGGTCCGAAACTATATCTGCCCTTATATCTAACAAGTGATTTATGTGCTCCGAAACTGCCCTTATATCTAACAAGTGATATATCTGCCCTTATATCTAACAAGTGATTTCTGTGTCCGAAACTATATCTGCCCTTATATCTAACAAGTGATTTCTGTGCTCCTGAAACTATATCTGCCCTATATCTGCTTATATCTAACAAGTGATTTATGTGCTCCGAAACTATATCTGCCCTTATATCTAACAAATGATTTCTGTGCTCCAAAACTATATCTGCCCTACATATTATATAACAATTGATTTATGTGGTCCGAAACTATATCTGCCCTTATATCTAACAATTGATTTATGTGGTCCGAAACTATATCTGCCCTTATATCTAACAAGTGATTTCTGTGCTAACAAGTCCGAAACTATATCTGCCCTTATATCTAACAATTGATTTCTGTGATTTCTGTGGTCCGAATTATATATCTGCCCTTATATCTAACAATTGATTTATGTGCTCCGAAACTATATCTGCCCTTATATCTAACAAGTGATTTATGTGGTCCGAAACTATATCTGCCCTTATATCTAACAAGTGATTTTTGTGCTCCGACACTATATCTGCCCTATGTCTAACAGTTGATTTCTGTGCTCCGACACTATATCTGTCCTATATCTAACAATTGATTTCAGGATGAGTTCCAGACGTTTTGCAGTTTAAAAAACGGGAATGTGAAACTAAGAATTTTGCTAAGTAGAGTCACTCTCATTCCATTTTTTGTTGTTTTTTTATTGCGTTCAAGGTGGCTAGTTTTTGCTTGAATATATTAACCAAAATTGATACAATGCTCAGCAAAAAGAGGGGAAGTTTAAGATTTGTGCTTGCTAAATTTTCGGCTGTTTTATATTTCAGTTTCCCATCGCTGTGGTTTTCATCTTCAGTGGAGACATCTGGACATTGTTGACCTTCCAGGTGGCCATTGATAATGTTTTCGTAATCATGACCCTGACAATCATTCCTTACTATCGGTGGACGAGGCCAGATCGGGAAATTCCATATAAGGTAGGTAGGCGGCCTACTATATTACAAGTACAGGATAAGAATGCACTGAAAATTACTCTTTTCAGATGTGCAATTATGTTCAGTTGTCTAAAGGATTAGTTAAGTGGTCAATCATGTCCATCATATATAAAAGAGGACTTTAAAAGAAGCAAAATGGTGAGAAAAGCGTGCAAAATCTTGTTCCGTTAACTGGTTAAGGAGATATTCAAGTTTAAAGGTCTGTCTTATCTGTGCAGAAATGACTTGTGTGATAAGTCTATTATGGAAAGTTACCTTCTTCATCCTCACATTCTTAACAATTGTTATTGTAGTTTAAAGAAAATTGATTTAAATTGTTTACTTTTTTTAAATTATTTTTCATTGAACTTTTTTCAGGCTGTCAGGTGGTATATCATAAATACCCTCACTACTTTTTTGACATCCCATGCAGCCATGGTTTTTAAGCCACAAAATCGCAGAACAAAATGTGATAGAATATAAGAGCTTGAGGAATCTATGGCTATGACATCACAACTAGTCTGATTTCAGCCGTTTCGTAACAAATGGTACCAAATTCTAAACTTAGATATGTCCTTAACGGAATAAGATTTTTTTAATGCTTTTTTCACTATTCTATTTTTGAAGTCCTTTTTCATATCAGATAAACTTGCTTGACCCCTGAACTAATCTTTTAATAGTTGTAAAAGGAGTAAGGTGATAGGACCTAGCACCCGTCCCCTCACGCACGTATTTACACAAAAACTCACTGGAATTGACTAAATATATGATCTGGTGTATGATCAGATATTATTTAATATGACTTCAGTATACTGGTATATTATGCTTTTAATTACTTTCATATTCTGCGTTTGCACCCTAAATCAATGTTTTTATGAATTAAAGCAATCACTTCTGAGGTTTCAATAATAATGAAAACAAAATAATTTCCCGAGTATACGCATGCATGAACCACCATTTGCTAGGAGCAAGAGTGTTTCGCCCGAATCAGCTTTTTTTATTTGGGGGAAAATTCCCTGATTTTTTCGTCAGGAGAATCGAACGCAAGAAAATGCGCCAAACGTGAAAACGTGAAAGGAAAAACAAATGCCATCCTGATCACGCAAAAAAAAGCTATTATTCGAGCAAAGCTGTCTTGCTCCTCTTTACTTGGGTACTGTACATGCCATGCGGCACATAACACATTTGACTCTCCTCTTCCACCAACGATGAAGGTACCGCTGGTGATGAACTTTATTTGCATTCTGTCCTTCGTGTTCCTGCTTATCGTGACGATATACACCAACTTCTTCCAGTGTCTAGCTGGCGGTATCGTCATCTTTCTTGGTGTGGTGTTCTATTACGTCGGTATTAAATGGGATATAAAGCCAGAAGCTCTTCAAAGAAAGATAGGTACCGAAAACCTTGCCATCATTTGCATATATCATAATTATAAACACGATGAACAGCGATCAGTTTATACTGATAGATTTTATAAACAATTTTTTGTAGTGGAATCAATGCGGTGAGTTTTATATATTACAAAACACATGCCTTTGTCCTACAGATTAGAAAGTGGTCAAATGGATTAAAAAAAAATAATCATATGAATATTGTAAGTTATCTGATTATTGAAATAATTGAAGGAGCTGATTTCCCCCCTCTTCCTTCGCCATGGTCACATTCCCGATGGGCCTCACAAACCCTAACTACGCCACTGGTCATGTACGTCTATCTTGGATCTAGCAAACCACTTTATTGCTGAGCAGAAAAATTGTATTCCAATAACATGAAAATAAAAATAATAATAATAAAAACAAGACTGGAAGAGATTGCACCTATGAATATGCCTAAATCGCAAGGCGTTCACCCCTCACCAAGTAATGGCACCTTCGCCGTAATTGTTATCATCCACGTGTTCAACGGCCTTCAAAAATGCTCTGACATGATGCCATTCTTAAGATGTCAAAGAATATAGAAAATCGTACTGTACGCGCAGATTGGGCTTATCGTTGGCTTATCATAAATAGAAATAAGCAAAATCTACACGTCATGCATAATTTAAACAGACAAAACAGTTCAACTTTTATTTCTTAAAACTCAGTGTGAAGGTCGTATATTGGGGGATTTCTTTGGTTTTAATCTGTACCCATTTTGCTTCACAGACTCATTCGATATCTTTCTGCAGAAGATTTTCATGTCTATTCCACAAGAGGAAAAAACGTATTAGCCGTGATAATTGACGTCATTCCCGTCTTTGGAGGCCATTTTCTCCAAAATTGAGGGGCAAACCCTGGAAGATTGGGACCGATTTCGTGCATGAAAATTGGTATATTAGTTTTTTCTTTCTTTTTTTAGCTTTCCGCAATAATGTTTGTTTTGCAAGTTTAAAAAAAAAAAAA
>JAIGNY010000335.1:0-130000 GCA_020152595.1 Chiridota heheva | reverse complement strand
CCACAGCATCATCGGCAAGTGACTCCTTAAGTAAAAACAGACACAAAGTAGTCATTTAAAACCTCAGCCATATCCTTACTACTATTGCTAGTAACACCATCATTGCCCTAAAGGGGCAATGATGGTGTTACCTCCTTGTTTTTTTTTTTCTCTTAACGAACATAATAGTAAAATTATATATTCTTAATCTTAACCTCTTTGAACAAACGTTTTTAAAAAAACACTCAAGTATCTCTTATCAAAGCCTTTGTTAACTTTTCATTATCCTTATACCCAGCAAGCTCCGCAGGACACCCACTGTGTTTATAACAACGCCACAACTTTTTCTTTTTCCGATAAGGTACAAGATCGCGGAAACTTCTATCATTTCTTAACATTAGAGATAAAACCTCAGCCCACATGATAAAACAATATGGATGCAATGGACAGCCCTGTCTTACACTTCGATTGATACTAACAAATCCAGAGGCGTACTTATTGTTTAAAACACACGCTGAAGCGTTGGAATACAAGGCACGAAACCAGCGGCTGACGTCATTACCAAAATTAAAAGCTTGAAATGTATAGTCAATGAAGGACCATTCGAACGTATCAAATGCTTCACGAGAATTAAGATACAATAGAAACCCACGGATGTTATACTTGTCAGTGAACTCAATAACATCTAAAATCGTGCGAATACTTCCCCTATGAACCACCCCTTAATTAAACCTGTTTGCTCTGGATGGATTATATGATAAGATACCTCTTTATACGTTCTGTAATATATTTAGCCCCTACTTTATAGTCAGTATTTAATAAAGAGATGGGCTTCCAATTTTCAATCTTGGCTAAATCCTTATGAGGTTTGGGCAACTTAAAAATTAAATCCCTACCCTGCTCGTGTGAGACATGACCACAAAAGAAAGCAACATTCAAAGATCTGACTAAGACGTCCCCAGTTCATCCCAAAACACCTGATAAAACTCAGCTGGAAAGCCATCAGTAAGGGTGTTTCAGCTGTTGTCATTAGGTCACATGACTTTGTTTACATTGCCATTTTGTAGAGCAGGAAAACTGTCGTTTTAATTAGATTTACATACGTTTGCATGTAGGTAATTCTTATAAGATAATTATGCCGGAATGTTGTTATACCATTGGTTGCACTGGTAAACGTGTGCCGCGGAATGTAAAATAGTTTTTTCGATTTCCATCTGATCCTGATCGACGTTCGAAGTGGGTTTCTGCTGTACGACGCGACAACTTTCAACTTACGGTTCACACTAGGATTTGCAGCGAGTACTTTGTATCAGGTTTGCAGGCTATTTCTAAGTATAACGAACAATCAGCTGGCGTTAATGTTAAATTACTCTTCGTATTTCTGGTGAATATATCAAACCTAAAAACAAATATGAACTTAAATCGGAAGTGACCAAAAAATTGCAATTATTAAAATTCGCTGAACTGGTACTGGTAGGTTAGCATGTAGTATGTTTGTTGTACGTGTGATGTGATTGAGCTGTGTGAAGACGCGTGAAACGCAACGACGCCTTGCCCTGCAAAATGGCTTACAGTGGAGAGAGTTAAACTTATGTGATGAAATCCCTCTGTACCAGGGGATTTATTCTTAGACATTGTAAAAGGAGCATTTTACACCGTTCCAGAGAAAGCGTGCCCTTACTGAGCTTACCAAGTAAGGAAGACTGGTAAAATAATCATTAATATCACTGAGAACAGGGGAGTTTGAACAATAAAGGGCACTGTAAAAATTCATCTTTGTGCTCAGAATATTACGGGAACTAGAGATGACATTACCGTCATGAAGTCATTAAAGAATTTATACTATCATAATTACGCTTCCGTTTCTCAAGATTGGGGGAGTAGCAAATACTCATTTCACCCATTTCCGTCCACCTAGCCCGCGAACAAACCGTAACTCCTGTCAACCTTCTATCATAAATAACCTAGAGCTTACCCTTCCTTAGCTGAATCAAGACGCGCTCTATTAGCTAGTGTGGGCAAAGAAATACAAATTCACTTCTGATTACAAATATCTAGCATTACTTGATTTTCGTTCACTGTGTTAAAGAGGGCCTGCCATGGATTTAAAATTGGCTCTTAATTACTTAATTGGATCATTTGCTATCCAAAAATGTAGGTTTTGTTTGCTTATCTCCATTAAATTGTTTTTATTGAGGAAAAGAAAATGATCATTTCTATTAACTTTGAAGAAAAAAACAGTTCTTCGGGTTAGTAGCTGATGACGTCACATGACGTAGGTGTAGTGAGTCGATTCATGTGCTGCTTCCATCAACATATGCAACAACGTACTATACACGGTACAATTACAACTTACAAGTGTTGTTTATGTGATTTTGACATCGGAAGGAGAAGAAATTAAGCTGAAATAAGGAAGATGTCATTCAATTGTGTTATAGGAGAGTGTAGTAATGAAAATGAGAGATACAAATTTCCAAAGGATCCGAAAATGAGACGTTTATGGACGACGTTTGTGCAGCTAACTAACATTAGACTTGGACTTTACAAATTAGGCCTAGGGCCTATGAAAAGCAGTGTGATTTGCAGAGAGCACTTTACTGAGGATTATCTGCCAGTCTGCATGCCTACTTCTGCAAGCAGATTTTGGACTTTCTAAACGTATTTTTTTGGTTCCTTGTTTGGGTTCCACATTGAAACGGGGTTAGAGTTTTCTGAGCGTTAGCGTTAGGCCCGATGCAGCTGTTCCTGGTACTAGGCCTAGGCTGTAGTTTAATAGTACTAGCCTACTACAACCAGCACCAATTCCGCTACAAGCTCTAACCTAACCTTGATGAACAACGACCTGCAAAGAAACCAAGGCCTTCTTGGAAACTTCGTGCCATAAAACAGGTTAGTTTATGTTTTGTATGCAAGCTAGGACGAAATTTGGTTTACATTATAATGTGGAGATAAGCTGTGGTGCTAGTATAAACAAGGTAACCGGGCATTTCCACCAAAATATAAAGTTTTAATTTCAAATAGGCTTATGCTACATTACGGTCACAGTGAGCCCATTCAAACGTATACCTTTTTTTTGTATTCCTTTAAACTAATGATATTTGGTACTTTACATAGCATTACCAATTCTTTTTATCTATCTTTCGGGCCCTTTTTTGTAGCCATTTTCCCATTTCAAATTCAAATAATAAGTATCTTTATTAATTCTTGTTGTTTGCAATCACTGTATCTATTTTCTCATAAATGCTTTTCAGTTCACATTAATTGAAACTAAACATTTGATTACCGACATATTATGTGACTTTCCGCCATACCTTTTGGGCCGTACCGTCATGACGGTAAGGAATGGCAGAAAGTGCACTTGGCAGAAATGCCTTTCTGTAATTCATAACAAGCAACTGAGTAAAAATTTGATGTAGAGTGTTAACGTTCTCAAAGAAAAACTTGGGCTGCACCACATCTTTACAAAGGTGATGCACCATTTTAGAGCATATTAATTTATAATACGAAAACTACATGTTTCATTTTTAAATAATCAAAACATTTCATTTTTGTAGATGGTTAGAGAAATCTGTGAGGAATATGACAGAACGACCACAGATTCTGTTGAACATTTGTTGACAGAAAGTGAGGAAGCCACAGATGTTGTGCAATTTCCAGAACTTCTTGGAAAGGTTTGTTTCATTAATTTTTCCTTATGATTAGATGTTGTTTTTATATTTTACTGGAAGTTTTTTGATGGTGTAACAGTAACTTCATTTACATACAATTTCCATTTGAAAGTGGGTTTTTTTAAATTAAAAGTTAGACCCATTCAACCAATTTTGTCTTCACAATTCGCACATGGTGTTATATACCTATATCATTTTCAGTGTAATTTTTGTAATGTATATATATTGAACAACTTATTTTGTACCTTTTCAGTTAAGTTAAGTCTAAGGCCATCCTAAAATAATAGTTCGTTTGGCGCAACCCTACCTGTCCATCAAAATTGGTGCCTACTCAAATTATTTCATTTTTTCTTATCTGAAGTGTTAACCTTTTATTGTACGAAAGGTATGGAAAAACCTGATATTGGCTCAGAAAACATTGCGTACCTACCCAATTTTTTTCTCAACAAAATGAGTTACACTAAACCAACAATTAATTATGAATGGCCTAATTTAAGTCAGTTATTTTCATTCATGAAGAAATACATTTCATTAAACTCTCTTGCTGAGCTCATGGCATCATTTTCTTCAGAGATCATGATGAAAGTTGACAAAACTGAATCTACTAGATCAGGAGGCTTGGAGAGGTCAGCCTGAAAATGAAAGGTTGTCGATTTTCAAGGTACCATAATGTCTAGCATGTTGATTATGGAAATCTGAATATCTGCAGTGGGATACGTCTGCATCTGTGATAGTATACCGGGCCATAAGAATCCTGCACTTGCCCACCCCTCTGAGCTCATTGTACTTAATGGGTGGTGATGGGATTTCCCCGATTATGGGTGGCCCGGATATCCACCTTATCCACCAATGTGGATACAAAAAATAAATCACACACAGTATTTCCTGTAAATTCTTGGCAACTTGCGAAGTGGGGAGGGGGTGGGGGCAGAGGTCTATGTCCCCTGTCATTAGCTGATGTCACCCATGTGTGATAACAATTCATATTGATGATCAAACTTTAGGTGTTTTCAATCTGTAAATAGTGGATTTTTTTTTTTCACATGCCTAAATCACAAGCACAGCAGCCCCGAATTAATATCATTTGATATATATACAAATTTGTAATAACTTATGACATTGGGAAGGAGAATTTGTTTCTTACAAAAGCTGAATTTTTATGGGTCAAATTTTGCCAGCTGTTGTATTTACAAAGTGGGAAAACTTTCTTGTTTAATGAATTTGAATTGTGTTGGACCTTTATATGTTATTAAGACGTGTCAAGGTTTATCTAAAATCTTTATTTTAATCAAGGGTTGATGGAATAAGAGGGCAATCGTAAAATTTTCAAATTGCCCCATTAAAAAGAAGTAACAACAAATTAAAATATTGCTATTCATATAATAAAGTAGTTTTTTTCATGTTCTTTCAGAATATGTTGACATCCTACTCAAGGAAGTGTATGCTCTCGCAGTACTGGATGAGTCGGTCAGAAACCAGTCAAGTCGCATTTCTATCCCTCCTCAACCTGTACGAGTTGGTCAGAAACCAGTCAAGTCGCATTTCTAGCCCTCATCAACCTGCATCAAGCGGTATGACAAAACCTACCTTGGAAGAAGTCTTTGATAGGCATGCATCCAGATTCCAAACAACTGAACAAAATCAGCAGAAAATGTGAATGTAACAGGTGTTGATGGCACTTCAGACACACTGCAAATGGAGGAAAACACTCCTGGTACTAGCAACTGATTCCATCAGGTTTTGATGTTTATATGGACATGACCTCATATTTTCCTGCACTTATATTACTTTTATGAAATGTATCTGTAAAAGAACTTCATTTTATAAATGGAATAGGGTTTGGTACATTAATGTTGCATACACTAGATCATCTTGTTAGCAAAAAATGAGTACCAGCTTTTTTGGGGAGCTTGCTTCACGGAAATAGGGACAGCAACATCCCTATGGAGCTATATGGTTGGGGTTGATATAATTGGAAATAAGGCCTAAAAAAATTGTTTGTTTGCCCTCCACTTTGAAAAGAAGCTTAAGGGGCGGGCGGAAAATGTATAATTTTCAACAGGTCATTGGAGAGCTGAAAATCATGGCTGCAAGATTATTTGGATAGTATACAGCCAAATATTAATTTCATGCCAATTTTCTTGATTTGTACAATGTGTATTAACACAATTAATTCTGCATGGCCAAGCTGCATTTTCACCAAAATGAAACCTATTTTTTTTTTTTTAGCCAAATCAATATTTTGGGTCGTAAAAAAGGACATTCTATGAGGTGTAGGGATTTTTGAAAACCAAATATATATATATATATTTTTTAACGCCGAGGGTGGTGGAGGAGGGCAAACGAACAAATTTTTATGCCTAATATACATTTGTAACTTCCACCAGAAATTTATTTTATGGAAGTATAAAAAGGTTTGACAAATTTATTTTGCGGACCCTGCGACAATTAATTTTTCCACTACGCAATTCAAGGAAATAAACAAAAGGCCTGCAAAATGATTAATTAAAAATAAGAGAAGTGTTGGATTAGGGCCAGGAAAAATAATTAGCATGTCATCTGGCAATTAAGCGTTTCATAATACTTGCCTTAGTAACAGGCAAAGACTTTTGATAATCTATTGAACTCCGAGGTGTAAGCAATTATACATATATTTGGTTGGCTTCAAGTTACTTCTGTACACTGCAGACCAGATTTGTTGTGGGCTCATTGTTAAGGAATTATTTTCATAACAAGAACTACCAAAATTCCCAATGAGCACTTGAGTTGGAACTAGGTGCATACCTTAATCTAGATTTGAAGTAGATCCCTTAAGTAGTAGTTAAGAGGTATCAGTAATAGGGCAGTGATGTTTTCCTCTCTTTATAAAAGTGAGCATTCTAAGGAGCAAAATTAAAGGAAATCAAATACCATAAAAAAGGCTTCATTTATGTGTGTGACTAGTAGTCATTGCTGTTTTGGATGGGATGGTGGCAGGGGTAACTAACATTGAAGCATGAAGAATTACAATAAAATATTTTCCCATCTTCATGATGGAACCTCCACTTAGCTTTGAATTAGGAGTAAAATTAAGTACAAATTGATTTTTGTTTTCACTTTTCAAGTAACTTGTTTATATTTGTCAAACTTGTAAGAAGTAATACAGGGAAAGAATACAAAGGAAACACAAAGTATTTTGAAAAAGACTAGTACTTATTATCTCAATGTTACTTAAAGGTACAATGACATCTAATAGCAACTTGGGTTTAATTGCTTTAAAATATAGAATGGAACATTAATATAACAAAAACTCCAATTAAAATGGCTTTTACATAGTTTTTAATTTTTGGATGTTATTGTGCAATATTTTTGACATATAAAGTTGAATACCGCTCCAATTGTTTCTACAAATCATTCGTGTTTCAGTCCTTTTTAATTTATACTTTAAATGTCAAAGTCTGATTTCAGGTTGTTTTTTGTATATTGAAAAACCTTTAAGCAAATTTCTGCTGCATTAAGCTTTTCCTTTTTATATATTTCCAGTAGCTCATATCATGCCTACACAGTTTTTGGATGCCTCTTGGGAATCTGAACCGCCCTCCCCTCCCACCATATAAATCAATGCCAGTGCTTTTTTTTTTTCAATTGAAGGTGAAGGTGGAGGTAAATCCATTCTGGAATATCAAACTGGATCACGGTATGGAAGTCTGATATGATTTTCCACTTATTGTCACTAGCCCCTTCAAGACTTTGTACTTAGTGTCCTACATGTAAATAAGAGCCTAATTTGTAATAAAAATAAATAAATAGACAACATAAATTGCTGGACACTGGAATCCTGCATATTCCGCTGAAGGAAAGACCTCCCTGATCTTGGTGAAAATGCATACCGGAAGTGGTACCCTTACATGTTTGCCGAGATATCCCCAATTCTGCCAGTGTCTGTAGGTAGTATAAGAATAGTGTCTGTAAAAGAAGAAATGCATTTCATTAAAAAAATATATGACAAGCACTGGATACAAGCACTCATAAATTGATTGATGCTAAACTAAAACATGACTTTGCCACTTGGCAGGCACAGTATAGAAATATATTTCCTGGTTATTTCTTTATATTTATTTTATCATTGAATAATATGCAAATGAAATTTTGCTGGAAATAAAACTTGTTTAATCAGACAAAATAAAATTCTGCTTGTGCACATAAGATATTCTGCTTGTTCACAGAACGCTTATAATCCAATTGGAGGACTGTACATCTTCATCGGAAAAAGAAGATGATCTTTAGTTTTTATGTGTAGCCTGACAGGAGCTTTATCTTACCTGAAAAACAATCATTTCTTATTTACGTTATTATTATTATTATTTCTTATTATTCCTCCCATACTTGAAGCCTTGCTTTGGTCTGACATTGCGAATACCATTCCTGTAAATTTCTACATTAGATGGGATCCTTGAAAGAATGATTAGTGAAATGAGAGGTAACACATTCTTTATTTCAATGTGAACAAGAGAAAAAGATACTAAAGAGGCTGTTAAAATTATTTTTAAAATGGTGCATGAGCTAAACCGTGCTTGAACACGAGGAAAAACAACCTGTATCCAGAATCATCCCAAGGTATCCTGGTATCCCAAGGTTATGCTGCACTACACATAGCTCTAACATGTCAAAAATGGGGTAATTCTCTGTAATAAAATGCAATAAAATTTTAAACATAAAATATTCCAAACAAAATCTAAATGATTTGCAATTGCTACTCACTCATGAAATTCATTATCAGCTCTATTTCCATACTTCTGACTACTGGAACAGTGCAACTTGTAAAACATGGTGATTCAGACAAACTGGCTGAAATCCAGGGTGGGCATGCCCTGTCTTCTTCCTCACTTTTGATCTTGACAAGAACCCTCTGTATCTCTTTGCAGCATTGGCACTCATTCACTTTTGGCATCATGCCACATGTGCACCTAAAAAGAATAAATGATGAACTAAATTATAAAAACCTTGTGAAGAACAAAGTTTACTTGTCGAGCCAAAATAGCAACTAAGTAATGCACTTAGGGTCATCAGCATAACTAGACTTTTTCCAGCAGTGTCAAATTGGAAAATTTTAAGCTAACTTTATAATCCTTTATAATCCCCAAATTTGATTATTTTTCCAGCAATGCTTTGACAATTATATTTAAAAAAGGACATTTAAATGAAAATTTTCCAAAACATTAACCACTTTTTAAAAGAACTCAAAATTTATCAGAATAATTAGATACTTTAATTTGTATTTTTGTAAACTAACATCCACATTTGAAATTATGATTGGAGTGTTTGTTTGTTTGTTTGATGGGAGTTTAACAGCACCACAACAGCAAGGGTCAAATTGTACCTGAAAGGTTAGATCATTCCAGAGGTAGGAAGGAGAGTAACAGGGGGAGATTGAGAGAAACACGAGAACTAAAAGCCAGAAAGCTGGGATCGAGAGAGGTGTATGGGTGAAGAAATAATGTAGATAGAGAGGGGTGGGGAAAGAGGACTAAATATGGTTGTAGAGGGAAGCATGATAAAGGAAGGAGATAATTTTATCTGGAGTTTTTTTTTTTTGGAAGAGCTCGGCTATTGAGTTGTGGGCAGCGAGGAAAGCTCTGGAAAGGTTGTACAGGGGGCAAGCAAGGAGAATGTGAGAGTGCAATGGCAATTGTTGCAGAGGGGTGGAGGGGAGCCAATAAGGGGATGGGAGTGAGGGGGTGGGAGTGAGTGAGGTGGGTGTGACCTATTCTAAGGCGGGTAATGTGGATGTTGTCGACACGGGATAGGTTGTGAATGGTGGGTTTGATCGGAATGGTGGGCTGGATGACGTGAAGTTTGTTATCAATTTGGGAGTCCCATGAGGTTTGCCAGCGGCCACGAACAAGGGAAGCGATAAGCGGTTTAATGTCAGAAAGGGTTTTGGGAAAAGAAGTAAGGGGAAGGGTAAGGGCAAGCTTAGCAGCTGCATCAGCCCTGTCATTGCCAGGGATGCCAACATGACTGGGTATCCAGAAGAAAAGAATATGTTTCCTACGGAGGGGGGCGAAAGGAGTTGATGGAGGATGAGGTGAGATGTGGGGTTATCCCATTTAACATTGAGTAATGGAGTAAGGACAGCCTTGGAATCGGAGAAGATGGCAAAGTGGCTGAGCGGAGAGTATTCAATAAAGTTGAGGGCGAGGAGGATGGCCTTGGCCTTGGCCGAGAAGATGGATGAGTCGGGAAGCCTGCTACTGAGGGTGATGTCTTGGATGACGGCAGCAGCAGCTGTCTTGTTGCCTTCCTTGGAGCCATCAGTATAGATGGAGGGTTAGTTTGAGAGTTGGTCTTTGATTTAGTTGTGGAGGTTGATGAAGAGGTTAGGGTGGGTTTTGTGATGAGTGGAGAGGTCCAGGTGGATAGTAGGGAGCGGGGTGGCTCAGGGAGGAAAAGTGGGCCAGGAGAAAGTGAGATTGGAATGCTATAAAAATCCATCTCAAGAAGAAATCTCCCTCCGTCTCACAAACAAAAAACAAATCCCTGCCTCTCGCATTACAATATGTGGTTAAGAGACAGACGCAGTTCGGATATGAGACAAAAAAAAAAAAAAAACGTACAAATAGTATCATGTTTTTTTTTTTTAATATTACTTAACTGCTGTAGAAATGAACAAACATATTACTGATTTTGAAAGCAAAAAAAAAAAAAAATTCGCTTACAACTACCGGATCTTCCACGATCTAGGTGGATCCTATTGTAAAAGCCCAGGACTAAATAGGCCCACTGAGATAAACAACGGCTCTCAGTATGCGTTAGCTATGCAAGGCGTACATGTACAGCAGCCTAAACTGTACGAGATACTTTAGATGCCCAGCACTGTTCAGATGTCAGGATACCAATGGCACCAGCAAGGCTATGCAAAATGCAAATGTGCATAATGATTAATAACACTGATTCTGTACATTGAAGTATCTAACCCTTTAAACAAGAATATTTCTACACAGAATAGAAAAACTGATTGAATTATCCATTACTTTAATTTAATTTTTTGAAGTCATTATAGACACGGCTGCCGTGTTATTGTTGTGTAAAATATCTTATAGACACAGATATGATCGACCAATCAGCGACATTCCCAGGGTCCCGCTCTACTTGAGTCGTTACTAGCAAATACCGTCAGTCCTTCAGCGTGGTATGCCATGGCTGGTAGGCAGAATGGAGAAAACAGATTTTGATTCTTTCACCAATTTGCAGAATGATATCATTCCTCCCCAATGTTCGATTCTGAATATTTATATTAACTTATGGCAATCCATGTTTGGTCCAATGAAAAAATATATCATAATATTCATATACTGTACCACAAATTTGCATGCAATTTTTTTTATCTTTCGTGGCTTTGCCCATGAACCCCAGGACCTTCTCACAAGGCTCTTTAGACCCCATTTGCTAACGCCGTGGAGAATTTACCCCTACCTGGCTTTTTGACCATTCATTGACCTAAGTTGCATAAATATTCATTAAATTCTTACAGGAATGGCACGGCGTCATGGTGGCCGTGCCTAGTTATTATACACATCCCTCAGTACGGGTTGACATTGGGATTGCCGTATGAGCAGCCATCACTAATGGCTGCATTACTAGCATGGCTGGCATCAGGCCGACGGTACTACGACTAGTACTAACCCTAACCCCTAACAACAACAAAATTATTACATGCACGGCAGCTGTGCCTTTACTTTTGATGAAATTCTTATAGGCACGGTGGACGTCACGGCAGACGTGCCTTTACTTTCGACGAAATTTGTACAGGCACGGTGGCCATGCCTATAATATAATTTTGAAATTTTAACAAGACCCACCTTTTTTTTTGCCTTTAAAAATTGATTGTGCTTCAAGAATTTGACATCCATAACCAAAACCAACCAAGTTCCAACATGATATATAACGTTAGGGTACAGTACCATACAAAGAACAGAGTATCTGTGAGTTAATATGGCCTAGGCCTATCTTGTCTTTTTTCAACTTGATGTCGGCAAACAACATACAAACATAGGGATAGACGTTAGACTACAGTGGCCTACTCACCAATCAACAGTTTTGTAACGAAATGCCTACAACCAGACAGCCTGCGTAGGCCTAGGCCTTCATCTTCTTCAGGCTTTGCCGGCGGTGGTTCATTGCCTTCTAATACCTCTCTGCTCATAGGGGCTCATATTGGTAGGTTTCCACTCCTTTGATTACTTTATCACTGTCATTATCCCCCTCGATTTGATTTTTGTCAAAAACCGAGCAAGAATACAACAAATCGAGTTCGGAAATGTCATCAGAGCTGTCGATATATATGGCGATGCACATTGTGCCTAACATAAACAATGAATCGACTCACTACACCACGTCATCAACAATAGTGTGACGTCATCAAACACATTATTTATTTATTTGAGCGATTGGGGAAAGTGGCATTTCAAGCCTTACTTTTCGAGTCTAAATGGCTATTTTTCGTCAATTTTAAGTGAGATATTCGAAATTGGGAATATCGAACACCTTATATTCGATTTTCAGCGATTTTTTTATTTTCCATGGCAGGCCCTCTTTAACAAACCTTTTCACGGGCGTATTTTACGTCATCTGCTCTAACATTAAATTGAATAAGTTCTAAGAGAAGCTTATAATTCTTGTACCGTGAGATATACGAACATTGCTGATTACATTTTAAATCTTGAAAAACTCTGAAAAATCTTGATCTGGAATTTCTAGATCTGGGCATTATATCTGGCCCAGATCTGGAGAGTATATATGGCCCAGATCTGGGATATATATCTTGGTCAGATCTTGGAATTATAGGTGGCCCAGGTCTGAAAATCTATGTTTGCCACAATTCTGGAATTTGTATCAATATTAAAGACCTTCACTAATATGTGATATTGGTGGGCCAGTTCTAAATTATATGAAGGACTTTTATTTGTCCTAAGTGGCTCTTGCCTAGTCACAACGGAATGAGCTCTCAACAGTACTTAATACAAACTATATATATATATATATATATATATATATATATATATATATATATATATATATATATATATATATATATATATATATATATATATATATATATATATATATATATATATATATATATATATATATATATATATATATATATATATATATATATATATTTATATATATGTATATATATATATATGTATATATATATATATATATATATATATATATATATTTTTATATATGTATATATATATATATGTATATATATATATATATATATATATATATATATATATATATATGTATATATATATATATATATATATATATATATACATATATATATATATATATATATATATATATATTATATATATATATATATATATATATGTATATATATATATATATATATATATATATATATATATATATATATATATATATATATATATATATATATATATATATATATATATATATATATATATGTATATATATATATATATATATATATATATATATATATATATATATATATATATATATATATATATATATATATATATATATATATATATATATATATATATATATATATATATATATATATATAATTAATCTCGATTTCTGCATGAACATTTATTGGTGTCAAGAAATGTGACGCCCATCACATTTATTTAAAAAATTTTAACATTTTATTTGTAGATGCTTTAGGAATCACTTTTAGTCAATACAGAGCCACACAAAATAACTGAGCTTTTTTATCTGCATTGTATTTGCTTGTTTATCTTTTAATTATTTTTTCATTATTAATATAAATTCACATATATATGTAAGTTTCTTTGCTATTCTGATTCTTGTTTACCTGATCAAGTGTCAATTAGGTGCTCATACCACTCCCTAGCTCACAATTTGTTGCCATATGGAACATTGTCAAATCACCGGGTTTCGTTGATCTTTTACCAAACCACAAGGCAGATATTTACCGATCGCAAGATATGTCATAAGCAAGGGCGAACTGGCGACACTCAAGAGGGCGAATTGCTGAATTGGGGGAAAAAGCGGCACTTACTTTGGGCAACATTTAATGGCAGTAGATAAGGTAGATGAAATATGATAGGTCTATACCTTAAGCATGCATGTTAAAGATCTACATTAGGCGTGCTTGTCCTGGTACTGCGGTCGTAGCGCCCGAGATTTTATAAACAGCAGTTGAGAAAAAGATACTAGGGGAAATGACGTTAATACATGTGGGGTCTAGGAGAATAGCTGTGGCGTGTTCTTGAGACCCCAAAATGGCATAAATGATGGAAAGTTTTAAATGTCTAGGAATATCTGTGGACACAGTTTCAACGATTCAATTGGTGGTAGAATCCGTAAGTTAAGTGCCATTGAATTTTCAATAGACGCATTGAACCAATCTTAGCAACCCATGGATATATTGCAAGTCAAATAAATATTTTAATGCAGGCTTAAGAACTTTTGGTAATCTGTTATTGTGCATCTTTTGTAATTCGTTTCGAAAAGATAATTACATTTCAATTGTTAACATAAACGAAAGCCTCAGGCGATGTGGTACATCTTAGCTGTTCTTTGTAACCGAGTACGCTGCACCGTTGAAGCATTACACAAAATATGTTTGCATTTCTGTGACTTGTTTTTTCACTATTCTATTTTTGTTAAATTCTCACCAATTTTTGTACATTTATACCATTCGTCAGTTCGTTGGAATATGGAAGTTCAAAAATGGAAGCATAAAGCTTGAAATTATTGCATTTCCATATCAGACAAGTTATAAATAAGGGTTGAGATTTAGCTGAAATAATTTTTCATAACGGTACGACAGTATTTTGCGCTTTATAATCTGGTCACGTACAACGTATAGTTCAACGCCGGTGGAATCATTGCAATGCTGGTCGTGCAAATAATATCCAACGATTTTCGTGATAGCGTCAGAGAGTAAATAATACAGATAAGTTAGTGTAAACGTTTTCACATTTGCCAATATGACCAATGATCTTCACCCTTGTCAATGTCAACGGCATCTTATTGAATATTCAATGGAGCCTAGGGCCTCAATGCATGGGCCCATGGAATAATGCGTCCTTGGGTTTCTTGAATAGAGTACGCTGAAATGGTTTCCTTCTCGCTATTTTACATGTTTAAACAAAGCATATACTTGCGTTTTGAATAAACGTCAATTTATTATTTTGTTTTTAGACCCTCCTTTAACATAGAAGAAATTTCAGTTTTGCTTCGTTTGAAATACAACTTACAAACAAAACGACCCTCAGATTGACCAGGGATCACTTCCCTGGATTAAATAGCCCTTCAGGTGAATGCCCGACTGGCCAGTCCGCCATAGCAACATACAAATCACAAGACACTCTATACAAACCACTCTTTCATCTAAGCTGATGGCTGGATGAAACAAAAGCTGGTGAAAAGACGGCAGCAGTCAATTGAACACCAATCTGATAAGCAGACTGTCCTTGGCACTCCTTCAATTGTTCAATTATATTAAAGGAGACAAAATGTCTTATACACTCATTATTTCATATGATAGAGGATAAAACTCTCAACCAACTACCAAAAACAGCAAGTCAAAATCTTGTTTCTATCTCAAGTTATTCATGTTTGAAGTCGACACATGGAGGCTGCCATTTTGCTCAATTCTGTATTGAAATATTGTGCATGATGACATAATTTCCTCAATACGGACATAAGGAATTTAATGTATTTCTTTATAAATGTGATTAAAGTTTTTATTCCAAAATGATGTGACACAACGTTTTAGCAGCATGTTTTGATAATTTAATGTGTACACAAACATTCCCTTGACCCTTACAAAAGAAAAACAATTTCTCATACCCCAGAAAACTTGAGATAGATTATAAAGAAAAACTAAGCATTCCAACATCCTGCTGGGCTGATGACATCATAATCTGCATGTTTTGAAATCAAATGGCGGCATCCATGGTACTATTTAGTAGTAGTATTAAAGTTGTTATTAATTATACAAATTGTGTTAAATTGATTCGTGGGTATGAAACTTGGTCAGAAAAATGTCTTATTTTTAATTCTATCATATGAAATAAGGATTATGTCAGACTTTTTGTCTCCTTTAATTCTATCATATGAAATAAGGATTATGTCAGACTTTATGTCTGCTTTAATTCTATCATATGAAATAAGGATTATGTCAGACTTTATGTCTCTTTTAATTCTATCATATGAGATAAGGATTATGTCAGACATGTCTCCTTTAATTGTATATGGTCAGAATGAGTCATGAAACTCCTAGACTTACAAGAGTTTATGGAAACATTCTGTGTTCTATAATATAGAAATGGTTGTATTTTGCTTTAGATTACAAAAGGGAAATGCTATCGGAAAATATTAATTCTCAATCATTTTCAAATACTCTAGAAGGTCCCGGCGTTCCCCTCACACATAAATTGAAAAAAAAAACCTTAACAATTTGATCGGTCATAACTTGTAAACCAAAACATGTGTTTTAATTATTTCGGTTCTGTTGTTATTCTTATACCCAGAAATCAAACACTTCTTCAGAAAAATACATTTAGGAGCTTTTACAAGTAGATGCTGTCCATATGACCAATGACACCTTTTGAATAAGAATTCAAATGAAATCTTCGTCAAAAAAACAAAAAACATACCATGGCTTATTCATTTTCTATTCATTTTGTACTCGAAACAAAACCTTTGCCACAAAAATATATTAAAATATAGGAATTCTTGTAAGTCAAGCGGACAACCTTTTAACACTTCTTATTTGCAACATTTAGCCCATGAGAACGACTGTAAAGTTGAAAAATTACGTTATCTGCTGCACAAAAACTGTTTTGGATACGTCCACAAAAAGGGGCGGATACAAAGCAAAAGCTACCAAGTTTTACTTCCCCACTGCTCTGTTTTTGTTTCTTCTTGGCTGACGTTCACTGATTGATGTCGTTTCTGACTTAGCCTACGGCCTGACGGAGAACAAAATGTCCCAGTGATAACGTGGGTTGTGAAAATTAGGCCTAACGTTAGGTTTATTACAAATAAATCAATTAACGTTAGGTCTATAAAAGATTTTAATCAGCAAATGGAAGTCATAACGATGTTTAAAAACTTTCCTTAGTCTAGGTGGATGAAATTACATTATTTAGAGATGTTACTGTTCGTGAGATAATCAACTAACGTTAGGCGCTAACAGTTAGGCCTAATTCATTTTGCTAGGCAATACTTGCAATTATTAGGCCTATGTATGTATAGCGGCCTAACCTAATATTAGTCAGATAACATATGACTGTGTACTATATAGCCATATGCATTTGCTGTATTGCAAGTAGTGTGAAGTATATAAGCATGATACTGAGTGAAAAGTTTATCTCAATATAGCATAGGCCTACGTTAGTTATTATACACATCCCTCAGTACGGTTGACATTGAGATATTGCCGTACTAGGGTCAGCCATTAATAAACAGCAACCATCACTAACAGTAACACGGTTGGCGTCAGTCCGACGGTCAAGTACAGGGAATACTAATATAGGCCCAGACCTACTGTCAAAATTGTTATCTGACTAGCGTGATGTAACTTAGTCCTAACATTAGGCCCCTTAGGTCATCTGCATCCAGCCTTCTCCCCTCTGTGAAAACTTATAGATGGCAGGGTTCCACACCTCCACCTGGTTCTCAAAAAAGCAGGCTGAAAATCCGGTGTTCATCCACTCCTGTTCCAAATTCTGGCATTGCCAACTAAATGGCGTTGTTTACCTAATATGAGGTTGTTACTATTGCAGGGGAACCATTACAAACAAGCAGCCAAACAAATACAATATACAATTATGACAAAGTATGCAATCCACGATGCTGATCTTATCACCACAGGCTTATCCTATACCTACCCAGAACTTTCTATAAAACATTAAAGTTATCAGTTAGAAATTATTTATGACATTTTACATAAATGTGGTTCATTATTTACATCAGCCTTGACATCATACCTCATAACAGTTCACATTTTACTTTTCCGATCACAACAATGCAATATTCCTCACCTGACACCCATAATGTGCAAAGAAATTGTTGTTATTTGACTTTTAACCTATGAGGTCAAAAGTCAGCAGGGCACAACTTCACCTCACAAGGTACTATGCCACCACCTGACCACTTTGAATCGTGATCGGCCTTGTACTTTTTACGTCTAAATTGGCGCAATTGCAATTGACTTCAGTTTGAACATGTATTTGACCTTTTACCCATGACCTTTGACTTTTCGAAACACCATATATCACAGAAAACTGGTACTTTACCATTAAGGTACGTCCCATGCACAACTCAAACTTGCTAGCCATTCAACAACTTTGGCAGAAAGGTCAAAATTTGCCTATGGGGTCAAAATTCTGCGTGGCACAACTTCATCCCACAAGGTATCATGTCTCCCTTTTAAATTGTAATCGGCCTTGTAGTTTTTGCGTTAAAATTGGCACAATTTTTTTTTTTTTTTGAACTAATGTTTAACCCTTGCCATGTGACGTCTTTACCGCTTTTCAATTTCATTTAATTTGGGGTTATATACTACATTTTTCTATACTTCTCATCTGAATCGCAAGCCTTCCCTGTACAAGAGGTACAAGTTCGTAGCATGCGCTACCGTTCAAGTAATTTTGACTCAAATTGATGCAGTATATTTGAGATAACAGTCCAGAAGTATGCCTATTAATAGGAACATTTATTACACAAGAGAATATTGAAGTCATGGAGCCATATTCTTCAGATGTTGCGATAAAATGTCATAGTTTATAATTTATGTACTTGAAGTATTAGAAATCAATGTGCTGAAGAAAATTACAATTCTTAAAATGGCCATTTCGCGCCTAAAAGCCTAGCTCTATTGTCTATTTTATCTAATATTTTGAAAACGGCGTGGTGAACATATCAAATGGGAGTGGAAAAGTTGTAGCCATGACAGTAATGAAGGTATTTTCTACGTTTTAAGTTTCCCCCAGCAAAGATATTTTTCCCAGACGTATTTCAAATTTGAAAAATGTAACATTGCATAAGGCTTTAATGTTAGGATAGCAAAGGATCATGGGCAATATCACAAAATGGCGGCTTCCATGTAGCAAAATGTTCCCCATTATTAGGAATATTTATGTTCTCATTAATAGGCATGCTACCGGACTGGTCACAACTTGGCACACAATGTATGTACACTCACACACAGACAGAAATAGACAGAAAAACACATACACTTTTCATCCCCATATATGGGTGATACGATAATGAGAATGTACATGGAAATCAAGAAGCTACACATTGTCAACAATTCATCTAAAGTTAAAGAATTTTCAAAAGTAAGACATAATGTAATATATGATATGCATATGAATATATACTTTGTTCGCGGTATTCATGATAAGTAGATATGACACGTAGCCAAATATTCCAAACATTAATCATACATAGTGCGTAGTTTGTAGATATGATTCTAAATTGCAGCTAATGACGATTTACTTCATTAATACATATAAAAGGATTCTTATTGATAGACCCAGATTAGATTATCAAAAGGATTGCACAAATCATCACGTCATTTTCTCCGTGCTTAAAATTAATAACTGTTAAAAAAAAAGTAATCATCAACTGGCTTACAACCGCGATTTAAGTTAGAAAAGACGGAAGATGGATTACTGGAGCTAAAAGGGGCATTTGCGTCAGCCCATATGTTGACCGATATAAAAGTCTCTTATTTCCAAGTAAATTTAGGCCCGCCCCGCCCCCGCCCCCCCCCCCTCCCGCCGCCCTCCCCCGCCGCCCCTTAGATATTTAAGCCGTAGCCATCCAGTAAGTTTGATCCCCCTTATAGTAAAAACGGTCTGCTGGGAAATGTTGGCCCCTTCTTTCCTAGGAAATGCTTAATACCCTAGGCCTAACGTAGGCATAAGCCCTAAGTCTTTTTCTCCCATGAGCATTAATGACCCTGCTGTTGGAAGTTTCGACTAGGACCTGTTGGGAGTTTCGACTAGGACATGGGCCCATAGGATTAACACTAACGTTAGATTATAAATGATCAATACAATTTACACTTCATGCCTTGGTTAGCCCATGACTTAGGCCTACCTCCAACACCGCAATGAAGCAATGTTAAGCATTTTCTTCTCTCCTTAACGGACGAGACACAACAACATGTCCCTCTTTTGCAAGAAAAAAGCCTTCTTCTCCCTTCACAGTAAATCTCTCTGCCAGTTTGCGTTAATCACGCTTTTTTTTCTTTAGTGTATCCTGATGGGAAATGGGTACTGCCCAGATTGAAGAAAATACTGTATTTCTTTTTCACCGAAGTGCAGACTGGAAGTCATTTTCTGTTCGTGGGTGAATTTGACGAATACAGCGGCGTTGCAATCCGTACATAAATATTACTAACTTCGGTTTTAGCTTATCACTTTAGCACACAAAATTAATTGAAGGAACCGTAAAGACTCACCAGTAAATAACCTATAAAAATCAATCCGAGAGGGACCAAATTCACTAGACATTCCTTAGGAAATAAGGACCGGGGTCCCAAATTTACGGGGGCAAAATTTACTATCACACCGGCCCTCTAAAAATGAGACAAAAAAGTCGGAGACTAAAAAGCTGTTTTCAATCATTTTTTTTGCTTCATTTCATTTCACTTAAATCTGACTTGCTTCATTAATTTTGCCCAATTTTGTAATTTTCTTAATTGATATAACATCACGTATAATATTAAAACGAAATTTACAGATATAAAAGGTAAAACTCTCAGCCAGTGACGCGAAACAGTATTCACTTCCGAAAGCAATTCTCCGCACCAAACCAGGGTCGTCAGGGCAAGGCACAATTTGGCTCTGTTATCTAATATTCACATAATTTCATTAATTTTAAGATAGAAAACGATGTTAACGATCAATTATACAACGTCACTTGAAATATGTGAGATTGTGGCGTCGCTGTTAGCCTGATACAAGAAGTATTTTACGAACAAAAGAAGTAAGGTACAGTTTTAGAATTATTTGGTTTCATGGTGTCTCCACTTTTAGCGTCTTCCAAATGTCCCCGCAATTTTCAACAGTATCAGCGGTCACTGATATGTGAGCTCCGTCTTTGATATGTGGAACCGTAATGTTAGGTAGAGTAATCAACCTGAGTTGCTGAAGAGAGATACTTATTTAAAGTGATGGTCTCAAATATAAAATAAGGTAAAAAACTCCAGACAATATGCTAAATGGTTCATATGTTGAAGTGATGACCTTTGCCTTTGCTTTTCAGTCTAATTAGCCTCCTTTGAAGAAGGCAATAGACTGTTATTTAGATATATTTTCGAAAACATTTTGGGCCATCAGTAATTTTCCCCTCAGTTATTCCCCAATTCAATAGACTGGCTAAACGTAACAAACAAAAAATCCCACCTTCCGTATTACTTGAGGCATACACAAATCAATGGCGTTTCCAAACATGCCAAAGGGGTCTACGAACTATGAATGACCTCCCAAATTTCAATTCTGCCCAATGAATAATGCAGAATGGAAAAGATGGAAAATTGCAGGTGTGTGTTTATATGAAGAGGGATATTTCCCCTAAAATCATGAGCCTAAGATTAGCCACCAATACAAATACTGGATACCCATCGTGGTGAATTTCATTTAAACTACGCACAATGAAATAGAACGTAGTTGATTACAGACAAACAGCGTTTGAGATTTGTTACGAAGATAACATATTCATTGTGTACCTGTCAGCTGGTGCATAGGTTGGAAGTAACGCCGAGATCAATCGCAGAAGCCTATTATTTATAATGGATCCAAAGCAGCAAGAACAAGTGCAGGAAAAAGTAGTGTTGAAGCGGTTTATGGGTGTGATACCATGCGTAGGTATCCAAGTAGGAATAATGATTGGTACGGGAATATATGTATCACCAGCAGGTATTCTAAGCAGCGTTAACGGATCCGTGGGGTGGTCGTTTGTTATATGGATCGTTACAGCCTTCCTGTCCCTTTGTGGCGCATTGTCTTACCTTGAACTTGGAACATCTAACTTAAAATCAGGAAGTGAATATACTTACTTGTTAGAAGCATATGGACCGCTTGTTGGGTTTTTACGTGTTTGGTCTCTCGCGGCCATTTTAGCACCTGTAGACAGTGCGACTACGTCGCTTATTATTGCATCGTACCTGGCAACACCATTGACGGGAGTTTGCATCGAAACACCTGACATTACTATCCGGCTGTTGGCTCTTTGCATTTTCAGTAAGTTCTTATGATTTTTGTAAAGTATAAAATGAATATTTTAGCTTTCAACTTTTCATATTTATCACAGGCACTGACACAACATGTCTAGAAGAGTGTCGGATATAGTCCATGATTCATATAGGTAGGTTGGTACCTTTTAGTAAGGGGGTATGCCACAAGGATATTTTGGAAGTACTACCCAAAGGAAAATAATTGCTCCATGATAGATTTTTGTAAGAGGTGACTGTAGCCTACCATTTAAAAACCAAAATGAGATCAATAATGGCGCCAAAATGGTAAAAATAAGAATATGCAATAAAATCGCATCAAACATTTTATTTAAGCTATTTGTAACACCTTTGCTTAAATACAACGCCTTTTAGTTCAGGATTTGAAAAAATAGGGTAAAATTCTAAAATAATTCCTACAACATGACAACATAAAAATAATAATGAAATCATTAGTCAAATCACATAAAACATTTTATGAAAAATTATTTCAATCATTTATAAAAATTTAAAAAAACTTTGCTTAAAACAATGCTTCCTATTCAAAATCAGTGTTAGTATCATATCCAATTGCTACTAGAATTGACCATAAAAATGTTAATTAAACGCTATTTACCTTTTTAGCAAGTTTCCCACATATAGCTTAGAACAACTTCATCAATATAAGTATATGGATTACAAAATTAATGTTTGTGCTAATCATTTATTTGAGTAAAAATACATACATAAAAATCGTAAGTGTGCCTTATCAGCGCATGATACCCAAACATTGTCGATTTGAATCGCCAATCAGTATAGAAGAAAGACTGACAAAACTAAAGGACTATTCAGAATGCAGAAAGTTATGCTAATTGAATTGAAGGATAATTTCTTGATATATATGGTATTTAAAATGGCGGCCATGATGACAGCAAAGATCGGTGCCAAGTGAGTCGCGGCTACTGTCAGCAGAAGGAAGGTCTAAAACGAGAATTTTTAAGGATATGAAACAAATCCAAATGTTTGAGACTTTCAAAACATTTTAAAGATAATATTTAAGAAATAATGGTGTAGCAACTAAAATGATAGGGAAGATTGTCGCCAAAGATGAAAGACACCGAGATTTTGGCAGCCAAGTTTTAGCTGCACTCGCAACAAAGTTGTCGGCCAAAAGAATAACAGCCATGATTGAAGATAGCATCCAGAACTGCGGCAAAAGGTATTTCTAAAATAAATACTGTTATCCAAATGCCAGCCGAAATGGAAGCTAAGATGCCAACCAAGATAACAACCGACTATGAGTGCCAAGTGGGTTTATATGGCTTATGTGCTGCATTTTAGCAGAAGGAATATCCAGAAAGAGACAATTTCAAGCATATGAGCTCTAAAGTTTCAGACGTATTAATCAATAACCTGTTTCAAGATGGCAATCAAAATTCGAAAAGACATTTAGTAAATAATGTAAAACCACATAATGTTAAATGTCATTTAGTGATATTATTAAATTATTCTTTACAGTAAAATCAAAACCAAATTCATATAGTCACAGGGCCGTTGACGAGGTTTTGATAACGCAATCGTTAATGTGGTCTCTCAAATATCATCCATTAGTCCATAATAATAATTCATAATATAATTCCTTCGTTATTTGCGATTCCATATATACCCCTATTTTTAAGATTGCCCAATGGTATCCACGTGTTCCCATGCACTTTCTAAAATTGTTTATTTGCACTTTTAGTCACATGCCAGGGAAAGCACACGTAAGTCACAATTAACTTCTTTAAAGTGTGGACCCAAAGAAATTGTCATGGCCAATGACAACATCTATGTCATACTATTCCAAATTTTTCAAATCTATAAGTGAGTCACCCCTTCCCCATGAAACTTCTTGAGTCCCATTTACATATACAGTCCGGAAGCATGCCTATTAATAGGAACATTTATAACGCACGAGAATATTGAATCCATACAGCCGTATTGTTCAAATGTTGCGATAAAATGTCCCAGATTTTGATTTATGTACTTGAATTATTACAAATCATTGTGTTGAAAAACATTTAAATTTTCAAAATGGCCGTTTCGCGGCTAAAAGCCTAGCTCTATTGTCTATTTTAACTAATATTTCGAAAACGGCGTGGTGAAAATTTCAAATTTGAGTGATAAAGTTGTAGCCATGACCGTAATGAAAATATTTTTAGAAGTTTTATGTTTCCCCTAGCAAAGATATTTTTCCCAGACGTATTTCAAATTTGAAAAATATAACATTACATAATGCTTTAACGTTAGGATATTAAAGGATCATGGAAAATATCACAAAATGGCGGCTTCCATGTAGCAAAATGTTCCCATTAATAGGAACATTTATCTTCCCATTAATAGGCATGCTACCGGACTAATAAATAAGTCCCCATGGGTTCTATATAGTACCAAATGGCATTCTTTGGTCATAATGACATCCCATTCTCCATATGCCATTTGTAAATCCATATTCTACCATTAGGTGTCATGTAACTTACCTGATATCCCGAATCTATCATATCATCCATAAATACAGGTTATCTACAACAAACCAAATACATCTCCGACCAGCATAGCATCCCCTACTCACCGACACCATCCATGGGACCGATACCGTAGCCCTATCATCATATATAACAGTTTTAATTAGAAATGATACTGATACTTGTAATGATATAGGTTTACCTGGTTACGGGGGTTTAATGGTATGGCATTAGGGATTGAAGGACATCACGAAGACCTACGATACTTGATTGGCGGGTATAGAACATCTAGACATCAGAGCACATGGGCATACCCTTAGCTAAGGTGGTGGAGGTGGGGGTGGGTGAGTCATAAGGAGAATTACAACAGCTTAAATTATAAGAGGTGTAGTTAGGTTTTGGCTAACAAACAGATTGGGAAAGTTAAGAGAAGAGGCTCATGGCGTAAACTGCTTTTGCATATTTTGTCAAAATAGGGATCTATTACTCCGTTTCTCTGTCGGAGGTTAAATTCAACTAAGGAACAACAAGAACAGATTATTGCCTCAAAACCTGTACCTGTTAGCATATTTTGTGTTTTGGTGCAGGAGAGGAGAGGGTGGGTGAGAGGGGGGGGGGGTGTCGTAGGAGCCTATCGACTACCTGGTTACACCTATGATGAAGTCACTGATATGTAGTCGCTTTGTTAAATGTTTGCGATACGACTTGAAAGGCGAAGCTACTCCCAAGTTCCAAACTAATTTGTGGGCCGAAAACACCCAAGTCTTTGTCTGATTCTCTTCGTATTTCACAGGTACGTCTTGAACATATAAAAAGTAAGTGGATAGTCATAAGAACATCTTAAGTCTTAAGTCTCACAGATTCCTATCTTGTAGTTAAACACATGAATAATGTAAACACGTGAAGCAAAACTTGAATGTTTTTGTTTTCAAATTACTAATGTTTAAGAAATATGTAAACAATTTTTATGGATTCTTTCTTGATGTTTGTATTCACTTAGTATTTTTGGATAAAGAATGTTCGACGTAAATCACTAAATATCCGCTTATCGTGGGAAGTCACGAACATTTCATTCCGATAAGCCAATATACTGTGTCGTTCTGAATTAGCATTTACCAGCAAATCGAAATGAAATATATTTTGAAGGTCAAGTTTTTTCTACAATTTGTTAATACACTTGTGTATTTGTTAAAGCGTTATTCAATATATTCATGCATGTACAATTTTTCATGATAGTCAAAGCAATTATTAGGATATTAAACCCATTGAACACTTGAACCTGAGAATGTTTTCTTTTGTTGTGCCATAATGGAATTGAAAACTTTCTTATGATCAAATGTTTAAAATACGTCAACATTAGATTCCATAAATAGAAAATATTTCACACAATGAAGCTATACTGACATGGAATTTTTGAAGTTATCAAGTGCTTCGCCCGTTTACCCCACCAGAGACCTTCAAACAGGCCCTTACTCCCATAGTATTATGTTCATGATTTGCTTGCACATGCCTTATTCAGGCATTCGTTTTGTTTAGGTTGCTCGTAATTTTTCTAAGTCACAAGGCGCTAATATAGAAGCGGAAAAGTCCCAAATGAAATGTCAAAGTGATTTTATATGAAAACGCTTTGTTTATAAGTATATTCATATATTGAGGACTAAAACAATGCAAATCTTTTGAAAGAAAACATTGCTTCCAAATCTGAATAAGTCACACGGCGCTGATATAATGTGAAAAGTCATGTGAAATGTAAAATGTTTTCATATAAAATCACGTTGTTCTATATATATATATATAAATATATATATATATATATATATATATATATATATATATATATATATATATATATATATAAATATATATATATATATATATATATATATATATATATAGAGAGAGAGAGAGAGAGAGAGAGAGAGAGAGAGAGAATATATATATATATATATATATATATATATATATATATATATATATATATATATATACATATATATATATATATATATATATATATATATATATATATATATATATATATATATATTTATATATATATATATATATATATATATATATATATATATATATATATATATATATATATATATATATATATATATATATATATATATATATATATATATATATATATATATATATATATATATATATATATATATATATATATATATATATATATATATATATATATATATATATATATATATATATATATATATATATATATATATATATATATATATATATATATATATATATATATATATATATATATATATATATATATATATATATATATATTCCCAGGACAGAAAAGTCGCAGTCCCCACTGATACGATTAGTTCTTGGCACCACAAGGCGAGTGACATCCTTGTTGGATCTTAGACCAACGCGTCCAGGCTCTTAAATATGCAACAAATCTTGAACGTATGAAGGCGCATTTTTTGAATGCAGTTGTACACATGCAGTATGATCTTGAAATCGATTTTCTGCTGAATGGGCAACCAATGAAGAACACGCAAGAGAGGGGGAAGCGTTTGCACGTCTATCGCACAAAAAATCATGCGCGCTGCACGATTTTGAAGTCTTTGCAAGCGTTGAAGGTTTTCACGTGATATGCCACCAAGCAGGGAGTTGCCATAATCCAGCCGAGAAAGGACGAGAGATCGCACTGCATGAGCACAAGTATTTTGATCAATGAACCGCCTGATTTAAGAAATATTACGCAAATGAAATTTAACAGTACGACATATTGTAGAGATCTGGGAATTCATATTTATACAAGGTTCAAACGTGATACCTAAACTTTTAACGGATGATGAAGGAACAATCACAGACCCAACAATCTTTAAATCAATGGACTGGATGGAATGCATTTGTTTTTTTGGATGAAATGATCAAAAATTCAGTTTTGGTGTCATTAAGTCTAAGTTTGTTATGAAGCATCCAGCCTTTAACCGCCGCAATGCAATTTGACAAGCGAGCTTGGCCAGCTTCCCTATCACCCGGCTTTTTAGGATAGAAGCTAACAAATAGCTGAGTGTCATCAGCATATATATGGTAAGCAACATTGAAGAGTTTGAAAATGCGGGTAACAGGCTGCGAATAGGCATTGGAGATCGGAGGACCTGTAACAGATCATTGGGGAACACCACATTTCAGAGGATGGGCAGTAGAATAACTACCAGAGATACAAACTGAACTCTTGATCTAAAGCAGTTTAAAACACAACCTCCGGTACCAAACTCACACTGAAGCCTATTTATAGGAATAGCGTGGGCAATGGTATCCAAGGCTGCAAACATATCTAGAAGTGCAAAACAACTCTACCCGAATCTAACTCAATTAATATATTTTTCTTAATACGCAATAACGCAGTTTCGGTACTATGTGCCGGTTTGTTTGTAGGCAGAATGAAAATCTTCAGTAAGATGTTTTGAATGAAGATGTTCATTAAACCTAGAGACTGTTGGATATTCAAGGATCTTGCCAAGGGTGGGAAGATTGGAGACGGGTCGATCATTTTTCAAAACGTCCGTATTGAGGGCGGACTTCTTGATAAGAGGAGAAACAATCATTTGCGTTCTTAATAATGGATGGAAAACAACCAGAACTAAATAAATTATTTGCAAGAGACATGATTATAGGAGCTACTATGTCAACACATTCCTTCAAGAGCCAAGTGGGCAGTAGGTTAGGAGAACTTGTCTTGTTTGGGATCTTAGAAATTATATGTCGAATCTTAGCTTCATCTACAGGTTGGAAATTTGCAAAGGAATATTCCCATGGATTTTCATGGTAATTTGTAGAAACAGAGTGGTGAAAAAACTCTTAATATCTTATTTTGAAAGTTATTATGTTATATTCAATTTCTCTGTGACGATTTGTGCATCCCAATCCCCTTTGTCGATATCCCATTCCTCCGTATCGATTTGTGCATACCAATCCGTTAAGTCTTCCATGTTTTGTGATACAGCCTCCTCCTCCTCAAACCCATCCGGCAATTCCCAAGGTCTTTCGCCCGTCAAGTGATTGAAAAAGTAAGTTCGTCCATGAGTGTTACTTGTTTACAACGTCCAGCCTTGATTGAACAAATCCACCAAGCGTTGGGCCATGATCTGTTGATTGACAGGTAAAGACAGACGATGTTGATTTGTGGAGATCGAACAACAGAATGACGTATTTCCAAAGAAATCACGCCAATTTATATCATTTGGCACGATGTCAAGATGTCCGCGCATACAAACTTCTGTCTGAAGGTGACTTTCACAATCTAAGCACAAGGTAACTTTCATAATCTATTTGGCTTAAAGTGACTTCCACAATATATTTACACAATCTATTAAACTAGGAATTGATGAACGGATTGTTGGAACTACTATAATCTTTTAAAACATAGATAGGAAATTATCATTGCTTTCTGAAAAAATAGGGAAATTATCATTGTTTTCTGAAAAGATAATATAAGGAACGACGTAAGTTTAATCGTAACATTCAAGAGATGGAGACGTTAGATGAAACATTACATCATCCTTTTACTTGTATCATCGCAGGACCGACAGGGTGTGGGAAGACCCGGTGGGTGAGAACGCTGTTGAAACGTCGCAAGCAATTATTCGATCCACTTACTGAACGCGTGTATTGGTTTTTACGCCGAATACCAACCCGATTATGAGGCGAGGCATTGAAGCAAGCTTTACCTCTAATTCGAATTAATCGAATGATTACCCGGTGAAGAAGAACTAAAACGATTGAATGCAGATCATAGAAAGCTGCTTGTCATCGACCATTTGATGAGCGAGATGATTCCCGTCGTGACTGCGTTGTTCATGAAAGGCAGTCATCATCGTAACCTATCTGTAGTACTTCTCGTACAAAACTTTTTTTTAAAGGCGGACGTACCCTTAGTCTCAACACCTTATTATCTCGTATTTTTCAAAAAACCCTCGAGATGCTTCTTCTATCTATCATTTGGCTCGCCAGATGTTTCCTGGTCGTTTGCGGTACGTCCAAGAGGCCTATGCCGATGCCACGCGAGAGCCATACGGTTACACATACATCTATTTCACCGTTAAGACTATCGATCGATTTCGTTTGCAAACCGGACTCTTCGACCGCCATTATGTGTATTTACCTCGATAAAAGCTAATGTCGTTGACTTTTTTCTTTAGTCGACATTATGGCAACTTTCCGCAAAGTAATGAAATGATTCATTGTAATCTTTTGGATATTTAAACCGTTTTTCATTTGTAAATGTGCGAAGGACATACAATACATCTACCCAAGTGGGGTGCCTTCATTCGTCATGGAGAAGTGGAGACACCGAGAACCATATCTCAGAGCAATCGCCGAAGGCACTTCGAAACAACGTCGTCACGTGTTGGAACAAGCCAGTAATCAACTGCTACATTGTCTTTGCGAATGTGCATTGAACTTCTCTGAAGAAACGGTGAAACTAAGTTCCTCGCAGAAGAAAACCCTTCATATACATCCAGGAAAGTTGCTGATTTTGGCTTGTTCTAACGTCCCGACCAAGTATAAGCGTCAAGTACTTTGACAACACGGCTCGGGAAAATTTTTCAAAACATTATCGTACCTATACTGAAACAATTGTGGACTTTACTACCCGCAGTTATTCCACTCCTGGTGTAACAAGCATGAAAAAATGCTAGTTGGAACTCCTGACGTTCTGACACGGCAGGCTCAGGTAATTGAAGCTTCGGAGAAAATCAAAACGCTGTCCTTGGACGAAAAAATTAGAAAGATTTTGGATTGACGCGATATCACAGAAGAATAAAAAGTCAAACTTTGCACAAAGGCGCATTAAATTTATACACTGTTTACCGTCGTAAAGCAATCCGATCTTCTGTACCTCCACCACCGTCCCTACTTCACACCATGTCGACGACGTGATTGCCAGCGCACCAAAAGCATTACTCGGTAAAGCAGAGCATTTAGCCAGGACGGTGTTACGTGAGATGAAATGGTCGCCTCGCGGGGAATTGATCGTTGAGGGTTAAGTCGTACTCGGGAGTCACGTAGTAGATTTGGTAAACGATGCAATACGTTTCCGAAAAAAACCTTTTGGTCCAATTGGACGTTAAGCGTTTGTCGAAGGATTATCAGGGCTCAACGTTTCACAAGAGTTGGTCGGTAATAGAGAGATATGGGAACGACTTCGACGTTTTAATCAGACGGGAGACGTTGAGAAGAAAGAAGAAATTCCTGTGACTCGTAGGAATGAAGAAATTCCTGTGGCTCGTAGGAATGAAGAAATCCCTGTAACTCGTATGGAAGAAGAACAAGAAGAGGAAACAGTATATGCCAAAAAAATCTCCTATGAATCGTCGCAGAGACCGACACGAGAGAGGAGCACGATGGTTACATTACACATATAAAAAACAGATAAATAGCATCGTTTGAGTTTGACACGTGCAGAACAAAAACCGACATAGCAGGTACATCATCGCCTTGGGTACCTTACACGATTGATTCAAAACTATCAATTGTGTCAGCGCTTGCGGTAGTGGACGTGTCATTCGACATAAGGATGTCACCGACGGTCGAAAAAGTACTTTAAGACATCTACTACGATCCGTCGCATCCCGCTGGTTTCGCATGAGTCGACAGCGTGTGCGTCGCGGCCAAGAAACAGTTTCCGGATGTAAAACGGCGATACGGACATGGCTTCAAAAACAAGATACGTACATTTTGCACAAAAGCTTTGAGACACAGGTACGATAGAAACGGAGTCGTAAATGACATTGACGATCAATAGCAAGCCGATCTTGTCGATCTCAGTGCTTACGCGCGGTTTGATAAAGGAACAAAATGGTTGTTGACATGTATAGACGCATTTTCCAAATTCGCTTGGGCAGTACCTTTCAAAAATATACCAGGAGCATCGCTTTTGTCTGCATTCCGAAATTTGTTCAAAGATAGGCGTTTACCGCTGAAGCTGCAGACAGACAAAGGAACCGAAATATATAATCGTCAAGTACATACCTATTTGGAAGAACAAGGTGTAAAACTCTTTTGACGGAAAACGAAACCAAAGCCAGCGTGGTGGAAAGATTCAACCGTACGCTCAAAACCCATATGTGGCGCTACTTCACCGCAAACAGCACTTACAAATACGTCAACGTGCTACCAAAATTTCTTGTCGCCTACAACGGTGCTTGTCATCGCAGTATCAGACGGACTCCGTAAGATGTCCACGAGCGCAACGAATTGCAGGTCTAGGAAGCTTTATACGATAAACAGTCACAAAAAAAAAGTTAAAACTTTGCCAGCAGGAGACGTCGTTCGCTTGAGTATGGTTACACGGCCGTTTCGCAAATGTTATCTACCACGATGGACCAAAGAAGTATTTATCGTCGACAAAGTGACCCGGCGTCAACCTGTCGTGTATGCGGTTAAAGATCTCGAAGGAGAAGAAGTAGCCGCTACCGTTTATTGAAAGGAATTACAACAGGTCGGTAAAAAAGAAATAAACGCGATTTATATAATTGATAAGATTTTTCGATCACGAAAGCGTAAAGACGGAACGAAAGAATATCTAATAAAATAGTACGGTTACAATTCCAAATTCAACAGTTGGGTCACTGATGTTGTTAAATTATGAAGTTGTTTGACAATACATTCATTCGAGCGCGAGACGTTACCATGGCTAAATCGTTTTACGTGATGCTGCCGAGCAATGGCTTCACGAATGTGTGTCCCAAAAACAGAGTGACGGAATTTCGAAACATTCTTTCAAGACACCTACATCTCAATGGCGCATGGGAAGTCGGTTTAGCGAGTTTCAGCTACCCTAAATCATGGTACCATGATACCATATATATATATATATATATATATATATATATATATATATATATATATATATATATATATATATATATATATATATATATATATATATATATATATATATATATATATATATATATATATATATATATATATATATATATATATATATATATATATATATATATATATATATATATATATATATATATATATATATATATATATACACATATATATATATATATATATATATATATATATATATATATATATATATATATATATATATATATATATATATATATATATATATATATATATATATACATATATATATATATATATACATATATATATATATATATATATATATATACATATATATATATATATATATATATATATATATATATATATATATATATATATATATATATATATATATATATATATATATATATATATATATATATATATATATATATATATATATATATATATATATATATATATATATATATATATATATATATACACACACACATACTTCATACCACTGAAGAAGGAAACAGGAGTTTTCATTTTACTGAAATATTTGGTTTTGAAATAATCTGTTGGCTAGAGACATTGTCATTTTTCCTATTTGGTTTTATATATATATATATATACAAAAACAAACATACATCGTATATACTGATACACATGAAAATAAGTTTCTTTAACTGAAATGATCTCATAAAAGGAAAATTTATTTTTCACATGTGCCGTAAAGCATTCATACTTTTTGTAAGGAACCATGATGATAAATCAACAAATTTTCTTAAAAGGCTACGAAGCTGGCAGGACATTGTGTCATATCTGTTGAAACTTAAAACGATATTCTTTTACATCTTACAATGTAAAATGTATTGGTATCTTGCTGTACTAGGGATGTGATATAGACATCCCTGGCTAATGTCCTCATTAACACGCCGGTGAAACAAAATCCATATAACAGTATAACCGAAGGTAATTACAGCAGAGAGCGATCTTCCTTCATTGAAGAACTTTGGGGATTTGTGGACGGAGCAGTCCACCCGATTTGCAGACCAGAACACCAAAGTGTGGCAATTATTGTTAAGCAAAGAATCATAATTGTAATTATTGAAATTTAACTTAAGCTTAATTGAAAATTTGTCATTATTGGTACTTACCGATTGCCACTAGGTTTCTTCATTGAGGAACTTGAATTATTTGAAGCTCCGTTTATATCCGCCGAGTTGCCTGTTGGCTGTAAATATGATCAAAAATCAATATAAAAAAGTGAAATAATACAACATTCCGACCACTTTGTACTTCCCTCACTTTTCAAAACTCGTACACAATTAGTGGATGTATCACCTGATTGCGCTGGCAACTGCTATTTTAAAAATGTTTGTCACCGAATGCACGTAGTGTTCGATTTAATGCTATTTTGAAAATGTTTGTCAGCAAATGCACGTAGTGTTCGATTTAATGCTATATGTACGTTGACATCACCGATGCTCTATTGTTTGACAACTTGTCAACTAATTGAATACATCCACCCAAGATGCTCTTCGTAATATAAGTCAGTAGGAAGGCGCTCGCACAAAATGCAACCATGAAATCGTTTATTCGTGACGTTAAATGCATATTCAACCATGGAAGTATAAAAGACTTCCACGCCTCAACTAATCTGCCAATACTGTAATAGAATAGTCACAAATTCAGTAGCAACACGGGAGTCTCAAGCTGCTGGATAAACAATTCATCCCAGAAATCCCAGCTCAGTACAGTTCATTTAAGTGCACATATGTTGGGACTCCTGGCAATTTCACCTGTGTTTTGAAAAGTGACTGGTTTATGTACGATAGTCACATCAATGAGCTTCCACACTCTTTGGTCAGATCACGATAAAATAATTTTTGTTAAATACTTCTGTTAATAAGAAATTGTTTTCCTTATATCTATTTTGTATTCTTGTTAGGACATATACATGAACAGATGAATAGATGTGGAAAGTTCTTGCTATTCACCATATCAATAATTAAAACAAATATGTTTAAAATAATTTAGAAATGGGAAACTAATTTCGGATGTAAAAGAATACAACAAAATCTGACATCACGCTGCAAGGGAAGTTAACTTTTCAACACACTTGTGAAATCTATAAAATATAGGCTTAATAACTCCTGAACGTAATAAGATACCAGCATTTTTATTCACCAATTTGTAAATGTAATGGTCCTCTTTATATCATACAGATATATGAGAAAATCCAAATTCCACAGAGGTTATGCTGTTATGTGGCTCAGTTCAGTGGTTAAGGAGTCATGCTCGTATGCGTGAGGCACCGAGTTGATTCCCGTCGTGATCGCTGCATTGTGTCCTTGAGCAAGACAGTTCACTTGCTTCAGTCCACTCAGCTGTAAAATGAGTACCAGCACTGCTGGGAAGTTAATCTGGGATCGATTGGCTTCCCGTCCAGGGTGAGTTTTGACTCTCATCCGCTTGCGCCATGGAAACCGGGGATAAGCACCGGCTCAATGAGCCCCAATGGCTTGGATGGATTTAATTGTTTAAAACTCTGCCTGACATGATCTAACTACATATGTTGCTGATTTTTTTCTTTAATCTTGTATAAATAAGAAGAGAGGAAAGAAAAGTGTACAGCCCACAAACCAAAAAACATACCCGCAGTATGATAGATCCTGAAAAAATTAGTTTGTAAACTGTATTTCGATATTTCTTTAATTAAATAAATCAGAAGCTTGTCAGTTGTTTATTACAAATTCAGTGTCACACAGTCAACCCTTTTTAATCCCTTGATGGGACCCCATCAAAATGATCAGGTTAATTTCATATAGTCGTCAGAGCATAAGAATTATCAGGTTCATTTCATATAGTCATCAGAGCATAAGAACTTGGCAAAGAAATTTGTATAGGAGAACACCCACTGTGAAAATTTGGGAACTCACTTGTCCAAAGTTCCATGCAAGATTTTTTCTTTGGAAAGTAACACATGTTAACTGACAAATGACCAATGACAAATTGATTAAGTAATTCACATTTCTTTCAAATTCTTTGCATGTAAAAATAAAAGAAGACAGATTAACATAAGGGGAGATGAAATTCATTTAGCATTGTAGTTTTCATGGATGGAAATTGTTTATAAATGCTCGGGAAAAAATAATAGTAGTGACAACATCACATTGGAAATAATACATAACTTGGTGCAATACAAGAATTACATGCTTTTGCGGGAACATTATACGGAATGTGTGATGAAGGTTGGGATGACATGCAAATGAAAAAGCAACATATTGTAATTTACATACAGTTTAAGCTAATATAAAATAGTGCTGTCACGACATGGCTCTATTACGTATCGATTACCGTGGAGAAAAATATCACAATATATTGGTATATCACGATACTTTTCATGGAAATTGACTCGTGACACAAATTGTTAATGTCCCTAACGTTACTTCTTGTAAGACTGTATGATGAACGCAAGAAGAAAAAATATTTGCAGATCTAGCAGACGACATGATCGCGTGACTACGTTCACCACTCACTACACACATGTTTGGTAATTCAGCCAACATGACCATACATCGGAAAGTGATATATTGCCCAACATACAGAAAGATCATGAATATGTATCATATACGTCATGGGATATTTGTTGTTATGAATATCCATATTCGCCTTCATGAATTGCGAAGGTCATGCTGTATGTTGGAACAAGTAGGCCTTAAATCAAATACTGTTGGGCCAAATATATGGTAAATTGTTGGTTTCAAATGGCATTAAACACAATTTTTCACCACAACATAACCTATGGCCTCAAGTGCACTTGAAGTCCCAGAGAGAAATTATTATAAAAACTAGAGTTTTTTAAGACCTTCCTTTTCCATCCATTTCATTTACTGAGTGAGACAACGCACTATACACTCGTGTATTGCAGCCGTGTAGTAGCTATAGCGTATACTATGCGGGATACTATTGTCATAATGTTGTCTGACTATACTGGAACCCACGTCTGTTGTAGGGTGCAACGAAAAGTGAAAACTTAGTTTCTAGAACACATTTCATAGCAGCATTTACATGTAGCTAATCACTCATAATGTTGTACTAATTAGTGAATTAATTAGCTTTCCTCTTGAAAAAAAGAACTCTGATAATATTTAACGTGGTGACACACATATATTGGAGCTTCATTGTACTGAATATTCAATACCTCCCTGTATGCTGGGCAGTATATCTCTTTCCTATGAATCATCGAAGCGAGAGACATGTCTGGACCAATTTTTTGTACTTTTTGCCTACTTACATCAGAGCTTGCCAGTGTGGGGTAAAGCATGATTTTTAATTAGTTTTCTATGTTTCACGGTAAATTTTTGCTTTTTTTTGTAATGGCCTAAACTTAAATATTAGATTTACTATCGTAACGTTAGTACAATAACGTACGAAGTAGCTCTAGAGCTTAGCTGCGCGAAAATTCCTTTAGATCTGTATCAGATTTTGGTATCGCGATATGTGTTGAGAAGCATATTTTAATTCGTGGGAAAAGAGATATCGTGATATTGCGCTAATCGACATACCATGCCAGCACTAATATAAAATGAGATGATTAAAGATAAAGCGGCGCCTACAACCAAAAAGTGAGATGTGTGTGCTTGGAATGTGGGGAATATTTTGATTGCAGGATCAAAGAGGGATAAACAAATGAGAAAAAAATATATAGGGGATTAAACATAAAAGGGTGTAAACAAGAAATTGCAGCAACTAGAAATACATGATTTTATAAAGGTGTAAAAAAAAACAATTACTATGAGGAAAGGAGAGTTTTAAGATGCAAAATTATTTTAATTTTGAAACTAAGATATTAGCCATAAAGGAAGCAAAATGAGAGAAAGCAAAATGAGTTAAAAATCAATGATGACAGGTGTATCTTGGGCATGGGATGCAAAGAGTAGAGATGATTTGTATGTTGCTTATCCTGTTGATGGAGTTGCACCACCCAACAAGTTTGAGATAACATTGTTTCACTGGTACAGGTTAAATATGCACATACAAATCAGAGAAACAAAATAAAATATATGAAAAAAGAAAAATGGTATATTATCAACATCTACAAATGAGGCTTCGGACAAATGTACTCGAAAAGTGGGGATATACAAGTCAAACTACGAATGAAAACAAGCACAAAAGCAGATTAAACATAAAAGGGTGAAGATAAGATATTCAGGAAATTGAAATCTAGGATGTAAACATGAATAGAAAATGGATCAAATAAAATACATACAATTTGAGAAGATGATATTGTCGGAAAAGCAAAATTGATAGGGACAAGGAATGAGAGTTCAAAAGATGAAATTTTTTCAAATCTTAAACTTAAAATAGCAGCCATAAAGAAAGCAAAATGAGAGAAAGCAAAATGAGTTAAAAATCAATAATGACAGGTGTATCTTGGGCATGGGATGCAAAGAGTAGAGATGATTTGTATCTTGCTTATCCTGTTGATGGAGTTGCACCACCCAACAAGTTTGAGATAACATTGTTTCACTGGTACAGGTTAAATAAGCACATACAAATTAGAGTAACAAAACAAGACGACTTCAGAAAAAAAAATGGTATCTTATTAACATAAAAGGTCACATATACAAATGAGGGTTCGGACAAATGTGCTTGAAAATTGGGGATTATATAACTACACAGTCAACCTATGAAAACAAAAATAAAAGCGGATTAAAAATAACTGGTACAGCTTAAATCTGCTCATACAAATGAGAGAAACCAAACAAAAGAAGGACCAAACTATAAGAAACCAGACATTGCAAACGATACAAATCCCCTTGCTTCAATTTTGTGCAATTTCATTTTGCATTTTCGGGACTGAATTTTCTTCAATTCTGTAGCAGTTTCTATCCTTCGTGTTCGTAAATTTGCTTAATTTTTGTATAAAATTTGCTTCAATTTTTGTATAATTCTCTTTCATTTTTTTGAAAGTAGCTTTGATGAATATTTAGAGAAAATATTGCAAAGCTTACTAAAAAAAACTAATTTAGATATGCCAGGGGTATTCCGAAGTCCGTCACAAATGTAACGGGCTGGAGAATTTTTTAGTGTCAATGAAAACCTCATTTATAATTGTTATTGTGAAAAGACTTGAAATCATTACTATCATTACGTTCGATAAATTATTTTTGGCATTTTATGCCATATTTTCTGAAAAATTGATGTTCATGTGTTACAATTTCAATGTGACGCATGATGCATGCGTTTAATACACATACATTATTTTCGATTCGGCTCTAGCACAAATCTTTGCCATTGCAATAAAGTTATCTAAAAGAAAAAATGAAAAACAAATATACATGTATGATTTTATTTTTAAAGAAGATGTCTTAAAGTTTTTTTTGTGGATAATTTGTTTTCTGTAAGAAAATAATACAGTTCAACAAAAAATAACTTCAACAGTTGCTTCCTTGATAGGGCCTATCAAAATGACCACCATATTGAGTATATTTTCATATTTGCACATTTCCACAATCACTTTTAAGTAAGATGGTGGTGGAAAATAGTGTATTTATATCGGGGAAGGGGGTGGCACTTCCATATATGAGGTTTATATACATGTGCCGCCTGAGCAGTTGCCTTTTTTTCAGAATTTCCGTGGTGCAGGCATCAAAAATCTAATTTCTCATACTGCTTGTCTAAAGATAAATTGCATGTTTTCATAGTGCAGGTACAAAAATCACTTTTTCCGTATTGCAGATATTTTCATACTGCAGGTATCAAAAATCACTGATTTTCATACTGCAGGTATCAAAATCATAAACTGTCATACTGCAGTTAAAAAAACAATATCTCATACTGTAGTCCAATTTTGAAATTCTGGGCGGCACACACCTACCTACTGTACCACTTTAGTATAGGAGTGCACCCCCTTCTCCCCCTCCCCTCCCACTCCGGATTTGTATCCCTCCCTCCGGATTTGTATATAATCGGACATGTAATAAAACGTCCTGGTGCTTTTTTTTTTATTTGTATAGAATAACGTACATGTAGGGAAGAGGGAGGTGGACACACACTAACTTTGAAACTCATTATGCACGTTTGATTAATCAGCCCGTGGAGTGGAAATACAGCTCTTGAGGAAATAGACTGGTTGCAGACAGATAAAAGATGCTTTAATATTGAGCTGCTAAGCATTTTGGTTAAAAGCTGGAAACAGGTCAAGGTACATATAACAGGTATAGGAGATTGCAAAACTAGGTTTTAAAATGTTATGTCTTATGGCTGCCATTTTTGATTTCATTGAAGAACTGTCGGGATTTGTGGATGTAGCAGTTCACCCGATTTGCAGACCAGAACACCACGGTATGGCAATTATTGTTAAGCAACGAATCATAAATGTAATTATTGAAATTTAACTTAAGCTTAATCTAAAATTTGTCATTATTGGTACTTACCGATTGCCACTAGGTTTCTTCATTGAGGAACTTGAATTATTTGAAGCTCCGTTTATATCCGCCGAGTTGTCTGTTGGCTGTTAATATAATCAAAAATCAATACACAAAAAGTGAAATAATATAACATTCAGACCACTTTGTACTTCCCTCACTTTTGGAAACTCGTACACAATAAGTGGGTGTATCACCTGATCGCGCTGGCAACTGCTATTTTGAAAATGTTTGTCAGCAAATGCACGTAGTGTTCGATTTAATGCTATTTTGAAAATGTTTGTCAGCAAATGCACGTAGTGTTCGATTTAATGCTATTTTGAAAATGTTTGTCAGCAAATGCACGTAGTGTTCGATTTAATGCTATATGTACGTTGACATCACCGATGCTCTATTGTTCGACAACTTTTCAACTAATTGAATACATCCACCCAAGATGCTGTTCGTAATATAAGTCAGTAGGAAGGCGCTCGCACAAAATGCAACTTTTCAGTTTTCTTTATTGGACCCACACCCAAAACATATGTGAACGGCTCAATATAGCCTAGGCCCTATAAATTTATTCAGAATTACATAAAATTATTCCAAGTTCATCATGGAAAGGCCTAACGTGCTAGGCCTAAGGTCAGTTATTATATCGCGTAGCCGAAATGCATCTATGATCTACGCTTCTATGATCGGCCAATGCAGCAGTTCCAACAATATAGTGTGTTCTAACTGTATACAGCCTAGCAGCCATGTAGTGGCTATAGCGTATACTACAGTCAGGTTTTTCTGACTAAACCTTACAGGCCCACTACCCAGTGTTACAGTCTGACCAAGGAATTGTAATTTCCTGGTCTGACACATTGACGTGTAATTCCCTGGTCTGACACATTTGACAGAATCTTCAACCGGGTGTTTTTATGACGTCAATACTACGTCATTAGATAAAGTTAAGTTTAGGTTAGGTTAGGGTAAGATGTCATACGAAGGACACCCGGTTGAAGATTCTGTCGGCTGCCACATTAACGTTGACGATGTGTCGTATTCCGCCGTATTTGTATGTGTGTAACGTTAGCCTAACGTTATGCCTACGACACTTGCTGATGGGTTGTAAGTTATAACAACCAAACGGCAGGCAGAATTGAATAATGTATTCACACTGGCCGTACATTTTAACAATTCAGAACAAAAAAGGATATTTCCTAGCTATTTGTTATAAATATCTGACATTATTGAACATCAAAATGCAAAAAACTTACTAAATTAAATTGAGGTGGTCGGTTCGACGTAACCGTGTACGGGCTCAGAACGGTTTTGCCAAGTTCAAGGGGAACTTTATCATTACAGTCAATATGATATTTTTTATGAATACTTGAGTCGCCTCAGCCAGTCCGCGAAAATAAATGGTACTCATATGTATTGGAAACTACTGTCTAATACACAACATTTGTTAAGAAAAATAATTTATGTAGAGTATTTTTAGCAAAATGACAAAAAATAGGTTTTTCTCCATTGACTGCAATAATAACTGACTGTTTGTTTTCCCCTTTGACTAAAGTTTGAGATCGTCAAAAAGCATTGTTACGTCACCGTGCACCACAACATACCCAGATGTTCGACCTCCAGAATAGCTCGACTTGTTCTTCCATCTTGCAGCTGACAGAATCTAAAACCGGGTGTCCTACCCTAACCTAAACTAAACCTAACCTAATGACGTAGTATCGGCGTTATAAAAAAGACACCCGGTTGAAGATCCTGTCAAACGCCATCTCGCATTGTCTTGGCTTGGGAATTCATTGACATGACAACATATATCGTCACACAATAATCCAAGTTGCCGTTTTCAGCACAATGTGAAATACCCTGACACCCGGTGTAGAATTTCAGGATAAAGTGAGGCTGAAGTAGTCGCATGCGCAGAACGTCGAACGTGACGTCATTTCGTTGTAGGGAGGTCCGCGTCGTAAAATCTAAAGCTCCCTATTGGAACCAATGCGCACCCATTTCTACAATTTCTAGCTGAGAGGAGGTGGGTCAGGTTCTAGTTAAAATAATATGATTAATCAAAGTTGACTTTGTTATGTATATTTTTACAGACATTGTTTATACCGATTATTCAGTGTACAATCTGACTATGATTACAACCGTGATGAAAGAAATGTTCAACAATGCGACATTTATGAGATATCTTTAAATGGGACGAACAGAATTGGTTTTAGTTTAGAATTTGTTATGTTTTGTATATGTGTTCTTACAAACACAATATGCAAAACAGAAATTGGGTAAGATATGAAAGATATTAATTTCCCACTGTGAATTTATTCATAAATTTAGTTATAAGATTGTAGATTTGTTTTTAGAAAAGACAATTTTCCTGTCTACCTGGTCATTGTGTATGAAAATCATCTTAAAGTTCCATTCGCCAATTGTAGTAACAGAAGGCGACTACCATATAAGGATCAAGGGCTAGAACTTGTATAACTTTAGTATAAATAAAATGCGCAGCTTATTCAAGGAAAATGGCTAGAAATATTTAACTAAGTAACTTACATTTGTAGGATTTATAAGGTATTTTCGAATGGGTTGCATGGTTTTAGAATGTTGCAATTGATATGCAAAACGGAAATTGTCTCTAATCATCTTTTAAACAAAACACTGCAAAAGAAACATTTAATATTACTGCTTATATATATATATATATATATATATATATATATATATATATATATATATATATATATATATATATATATATATATATATATATATATATATATATATATATATATATATATATATATATATATATATATATATATATATATATATATATATATATATATATATATATATATATATATATATATATATATATATATATATATATATATATATATATATATATATATATATATATATATATATATATATATATATATATATATATATATATATATATATATATATATATATATATATATATATATATATATATATATATATATATATATATATATATATATATATATATATATATATATATATATATATATATATATATATATATATATATATATTATTTATATACCCCCATCTCTCAAAAATGTAGAGGTATATACACCTATTCTCCACGATCTACGGCTTTGGTCCCTAGGTGCTTTACCTTATGATTTTTTTTTAATATTCTGATTTGTTAACCATTGATTATGACCAATTTTGCAAAACACACCTCCCTCACTTAACACCCAAATTTTTCGTTGTTTCTTTCTCAGTGTTAATTTTGTTCCTGAATTCAGTATCTGTGCAGAAGAGCTCACAACTATCAACGCTTCTGACGGGTGTCAAGTCATTTGCATTGGTTGCCATCATTGTTATAGGTGTAACTCGGCTATTTCAAGGACATACAGAGAATTTGCAAAATCCATTTCAGACACAAATCATCGATTACACTAAATTTCCGAATGCGATCTTCGGGGGACTATATGCATATGCAGGATGGTAAATGCAATTATATATGGGTGATTCTACAAAGTTCATGTGGGTGATATTTGTGTCTTAGAATATCGAAACCTGAAAATTCATTTAGCAATATAATTGAATGTATTGTTATTATGGTTTTCACAGACGTGACATTAGGCATGTTCTTGTGGTAACTTGTCTGGAAATTTTCTTTACAAAACATTATAGATTTAAATGTCTAAAATGTCACCTTATTTTGATTAACTCTCAAATCGCAGTTATAATTTCTTAACATCATGACGTAAAAAACATAGAAAAAATGCAATTAAAGTATAATATGAAGACATCTGTTAAACCCAAATGTAACTGCTCCTCATTCTCTTGGGTGCATTCTTTTATATATTCGATTAGAAAAATTAAATGGCTGCTTTCGTGAATTTAAGGACTCGATAATGAAGTCAAAATTAAACGAAATTCCTTTTTGTTTTATGAAAGAGGACTACTACACAATCTGCTGAACTAACGTGTTGATATCTTACTCCGTTTAGGACTTCTTGCATTTCAAAGAGTTAACCAGCAGACCAGTGTGTTGAAAGGTGAACGTGCAGTGTAAAGAGTGACGTCATAATTGCAGATCCAACAAAATATATATGCTGTTACATCCTTTACTGGACTTACAAAAATACAGTCCTGATTTAAAGACAATCGCTCGCCTCAAGAAATTCAAATTAAATTCAAACACTAAATTTTCTTATTGGCATTCTATTGACCAATCACCGATCACGCACACATTCATAACATACGTTGTCTCGGTTTAATTAAGATTTCACCCATTATGTGTCGTTCAAGCCTTGCTGTAGGAAGCAGCTGATTGCGACGTCAGACAAAGCATGGCCGGATTTATCCGCGTTGTTAATATAAATTTCTTGAGCCGAGCAATTTCCTTTAAGTTATCTTTTTAAGGACATAAAACAAAATTTAAGGTTTTGCTAGGCAACTAAGGACCCTGGACAAAATGTGATACATCTATTCATCTAAGGAATTTTGTGTGTGTTACATAATTTTCAGTTTTACTAAACAACTAAGAACTCGCGGCGAATGGGCGGGTAACTGTGTTAAGAATTCAACTGTGTTACGAATTCAACATGAGCTAGCACCCGCGCGCGCGGGCACGTGTGTTTTAATGATTAAGAACGGTATATGATAAACAATATAAAAAATAGCATACCCATCTGTTCATGTACCGAATGGACTCTAAATGAAAGGAAAATTAATGTTCATGTTATAGCCATACATAAAGAATTATATCGAATCTGCAACTATGTCATCATACTACCTCCTAAAGAGAATAAGATGTCATGGCTTTTTCAGCAATGTGTTTCTTCAGCGGTCCTCTATCAATGAAATTCAAATGTTAATCCACGGGAATAATCCTATAGAGGAAATTATCCCCTGAATTTGTATAAATATGATAGAAGACTATTAAAGAAACATTGTGGTGTATATATATATATATATATATATATATATATATATATATATATATATATATATATATATATATATATATATATATATATATATATATATATATATATATATATATATATATATATATATATATATATATATATATATATATATATATATATATATATATATATATATATATATATATATATATATATATATATATATATATATATTATATATATATATATATAATCTCTTTTTATTTTGGGCGTAAGGTTCATGGGCAGATAGGCAAAGCATGTTCTTATAAAGTGGATTGTATACTCCATTTCAATAAATAAACAAATTACTGCTTCCAGTAATTTAGGACGAGGCAAGTAACTTTGAATGAAATACACAGAAATTGTCTCAGATTTACCTTTAAGACATCGCATTGTATACTGTGAAGTCACTTTTCAACACACTTGCGCAATCTTTGAGATGCAAAAACTCCTAAACGGAAAAAGATACCAAAATGATTTTTACTCCAAGTTGTTTGTTATACACTCTTCTATTATATAATTGAAAATTAAATTATATAAAATTCACGGGAACATACCTTTGAGATTGTTTGCAATCATACACATTGTTCGAAATAAATAGTGAAAATTATCATACGCTTTAATTATTTTAATTTCTACAATAAAATCATAAAGACTGAGTCATTCGCCTTTATGTCATGCACATAATACACTTTGTGACATATGTCATACATAATATGATGTTTAAAATGATTTTACATATATTGCTATGCATCTCTATTTTGATCTTTTCGTGTGAATAAACCCTGTATTTAGTCACAATTTCATATATTTATTTGATGGCTGTGTATCAATTTTCTAATAATTCATACCAATTTTCAAGTACCACCGGTTTTTGTTGATCGTTTCTAATAAACATTTTTCATTTTCAGGGACGGCATTACTTGTATCACTGAAGAAATAAAAAATCCCACAAAGTAAGTAATAGAAATACACAGGACCAACAGCCACCACTGCGATAGTGCCTTTGATGTTTGAATGTGTCCCTTAGATGTGGTTGGATGATCATGGTAGGTGCGTGGTCACATGGTAGGTGGGTGGCCATATACCCAAAAAATTTAAAGTATTAAGGAGGATAATTTGAATTTGGGGCCAAAGCCCCCTGGCCCTCTTTCTATGTCAGTAAGGTGGAGGTAGGAGAAGTATGGCCCTGTCGAAATAAAACACCTTATTTTAGCTTGTTTTACCCTTCCTCTCAGAGGGGTTGTAGAAGAAGGGACTTGAGGTAAAACCCTTAGCTCTTTGCTGGGATCTATGTGTCCAGCTACTTTTCAATCTACGGCTATTTTCTATACAGAGGGATTTCATCACATGACTCTTATTCAACTTGGAGCCATTTTGCAGGGCAGTGCTTTGCGCGACGGGTATTGCATGCGTCTGATTTTTACACAGCTCAGTCACATCACACGTAAAACAAACAGAGTCGATCTAAAACACGCGCTAGCATGCGCTGGTGATGAAAACACGCGCTGGGTATGTGAAATACGTGCTGGGCATATAAACTCGCGCTGGTTAAAATGAAATGGCCAGATAAATTATTTTTTTAGTATTAAATGAAATGGCCAGATAAATTGCTTTTTGAATATAAAATGTTATTTAAAGAAAAATATACCTTCCAAGTACTTTAAGTAATCTTAATCAGTGGATTCTAAACACGTCTTTTAGTTAGTGCAACCAACGACACAGCAAGATTCCGGCAAATATCACTAAAATAATCTTATACAACAACATGCAAACGCATATAAATGTACAGCAGACGGCAGTCTTCCTACAAAATGACGATGTAAACAAAATCATGTGATCTCATGACGTCAGCTAAAACATCCTTATACAAAGAAATCTGTAGCCTTTTTAATTCAGTGATATAAAGTTACGTAATAACTATGACAAATTCGCAAAGAAGAGACTGTGTCCCAACTCAAATATTTGCTTTGTGTCGTATTCCTTCCCCGTGTTTCTCCCATTATGCTAAGCATTACGGACTCCAGCTCAGCACAGAGTATTACGAAGGCAAGCTGAGTACAAAGCATTTGGAAGGCAAGCTGCGTATGAAATATTTCGAACGCAAGCTTTGTTCAAAGCATAGCAAATGCAAGCTGAATACAAAGCATTACGAAAGCAAGGTACGTACAAAATATTACGAATGTTAGCCAAATACAAAGCATTACGAACGCAAACTGAATACCTTAACATCACAACTCGCAAACAAAAAAGCTAAAAGCGGAGCATTATGCAGATGTGACGAGATTTTTTTCTTCTCCTGATTTGACATGGGATTTGTCACTGATTTGACCAGGAGTTTTTCTCTGAGCTGACCAGGAATTTGTTCCTGATTTGGTCAGAAATTTGTCCCTGATCTGACCAAGAATTTCTCTCTGATTTGATCCCTTTGTTCCTGATTTGACAAGAAACTTTTATCTAAATTGACCAGACATTCCAGAAATATGTATCTGATTTGACCAGCTTGACAAGAGATTTTCCTTCATTTTCCCAGCTTGACCAGGGAGTTTTTCGAGTTTTTACAAGCCTGACCAAGATTTTGTCCTAGATCTGGTAAAGCTGACCAGGATTTGATCCGCCGGACCGGAATAAGTTCCATATCTAACCATCCTGACTAGGGATGCTTCCTACATGTAGCTAATATGACCCGAGATTTGTCCCAGTTCTAACCAGTTTTACTAGAAAGAATGTGCCAACACAATTTCAATCGACGGTGATTCGAGGAAAGTGGCGAATCAGTCAGGCGTGTAGCAAGTGTAAATTAGTATGTGGAGTATGACGGGCCCAAATTTCGTAGAGGTCATTTGTTTATTCATTTTTGTTATATTTCCACTCATCAATATGATAACGGAGCAAAAATCATAAAGCAGAAAATATAAAAAAGAAAATTTGCATTTACATTACAAACATAGATTTATTCATGAGAGTGGCAGAAACTGGGGACAAATCTGTAGAAAACTTTTTTAGCCCTTTCCTGATCAAATGTAATATATGAAAAAGAAAATATTATAGCAAAGCGTTTTAAGTATATAGCCTACTACCCCACCCATCCAAGTAGTTTGTCCTGAAAACGGACCCGTTTCTTTCCTCTTGCATCCTCCTCCCGCCTCGCATTGGAACATTTAATGGGTCACAGATGAAACAGCAGAGCAAAAAGAGAAAAAATATTAATAATAAAGCACTAACAAAGAACATCAATTTAAGACATACATCCGTATGTAGATTGATAGACAACAACAAAAAATACTCCAGAAGTTCTTAAACTTAATAAGGCACCCATCAAGCCACCCTCTAAACCCAATAACAATTACTTGGAGTAAAAAAGGTTTGGAAGTAAGTTGATAATAGAATTCGATGGGATTGATCAACGAAAATACCAAGGTAGTAATTTTTGTTTAAATTATATAAGGTAATCAGCATACCGTGCTAAACATAGCACGGAGACGGTTCTCTTAAAAATTCAGAACGACATTTTACGAGAAGTGGATTCAAAAAGAGTTGTTTTAATGGTCCTTTTGGACCTTACCTCTGCATTTGATACTGTAGACCATGCTACCCTACTTATTCGTCTTGAGAAACGCTTCAAAGTAACGGAAGTTGCACTTAGGTGGTTCTCGTCCTACCTTACAGGATGGAAGAGCTCTGTGAGTGTTTCTAATGAGTTATCAAAACCAAAAACACATAACTATGGACTCCCTCAAGGTTCCATATTGGGACCCTTGCTGTTCCCGGTTTACACTGCACCACTGGGTGACATTGCAAAACAACATGGAGTGAGTTATCATATGTATGCTGACGATTCACAATTATATGTCTCCTGCAACCCTCCCAACACCAGCGACGTAGATAATGCTATGACAAAGTTATCCTCCTGTATTGATGAAATGAGGATATGGATGAAAGTCAATTATTTGAAATTAAATGATACTAAAACTGAATTTTTCATAACTGGTTCACCTCATCTTCTTAAAATACTACCTGAGTTGGAGATCACTGTTGGGTCAAGCAGTATCAAACCATCCAAATCAATCCGTAACCTTGGTGTCACTTTCAGTTCTTCGCTTTCCTTATCCAGCCATGTTGACGCTCTACGTCGGTCAATAATTTACCACATCAGAAACCTCTGGCGTATTCGAAGATTTATCAACACAAACACATGTCACCACCTAGTTCGTGCTTTAATCACATCCAGGTTGGACTACTGCAACTCACTCTTTACTGTTATGTCTCGTAGAGACTTGACAAGATTGCAGCGTCTCCAGAATAGAGCAGCGCGTCTGATATTTGGTGCTGGTAGACAAACTGATCCAGGTCCATTGATCAGCAAGCTACATTGGCTACCAATATCAAAACGGGTCACCTACAAAACACTTCTCTTCATCTACAAAATCCTGAATGGTGAGGCGCCTTGGTATTTAAAGGATATAATCAAGATAAGAAAACCCGCACGTGAACTCAGATCTAGTAATGACTCCACCCGACTTCACATACCCATATCCAATTCTGCCATAGGTGACAAAAGATTTGAAATACTTGCATCCAGATCCTGGAACACTTTACCCACCCACATGAGAACTTCTCCATCCACCACAGTATTCAAAAAACTCTTAAAGACCCACTTATTTTGATATTTTTCATTTTGTTTTTATTTTACTTTGTAAGCGCCATGGTACTTTGGTGAATGGCGTATTTAAATAACATTTATTATTATTATTATTATTATTAAGGTAAGTGTTCATAATTGTTAAAATAGAGGTAACAAATGTACATTGTGTATTGTTATTAATCTTACGCCACGCTTTTGAAGAAGAAACAGGGTTTCAAAATTGAATTTACTGGCATATTCCAAAGTCGAATGTCGTATCTTAAGCATGGAAGAATGTGAGAGAATTGTTGAGTAGAAGCAAAGTTTTACTGGGCAGCAAGTGCTTTAGTCGGTTGATGATACCAACGTTTCGAAACACTTTTTGGTTGACGAAGAAAGGTTACCTTTCCTACCGAGTAAAAGATCAATATGATTGCCTAAGGATTTAGTATTCGAGAGAGCATGCGTTTAATTTGTATAAAAGATGATGGAGTGTGACGTTGGATCTGCATTTGAATTTCTAGAAACAATGAACATAGTTTTGTTTATATTTACAGTAAGTTTGTTGTCATTGAACCAGGCATATATATATTGAGAATTCTATTGATGCATTAATTACAACATTTTCAACACTTAGGTTCTGGATGTATACAGTTGTATCGTCAGCAAAAAGAATCTTTAATGAATCTGTAGATAAGTATTTACCATTTTGGTACAGAATGAATAAAAGGGGCCTAAAATGGAACCCGGTGGAATATATATATGCTCATACTATTAAGATGTGAGTATATACCTTTATAAAAACAATTGTTTGTGATTGTGTAAGTATCTTTCAAACCAACTATGTGCTACACTCCAAATACCCTACTAATACAATTTCTTTAACATAATATCATTGTCAATCAATATCATATCAAGATCAATAAATATATTAATTTGATTTTTTCATCCATATCTGCTATAACATTATCCTCAAGTTTCAAAGTTACCATATATGTACAACACTGTGTCCTAAAAGCAAATTGATAGGGGTAAAACAAATCACATTTCATATTCTAATCATATCACTTATTATACACACGTCGTTCAATTTTTTTGAAAAGTTGGGTAAAAGAGAAATTGGACGATAATTTGAATAAACACTTTCATTTGCGGATTTGTATACAATTATCACTTTGGCGATTTTGAGCTGCTCTGGAAGCATACCTTTCAAAATTGATTCTAGTTGGTCAATAATTTCATATTTATCATACTTTATTTGTGATATTATCACAACTAGAGGATTTTCAAATTTTTCAATTTTCAAAATTTCATTTGGATCAGTAGAAAAAAAAATACAAAAGAAATGAACATAGTTAACTTTAAGAAAACTTTCACTCGTACGTGAAGACGTGCGGATATCATCTGCAAGATCGAAAAATAGCGATTAAATCTACTAGCAATTTCTGATGTATCACTAGTTTCAACAATTGTACAAGTAAAGGATCAACATAATTATCACACTTCTTTCTTAAAATATTATACGCTTTCATAATTTTTGATTATATTCAGAGGCTTTTTTGGAATAATTTAAAGTAAGTATAGACCTTTTCAAATTTGAATCGGCAATTTACAAATAACTAATTTGAATAATGTCACACTGGCCGTAATTCACGTGTCCATAATGAACCAATCGTGTACTTAAGAATCTTATTGACCAATAAAATACTGGAGGAATCTTGGCCGGCTGCACAATTTACGCACGGTATGGGACCAAGCGTATAAAAAGCAAAACATTTCAAGCACACGTATCATACGTGCGTTATACATGAAGGAAATACGCGCACGTATTGCTGCTTACATTTTCCCTCAAACCTGTACCTGGTTGGTTGGGAAACAAAAGAAAAGTTTCCCCAGCATTTGATTGGTCGAAGTACTGAAGAAATCACTTTCAGCTAAACTCGAATTTGAAAAGGTCTAAAATGAATACGTTTAGCAAATTTGATTACTCAGTTAAGTTTATTTTTTATAGATTTTGTATTTGGTAATATTGTTTTGGGAAGGACTGGCTTTGTATGCAAGAACTAGTTTATTTTTTGTTTGATAGATTTAAGAGGACCATTTGTAATCCTAGGGGATTTATCGATTTTTGTTTTTCTGGAGAGGACAATGCTGATAAAATACATCAATATATAAATTGAAGGGAAAAGTTAATGTTTTAGGTTTCCTATATTATTTTACCTTAAATCTTTAATATAAGACGCGTTTCTTATATGCGGGTGTGCATGTGATTTCGCTATCTTTGGTTACAAGAATTGAATAATGATCTGACCTGCTGATGTGGGTTTGTTAATTAATGGATATGCAAAAATATTTATGAAATCATTGTACCTATTTCCATTAAGCTTTAATAGGTAAATGTTGAAATCCCCTGCAATAAACCAAGACTTCCCCTGATTTACAGAATAAAGTGTTTCACTGATGTAATCATTAAAATATGCAATACTTTTATCGGGTGCAGGTTGTATCACTCCAATAACATTACTATTATCATGTTTTGATTTATTTTTTAATGAATATGGTTCGCAACTCGTACAGGCTGGTAGGTATTTAAATTCTTTTATGCAATATTTCAGGTGGTACTAATCATTGAAAAGTCAGGCCGTATTATCTGACTGACATAAAACAGTAATCAACGAAAAAGTAAAAGAAATAGTTTCTTTTGTTGTTGTTTGTCGGTCCCAATACTTACGGTACAAAATAAACCAAATAAAGATCTTTGGTCAAACATAGAACAGATTTGATCTAAACACTCACGAAAATCCAGTTTGATATGGACATAAAAAGGTCATCATAAACGTTTTCGAAGGTTTGCTATTTTTACGAGATTTCTTTTGTCTTCTTTCGAGATTGATTTTGATTGTCAATTGTAAGGCTATAAACAACAGTCGTTTCAAACAAATTTGAATTATATTTTAAACTCAATAAATAAAGAAGCAAGATATCAATGTACTTTTATCACAGTTATGGTCTTTGCTTCCTCTATCACACAAGGGTAGTCATTTACTTTGGTATTCAGGAGATATTCAAGTTTACTACTGTCAGATTTGTTTCCAGTAACTGTCTGACTGTTGAGGATAGTCGACCGTTGCAGATTGGCGCATTCATCATCACTTTCGTAAAAATACTTGATATAATTTATATAAATTTCGTTAATAAAATTATATTTCTTCAAATTTTCTTCGGATGTCACACTATTATTGAAGGAGTGTTTGTTGAAGGAGTGTTTGCATTTGTTATTCCCTTATTATAACGAATATCATTAACATGTCTATGGAAAACGGTTATTTTCCTTCTGATTGGAAATGCGCTCTAATCCGCCCGCTACGGTTGGGATTGAATCAGTTTTTTCTAACTATCGCCCTATTATAATATTTCATTTATCGTTTTCTCAATTGGAAAAGCAGCTCAACTTGCTAAAGAGATGGAGCAGTATAATATTGACATTCTTGATATAAGTGGATGTAGGTGGACGAGCTTTGGTAAAGTCAAGCTGACTACTGGCGAAAGTATTTTATTTTCGGGCAGAGATGATGATATGCATTATCAGGGAGTTGCGTTCATGTTATCAAAGAAAGCTGAACAGACACTATTAGAATGGAAACCTATAAATAAGAGGTTGTTTTACGGAAGGTTTTTCTCAAAGTATATTAAATTGACAATCATTCAAGTTTATGCTCCAACAAATGATGCAAGTGATGAAGACAAGGAAGCTTTTTATGATCAGTTACAAGCCCTTTGTAAATAGAGTTTCCAAGCATGACCTATTCATTATAATAAGCGACTTGAATGCCAAAGTAGGATGTAGTTATGATGATTATGAAAATGTTATTAGATTGTTATTAATGCATGGCATTGATGAAAGGAATGGTAATGGTGAAAGGCTTTTAGACTTCTGTGGTATGAACAATTTATTGTTGACTGGCACAATTTTACCACATAAAGTCATTCATAAACAGACCTATTTTCCGAAATAGGGAGGACAAAGAACCAAATTGATCATGTGCTTGTAACAAAGCAACACAGAACCTCCATATTAGACACAAGAGTGATAAGAGGAGCTGAAAATTCAAGTGATCACCACTTGATACGGACGAGGATCCGATTGAAACTAAAAGGAAAACCGATAACAAAGGCATGTCAACCCAAGTATGGTACTATCAAATTACAGCAACCAGCAATCAGAGAAGAGTTTTCGGTTGAAGTGAGAAATAGATATGAAGTTTTACAAGACTGCTGTGATGAGACTGAAGTACCTGATAACATTGAAGAAGTTGAGAGTAAGTGGCAGACATTTGAAGAGGTATACAATGGGCCTGTAAAAAGGTCCTTGGGTACAAAAAGGGTCAAAAGCCATGGATCAGCAGAGAAAGTTGGGAATGTGTTGAGGAGAGAAAACAGCTGAAAGTAAAAATTGGGAATGCCAAGTCAATTAGAATTAAAGATATCATGAGAGCTATGTATGCTGAAAAATACAAAGATGTGAAGAAAAACTTAAAGAGAGATAAAAGAAAGTGGGTTGACGACCTTGCTACATCTGCAGAGGAAGCAGCTGGTAATGCATGGCAGAATGAAAGAGCTTTACAAGATAACCAACATAAGTTGCAATGAAAGGATTAAGGTTGGGAGTGCTATAAGAGACAAGGATGGAAATATATTAAGGGATGAAAAAGAAAGAGGTGGAAAGGGCATTTCGAGGAGATACAGAATAGACCAGATCCTGTTTTACCAGTTCCTAACAGAACATGTGACCCTGAAATAGACGAAATCAGTACCACTTATATTACAAGAAGTGAAATCAAAGAGGCATTTATGAAGCTAAAGAATAACAAAGCTGCAGGCAAGGATAATATCACTGCCGAGTTGCTAAAAGCTGTTATATGCACATCAGTATTATGGCTTGAAGAGCTGTTCAGAATTGTATGGGAAAAGGAAGTTATACCAAAACCATGGAAGCAAGGACTGATAACAAAAATACCTAAGAAAGGCAATACTACTGTATGCGATAACTGACACGGAATAACCTTAACATCCATACCAATCACAGTATTTGGAAGAGTTTTAATCGACAGAATTAGAAACGGTGTTGACAGTAAGATGAGAGATGTACAGGCTGGATTTAGAAGAAGAAGGAGTACCACCGAGCAAATTTTCATCCTGCGCAACATTCTAGAACAGGTGGCTGAATGGCAGTCAACCATGTAGATCGCCTTTGTTGACTTCGGGAAGGCATTTGACTCAGTGCACAGAGAAAGCCTCTGGAAAATAATGGCAGCCTATGGTATTCCACAAAAGATATTATGTCTGATTAAAGCGTTATATGAAGACAGTGAAAGTTCAATTATAGATGGTGGTGTAGAATCTGAATGGTTTTAAATCAAAAGCGGTGTAGAGCAAGATGATGTAATGTCAGGGTTTCTTTTTATTATGGTAGTAGACTGGGTGATGAGGAAAACGACTGATGATAACAGAAATGGAATTAAATGGAAGTTCATGTCAACCCTTGAGGACTTACATTTTGCTGATGATATCGCTGTGCTCTTATCTACATATCAACACATGCAAGCCAAAGTGACCAGGCTCAATCAGTATGCTGCACAAACTGGGCTAAGAATTAATAACGATAAGACAGAGCTTATGAAAATTAACAGCAAATGTGCAAACAAAGTTTATATCGATAACCAACAACTAAATGAAGTAAACAAGTTCAGATACCTTGGCACAACAGTAAGCTTATAAGGTTGTGGCGATGAAGATATTACAAACAGATTCTCTAAAGCAAGAGTAGCATTTATGAAGTTAAATCAGATATGGAACTCAAATTCATTCTCAATATATACAAAAATACAACTGTTTATCTCTCTTGTTAAGTCTGTACTCTTGTATGGTTGCGAGACATGGAGAATTAATGTAGCATATAATGAAATTTGGATACATTAATGTTCAAATGCTACATAAGAATTTTGAAGATTAAATGGCCATATGTAATATCTAACGATGAAATACTGAGAATTACTAAACATGACAAAATCAGCACTGAAGTAAAAAGAAGAAGGTAGAGGTGGATTGGTCATGTGATGCGCATGAGCACTGCTAAGCACTGTGTGACAGCTATGGCGTGGAAACCAGAGGGGAGAAGGAAAGTTGGTCGTCCTAGTACGACCTGCATTAGTTGTTCTGCTCCTTATAGTTTCAAAGTCAGACCCGACCTGATACATAACCAGGTCGGGTCAGATTTTTCTCTTTATTTTTTTTATTCTGAAAACCTTACTTGTTGTTGAAGTTGGTGCTGAGTATCATATTAGCAATGGATAAAGTCCTTATTGTGTAATTATTTCAATTAAAATAAAGTGGTCTCACTATTTACTACAGTAAGTTTGTGGTTATGGTTTGCTGGAACAAATTTTCAAGGAAAAGGACAAGTCATGCGGAGAAAGACAGTCGAGAAGTGGAGAAAAGTGATTGGATGGAGCTTGTGGACAGAAACCAGACAAGTTTCAAATAATATAGTCGAATGGAGAGAGTGCACTGCAGCCTTATGGGCCAGGAGGCCTGACGAGACTAGGTGAGGTCATTTATCTCAAAATTAACGGAGAAAACAGTTCTTAAAGAACTTTGACCTCACGTTGAACATCTTGTTCCATCCCACCAAAGTGCATATAAAAAATACTATAGCACAGAATCAGCTTTACTCAAGGTTCAATCTGATATTCTCCTTGCTATGTAGATAAACAACATATAACTTTATTGGTCCTTCTAGATCTCAGTGCAGCGTTCGACACTGTTGAGCATTCCATATTAATTCAGACAATAACAAATGACTGGAGTGATTGGTAAACCTTTGAATGGCATCAGTCGTATCTTTTCAACTGCCAGCAACGTGTTGCTATTAAGGAGCAGTTATCCAACAACTTTGACCTTAAATAGAAGGTGCCACATCGTCAGATCGTGTCTGGGACCGATACTATTTGTTCTTTACACAAGTTAGCTATTCCAAATCATAGAATACATGAAATCCTGGATTATATCTAATAAACTTCTTAAAAATGATAACAAAAAAACGGAATTTCTCATTCTTGGATTAAAGCGCCAACTGTCAAAGGTCACAACTAATAAGTTGCTATTGGGCTGTCTGAAATTTAACCTGTAAGAAGTGTTAAAAATCTTGGTGTGTGGTTTGACAACAAATTGTCTATGGATACCCATATTGCAAAAATCTGTCAAAAGGTAATTTTTCCACTGCACATTTTCAAGCGTATCCGCAAGTACTTATCAAACAATTCAACTTAGACTATTGCCCATGATTTTGCCACTACTCATATTGATTACTGCAATTCTGTTTTATATATTCATTAAATAAAAAAAATACAGAAAGTTCAAAATGCTGCAGCAAGATTGACTCAAAATGTACTACAATTTCATCCCATCTCTTCTACCTTGCTTGCTCTTCACTGGCTACCTGTGGAATTCAGAATTTAATTCAAAATAATTATGTTTGTCTTTAAATCTTTACTCAATATGGCACCTATCTACTTTTCAGATTATATATATATATATATATATATATATATATATATATATATATATATATATATATATATATATATATATATATATATATATATATATATATATATATATATATATATATATATATATATATATATATATATATATATATATATATATATATATATATATATATATATATATATATATATATATATATATATATATATATATATATATATATATATATATATATATATATATATATATATATATATATATATATATATATATATATATATATATATATATATATATATATATATATATATATATATATATATATATATATATATATATATATATATATATATATATATATATATATATATATATATATATATATATATATATATATATATATATATATATATATATATATATATATATATATATATATATATATATTATATTTATATATATATATATATATATATATATATATATATATATATATATATATATATATATATATATATATATATATATATATATATATATATATATATATATACATATATATATATATATATATATACATATATATATATATATATATATATATATATATATATATATATATATATATATATATATATATATATATATATATATATATATATATATATATATATATATATATATATATATATATATATATATATATATATATATATATATATATATATATATATATATATATATATATATATATATATATATATATATATATATATATATATATATTGCTGCATCTTTTAATTACATTCAGTACATTAAATGGTCAAGTTTGCACCGAACCAATGCTGGTAAAAATTAAACGACTATAACGTGTGGTCAAAATTAACCATAATATGATAATTATGGACAATTTTGACCATATTGTGGTCAATTCGTAGTTCAATTTGACCAAAGATGGTTCGGTGCAGAGTTGACCAAAGTGTGGTCAAAATGTGACCATTCTTTTTTTAGAGTGTAGTTTTCTTAACTTTTATTTTTGTTATGTATTATGTAATATTTTATTTGTACAGCGCCAATGACTATTTAAATAGATTCTGGCGTTATATAAATTGTAAAAATAATGATAATAATTATAATAATAATAACTAAGCAAATGACTGTTGTCTGTTTGACCAGTTTATTACTTACCCATTCATATCCAATTATTTTAAGCCTCAATATCTAAAAAAAAACATAATGTAATACATTAAATATTTTGAGGAATGTGCAAATGTGATGTTACAGTGAGTCTGAATTCATTTGTTTCCATCTAAACGGAATAAGATGTTCAAATACTTCTTCACCATTTTAAAGTTCTCGTTCATATAAATTGTATTGTTTGACACCTGAACCAATCCTTTAATCTACCATTTAGAGGGCAAATTACAATATGTTATGCAATCATCTCCACAGAACAATGCCACGTGCTGTGTATGCCTCTATGGCTATTGTAACAATTCTCTACCTTCTTGCAAACGCGGCGTACCTGACGGTTATGACACCATACGAGCTAATAGGTGCTACTACTGTCGCCGGGGTAAGCTCAATACAATATTCCATACAGGGATGTTTTGGAGGGGGCTTACCCTTTGCATTCTCCAAATTAGCATATTTCGGAAACACAAGCAACAGAGGGTCTTCGTAAAATCTCTGTAACTGGTAAGGAGTCTAAAGTGGCACAACTTTTAATTGGTAAGGATTAAAACCTGGCAAATGTTTAAGTGGTAAGGATTGGAAAGTGGCAAAACTTTAACTGGTAAGGATTGGAAAATGTTAAAGCTTTAACTGGTAAAGATTAGGTAGTGGAAAACCTTAAGTAGTAAGAAGTGGAAAGTGTCAAAACTTTTGAACTTTGATGCTTAAAAATGTACAAAAGTTTTCCAGATACTTTTCCATTTGATTTATTGTTGTGTAATGATGTTTCCTCATCTTTAATCTATTCCAATCTCATTAATTATATCACGAGAAAGTTCCGTTCCCACGGTTCTTACACTAACTTAATTGGTTTTTTACCTTCCGTTTGTCTTGAGTGAGAAGGTACCACATGTAAATCCCTGCATGGTGAGTAAAATCTATTTGAAAGACCTTCTATTTTTAAAATGGATTTCTATTGACAAAATAGACTAGAATAAAGCCTTTACATCGTCATTATACTCCTTTTTTGGTACTTTTTGTTGGCTTTTCTGGTAAAGAGTTTATGAAGTGCCAAAAAAAGGAGTATAACGATAATGTGAAGGATTTGTTCTAATCTATTTTGACAATAGAAATCCATTTTGAAATAGAAGCTGTTATAACGCAAAAGTGGGCTTGCTAGTGAGCCTAAAAATGGCTCAAGAGCAGATGTTATCCAGGCAGCGTCCTTGTAGAATATAATTGCTATTTCCTTCCTGTGCTGTTCTTGTGGATGGACATTTTTTGAATTCCTTAAGTATTTATTAGCAAAAGATAAGTGACATCTGCAGAATCTTCTTCCGGTTGTCTACACAACTTTAATATAAGGAGGAGTTTCCTCGTTGCTTTGATAATCGATCAGTGCAGGATTAGATAGAAATGAACACCAACATAATTTTGAGAATAGTTACCAAATTGTGTACCAACATTGAACAAAAATCAGCTATACTTTCTATAAAAGAATCAGTGTTGATTATCAAAACAAAAATTTGGTCCCCTTCACTAAGTGTGGTTGACACAACTAATCCTATAATCAGTTCCTGGCTGTAGAACCACGCACCTCTCCCTTCTGGCACACTATACCAGAGGTGGCCTCAATGTTTTAAATTCTCCGATCGGGAGAAGAGCTTCCCTGACATGAAGCTAAAAATATGTCTCAGTTGCATGCAATATGTATCATAGTATTCTTGACAAGTTTTAGAGGAAAATTCCTTTTTTTGTATTTCCTTTTTTAAAATGGTAGTGGCTTATAACGCCAAGATTTTCTACGGACTAATAGGCCGAGGAGTTCCTCCTCTCCATCTAAAAGATAAACCACGATAGGACGGTAACAGGAAAGCCTTCCATGCCCATTTTACTCTCAGTTCATACCCAGCTTGATTTACTACCGGCAGGCTCAGTTACAAGGATATAAAGTCTTCTTCTGCAAAGGGGGACAATTTTCGAATATTTGAAATTGTAAAATAATTGAAAGGGGCCTAAAACAAAACACACGAGAGGTTTGAAGGTATGTGCCTGATTCCTCCGCCCTGTCACGGTCTCATTTAATATGAAGTTTTTGTGATATAGAATCTAATGACCAATATATTGACCTTTATCTTACAGGTATTTTCAACTCGCACCTTGGGAGACTTTGCATGGACAATTTGGGTTGTTGTAGCCCTCTCTGGTATAGGTAGTCTAAATGGATCAATTATTACGAGATCCCGGGTGTACTTTGTAGCAGCACGGGATGGCATCTTGCCTAAAATTTTGTCAACAATCGGTATAAACTACAGAGCGCCAATTCCTGCTGTGGTTTTTCACGTGAGTGACATTCAGTTTTGTTTTGTTTAAGAAAGTGGGAAAATGGATTCGGAATTTAGGAAGACTAAAATTGCAAGTTGAAACTGCAATCAATCCTATGACCTATCCTTGCATTTTTAGATATTTAAAAGATTTGTAATTAACAGATTAAGTGAACTTTGAGCACCAATGGGTAGGCATGTTTTAGAATAACAAAATAGGTTAAGTACAATGATATGGAAACATTTCCATTTATCACTGTTTCTGCCAAACGTGAACTTGGCAATTTTCCTAAGAACTGTTTTCAGCAGCAGTTCCAGACATTTTGAGTTTAAAAAATGGGGAGGTTAAACTAAGATTTTGCCCACAAGTAGGGTCACACTCATTCTTATTTCCGACAGGTGAGTAGTTTTTCTTGAATACCATCACAAATAAAACAATTTTTAACAACCAGCTATGTCCATGGTAACTTTTCAGCTGCTTTTAATTTTTCAGTTTCCCCTCGCTGTGGTCTTTATCTTCATTGGGGACATCTGGTCATTGATGACTTTCCTTGCGGCAATTGATAACATTTTCATAATCTTAACCCTGACAATCATTCCTTACTATCGGTGGACGAGGCCAGATCGGGAAGTTAAATATAAGGTAGGTAGGCGGCCTACTATTACAACTGCAGAATAAGAATGTACCAAAAATGGCTTTTCAAATGAGCAGTTTATATGTTTAGTTGTTTAATAGTTGTAGAAGGAGTATAGGCACATCATTTTTATTCCCTCACTCACATATATGTATCATGTACAACAATGCAAAAGAATTGACTGACTATATGATTATATGTTAAATGATCTGATTAGATGATACTTTTTATTACTTTAAATTTTTATTCTGCTTTTGCAACACTGCGTAAAGTCACATCAGAGCAATCTTAAACTTCAACTATAATGAATACAAAATAATATTCAGGCTATGCAAATGGCCCAACATTTTTCCTAGCCTCGGCAGCCTGCATTGCCTAGCTCCTATAAACTTTTCTTAGTTGGGGAAATGTCATTTTAAGGTGGTTGATACTGCAGAACAATCCCGTTCCTCACGCGGTGAAAACACAGCGTCAGGCGAAATCGATGGCCACGTGTGGCAAAAATTGGGAACGCAAAAAAATAAAACTTGCACAAAATATGAAAAGAAAAGCCAATGTCATTAAGTTCACATAATTTGAAACATATATTGATCCATTTTTGGAACTTAAACAATAAGATTGAAACAAATAACTATTATGACTACCTTGCTCCCTATATTATTCCGAATCCTGTAAGGCAAATGCCACGCATCACCTAACAAATTTGCATTTTCTTTTCTGCCGCCGATGAAGGTGCCGTTGGTAATAAACTTCATTGTCATTCTGTCCTTCGTGTTCCTGTTTATCGTGTCGGTGTACACTAACTTCCTCCAGTTGTTAGGTGGTGGAATCATCATCTTGCTTGGTGTGGTTGTCTATTACGTCGGTATTAAATGGGATCCAAAGCCAGCAGCTTTTCAAAGAAAAATAGGTATGAAAAACCTTGCTATCATTCGTATATCTTTTAATTGTAAGCATGATGGACAGTGGTATGCCTACACATTTCAGTATAGAGCTTTGAGCGAAAACAGTTCCTTATGATAATAAGGGTTTAAAACGGTTAAATATTCTCTTCATTATTATTTCATTTAGCTATAATGTTTCTCTTATTTTCCCTTTCCATACAAAGCGAGCATGAATGGCGACTAAACTAATCCTTTACAGAAATACTCCTGAGGATTTTAATATATATATATATATATATATATATATATATATATATATATATATATATATATATATATATATATATATATATATATATATATATATATATATATATATATATTTATATATATATATATATATATATATATATATATATATATATATATATATATATATATATATATATATATATACATACATACATATATACATACATACATACATACACACAAACATACATACATACACACACACACATATACATACACCCATACATATGCACACATACATACACACATACGTACATACATACATACATACATATATATATATATATATATATATATATATATATATATATATATATATATATATATATATATATATATATATATATATATATATATATATATATATATATATATATATATATATATATATATATATATATATATATAATACAAATTCACGGGAATATTTCTTTAACTACTCTCAAGAAATGTTGAATTTCTCTAAAAACTTGCTTTGCAGTTAAAAACGACAGGTTATTCGATCAGCTTCATTAGATCAAACTGTCAAACAGCGAAATTTAAAAGATACTTCGCATTCCTACTCTTTCTCAATTAACTTCTAGCAATATGTTTCACAGTTAAAAGAAGGAGATTTAGAAATTATTAAAAAAAATTATTGTGCACTCTATCTGTATGTTGAGAAAATTGTAGAATAGGATAACGCGGAAAGACATTTGTTTTCATTTGTTTATTATAGTTAACCTGACAGCGCTGTGTTTAACAGGACAGGGGAAGCTTGTTCTACGTTTACTCGTGTGGTGCAACTTAAAGAATTATTTGATATAATGGACTATAAAGTATGTAGTATACACGTTGTTCCCTTTTGGACATAATGTGGCGGTGTAAGAAGAATGTTTGACATTAATTTGAGCGATAGGCCTAGCTGTACTGCTTCATTTTTTAAAGTAAGGGTGATGAGCCCTCATAGCATATTTACGTTGTGTCAACGTTGGTGAATTGGTTGACTGACCGGTTGGAAAAATTCAAGTTGGCTGTAGGTTGGCTGCTCATGGGCAAAAGGTTGGGCCTATACTATCAATTCTAATGTTGGATTAATGTACGTCCAACGTATGGCCAAGGACTTTGAAGTCCTTGGTATGGCTTACCAACGTTGGATCAATGTCATGAATATTGGATAAATGTATACGATAGCCAATAGTGTATTTGTAAGCTTATATGTTGGCACAACGTTTAATTGCTAACACAACGTTTTTGCAATGGTTGTCAACGATTGCTAACGTTGCACCAACGGTGTGTGCTACTTGGGAATGTGTGAACGGTGGACATAAATATTAAAAAGACGGCAACGGGAATGCTTTAAGTGCGGGCGCAGAAGTTGATCTCTACAATCTGGAACCTTTTGTAGTCAGTGGGAAGACAAAACTGGGAGATTTAACCCATCATTTCTTGCTGAAAAAGAAAGTTATCTGATTTTATTTTCTAGAAATAAATAAATTTAAGCAACAAAACTGAATAATTTGTACCTATACAAATTGCTCAAATCAAAGGCCGTTCGCCCTTACCAATAATGGTGCCTTTAGCATAATTATGTCCACCATCCAAAGTTTCCTTCAGAGTGTCCTGCCATCTCAGAGATAGAAATAGCACATAGAAATACCGAAAACTTAAATTTGGTGTTTTGTGGGCACTAGGTTCGAGAGCTTTCTTTTTATTTTGTAAAACTCAGAGTGAAGAAAATTTGACGGTGATCTAATGATTTTGTGGGATTTCTTTCTTTCTAACCCGTATCTATTTTGTTTCACAGATTCAGTCGATATCTTTATGCAGAAGATTTTTATGTCGATTCCACAAGAGGAAATATGTTATTAATGACGTTATGCTGCTCTTGGCGACCATTTTTTTCCAAAAATGAGGGATGATTCCTGCATGGAAGAATGGGAACGAAGTTTTCGATTAATGCATGTGTACATGGCAATTGTGGATATAGTATGTGGTTATAGGTGGTGTATTACGTCTACATTTTTGAAACAGGGTGTCTTTTATCATTGATTTTATTATGTACAATTTTGTGCCGATGATAAACTATTAATTTTTCTGTAAATTTACATGTAAACCATATTTATAAACCTTTTTACCGGATTTTAAATGCATGATAAGAAATCGTAAATTGAAAATATGATGAAGGTGTATGTTATTGTTCAGTTTGTATTCTAGTAAAGTTAAATGAGTGATTTGAATGCCCTAAGCTGCTAAGTGCTACCTTAATGGCACAGTCAAAAACACTTTTGGACACGTCTTGCTGAAATCATATACACTAGGTAATTGACCGTATATGCCGTGTAATTGGCCACAAAAACACGGATGCTTGTTATGAAATGGTTATATAAATGTCCAAACAGGTAGTTTCATAGATGTGTGCAAACAAGGTGTAAACACCGAAATAGATGTTTTCTGACCGCAGCGATAAGTGGAAATACAGATTTCAATTGATAATCCATCCACAACAAGAAAATGTGTCTATCAAATCACTCTAGTTAAATTTGAATGAGAATTCTCTATCACATGGGGTAAGAAAAGAACACACATATAAATACACGAAGGAAAATAATTAATTATGTAATGAATAATTTCAATTTCCAATTAGTTTCTTGCAGTACAAAATTATGAAACATATGCACTACATTTTATATATTTGTATAAACATGTATATGTTTATATATATATATATATATATATATATATATATGTATATATATATATATATATATATATATATATAAATATAAATATATATATATTTTTTTATACATATGTATATATATATAAATATACATATGATGGGTTAATCATTCTAACATATGTATTATATATATAGATCATATATGTATATGAATATAGATTTTTATATATATATATATACATATATATATATATATAGATATGTATATATATATATATATATATATATAGACATATATATATACACGAAGGAAAATAATTAATTATGTAATAAATAATTTCAATTTCCAATTAGTTTCTTGCAGTACAAAATTATGAAACATATGCACTACATTTTATATATTTGTATAAATATGTATATGTATATGTTTATATATATATATATATATATATATATATATATATATATATATATATATATGTATATATATATTTAAATATATATATATATATATATATTTTTATATATATGTATATATATATAAATATATATATATACATATGATGGGTTAATCATTCTAACATATGTATTATATATATAGATCATATATGTATATGAATATAGATTTATATATATATATATATATATATATATATATAGATATGTATATATATATATATATATATATAGATATATATATAGACATATATATATATATATATATATATATGTATATATATATTTATATATATATGCATACATATATACATATATATGTATATATATATATATATATATATATGTATATATATATATATATATATATATACATATATATATATATATATATATATATATACACATATATATATATATATATATATACATATATTTATATTTATATACATATATACACATATGTATATATATATATATATATATATATTGCAAAAGACTTGTTTTCTTTTTAACGGTGATGGCGTTACCGGTAGATACAATTTTGCCGGTTATGATTTGATGTTCGCGACTTTATCATCGCATGATGTTTCACTGTATTCTGATTAGTGTTCGTTGGTTTGTGTGGTTTTACTGTTGGATGCGGTTTCTGTTGTTGGCTCATTGTTTTCCGTTGTCGGTTGCTGTGCTTTCTTTGCATCAGATTTCGTAACAGTTTTTCCCTTAATGTTCGATGTGAGTTTTGAATAAGATTTTTTTTTTTGTTCGACGACGCTTGCTACTGTTCAATTACTGTACAATCTTTTTTGAACAACGGTTTTGGAGTTCATATTGTTCGAAATCAAGATCCGATTTGATAAAGGGATCGTTTTGAAGGTTATTGTGAAGTATGTTAAAGTAGTTTCACCTTTTTATTAGTGCGTTTTATTTTAGCGTAACCTTTCTCGCTTCACTACCAAACTGCCACAATTCTCAATTTCATCAACATTCAAATCTTTCCGATTGTGGATGATTTCGTACACCACTTTAAGAAAAAGCTAAAAGTGCAAAACAACACATTACTGTCGAAGTTACAAATTTCACGCAGGACGTGTCAAAAAGAGGTGTTGACTGTTTCCATTTAGTAAGGACTTGTGCCCGATTAAGGTACCCTACTATGCTTTCATGAAAGTGTTTTATACTTTTTACGTTTTTCTATCTTATAATAATAAATTATAAATGAAAAATAAGAATATTGACCACTGGTGTTATTTTTTGTATTTATATATTTACATTACATTACTCAACAACTTCACATCTTTTGAGCCCTTTCAATGCTATTTGCTTCGCTAAAATGTATACATGAATGTTGTTAAATTCCAATTTTCCCCAGGGATGGGAAGGGGGTCACCGTTCCTTTTCCAGTGCAGTAGTTACAATTTTAGCTATGTTTGGCATTTTAGTAATATTTCTCAAAATATCACTTTTCTTCACCTCTCAACAACTTCATCTTCTTTATATGATTCACTGAATGTTTGGAAAAAGCACTTTTTGCGATCAAAAGTGGAATGTTCTTTCCTCCCAAGTACAATTTATTTGCCATCTCGGCCATTCCAAAGCTAGACAGATGTTTTTCTCCATTCTCCTCATAACACGCACCTGGAATGTGACCATGAAGAGAGACAAAGTATGCCATTGAAAACCCTGTCATAAAGGCATCAAACCCAGCTCTGTGATTTCCATGTTTTTGCAATATTTTGGAACCGTTCAAGGAAGCCTTATCTTCCTTGACAGATGTTTTTGTGATAGACTTGTCAAAATCATGAGTTCTATGAATGCTATCACTCTCTTCATCTTGTGCAATAAGCTCTTTATCCATTTGTTTTTCATGTGCGGCAGATTCTGTAGGAGAGACTTCACCAACTATTACTTCATGATCAGTAATATCATCCGCAGAGTTTACCTCCATTCCACTCTTTTTACAATCCCCGACGTTTGATTCTACACATCCATCCATTTCTAAATCTTCAGTGTCGATCATCTCTTCAAATTCTGCCGCTTGCTCATGTTCTGTAGTTTCCACATCCTCTGTTAATTTCATCTTCTTGCCATCTCCTTCATCTTTGCTCTCTGCAAGTCGTCTCGTCCTTGCATCTTTCTTACGTTTTCTCTTTTCCGCTCTCTTTCTTCTCTGTTTCTCCTTTTGCTCCTCGATCTTGGAATGCTCGTCTAATATCGAGTCGATATTATGAGTACCAGAACAAGTTTTCCCACCTGGACAGAAACCAAATGACTACAAAGAAAAGGAAAATGTCAATCGTCAGATGGGAATCTCACAAGCACATACTATATGAACATGAATGCTCACAGGTATATGGTCAGCTCCAAATATTTTCTCTATTGCTTACCATTAGAAAGAGTATAAAATGCTGAGTAAACCAGAATAAAACCAGTATTAAAATGATAAAAACAGCCTATATCTAGCTTTTGCATTAGGGCTGATCAAAGTTTAAGCATTTTTTGATGTATGAAAAATTTGTGTATGAATGGGAAGATGGCTCAAAATTTGTATGTAATTCTTAAAGAAAAATTCCGAATCACTTTCTTAAAAATGATGAGAAAGTCTTTTTCTAGATCCTGCCAGAATTTCATTGGAGTATGGTAAAAGACTGCAAAATGTTTGTTATGAAATTGCTAGAGCACTTCAAAAAATTATTAGAGGCAATTAAAAAACAAAAGATTAACATGAGACAATACCAAAGTCACCCAATCCTATGTTACAAACTTGCATATTGATGTTTGAAAACTCAAATGTTGAAAATACATTTAAGAAATATTTTGGTATGGTTTCTTAGAGATTTTACAAGAGCTATCGGTCAAAACGTAGGGGGTCATTTTTGTAAAGTCGATGGATTTTTGAAATACAACAGGTTTCGTTTTGTGTACTCGTGTCATTGAAAAATAGTATCACTGGTTCCCAATGCCACCAGTGGGCTTGAATATTCTTTAGACTCAATTAAAAAATGCCCTCTCTTTTCAGCTGTCAGTTCCCTTAAAGCTATCTAGGAATTGTTGAAAGCTATCTAGGAATTGCTAGGAATTGTTGAATGCAATCTATGAATTGTTGGAAGCAATCTAGGAATTGTTGAATGCAATCTAGGAATTGTTGAAAGCAATCTAGGAATTGTTGAAAGCAATCTAGGAATTGTTGAAAGCAATCTAGGAATTGTTGAAAGAAATCTAGGAATTAATGAAAGCAATCTAGGAATTGTTAAAATAACACAGGTTTAATCTTTTTACTCATCTTGTTGAAAAATTACTTAAGTAGTAGTAAGAAAGAATTATGATTAATTTGAAAATTTGTATCACAGGTTTCCAAAGCCACCATGTACACGAAAAGCGTGTTGGAATATTCTGTAGACTCCAGTAAAATACGGCCTCACTTTTTCGCCATCAGCAATCTAGGAATAATTGCCTCTAAATGTCCAGAGACATTTAAAAAACATTGACATGTTAAACTAAATAGCATTTATGATGTATTAAAATTGGCATCAAAAACCTTCAAATAAAAGCCTATCTAGAGATTGAACATTCTAGCTCCATAAAAGCACTTGGCAGTTTGATTTGGTTGGTAATGTTTAACTACAGTATGCCACTAATGCCAGAGAGCTTAAACTAAATTAAAGCTGATGTAAAGCAAAAGTATGAAGTAAGAAAATATAATAAACAAGACTGGTGCAGCATTAAAGGAAGAAAAATTTGTACAGATGGATGTTTTACATGTTGTTGCTCCCCCTCACCCAACCAAAATATACCTTTCACTCACCCTTCCCAACCTTTTGTTACTCATGTATCTCAAGAGTCTCTTGAAAGGGGCTGGGTCTGATGATGAAAGGGATTGGGTTTGTTGAAAGGGCCTGGGTCTGTTTAAAAGGATGAGTATGTTAAAAGGGGCTGGATCTGTTAAAAGGGACCGGGTTTGTTGAAGGAATTGGGTCTGTTGAAAGGGGCTGGGTCTGTTGGAAGGGACTGGGTCTGATGAAAGGGATTGGGTCGGTTGAAAGGGGATGGGTCTGTTTAAAGGGATTGAGTATTTTGAAAGGGGTTGGATCTGTTGAAAGGGACAGGGTCTGTTGAAAGGGACTGGGTCTGTTGAAAGGGACTGGGTCTGTTGAAAGGGGCTGGGTCTGTTGAAAGGGATTGGGTCTGTTGAAAGGAATTGGGTCTGTTGAAAGGGCTGGGTCTGTTGGAAGGGACATCTGTCGAAAGGGACTGGGTCTGTTGAAAGGGGCTGGGTCTGTTGAAAGGGACTGGGTCTGTTGAAAGGGACGGGGTCTCTTGAAAGGGGCATTTGTTAAAAGGGACTGGGTAAGTTGAAAGGGGCTGGGTCTGTTGAAAGGGACTGGGTCTGATGAAAGGGATTGGGTTCGGTGGAAAAGGCCTGGGTCTATTTAAAGGGATTGAGTATGTTGAAATGGGCTGGATCTGTTGAAAGGGACCGGGTCTGTTAAAAGGGACTGGGTCTGTTAAAAGGGGCTGGATCTGTTGAAAGGGACTGGGTCTCTTGAAAGGAATTGGGTTTGTTGAAAGGGGCTGGGTCTGTTAAAAGGGACATTTGTTGAAAGGGGCTGGATCTGTTGAAAGGGGCTGGATCTGTTGAAAGAGACTGGGTCTGTTGAAAGAGACTGGGTCTGTTGAAAGGGGCTGGGTCTGTTGAAAGGGACTGGATTTGTTGAAAGGAATTGGGTCTAATGAAAAGGGCTGGGCCTGTTGAAAGGGTCTGTTGAAAGGGGCCGGTTCTTTTGAAAAAGACTAGGTCTGTTTAAAAGGACTGGGTCTGGTGAAAAGGACTGGGATCGTTGAAATAGACTGGGTTTGTTGAAAAGGACTGAGTCTGTTGAAAGGGACCGGGTCTCTTAAAAGGGACCGGGTCTCTTGAAAGGGACCGGGTCTCTTGAAAGGGACTGGGTCTCTTGCAAGGGACTGGTTTTCTTGAAAGGGACTGGGTCTCATGAAAGGGACGGGTCTCTTGACAGGGACCGGGTCTCTTAAAAGAGACCGGGTCTCTTGAAAGGGACCGCGTCTCCTGAAAGAGACCAGGTCTCTTGAAAGGGACCAAGTCTCTTGAAAGGGACCGGGTCTCTTAAAAGGGACCGGGTCTCTTGAAAGGGACCGGGTCTCTTGAAAGGGACCGGGTCTCTTGAAACAGACTGGTCTCTTTAAATAAACCGGGCTCTTGAAATAAGAATTCCGAACAAATTAAAAAATTGTTGTCAGCAGTCAACTGGACAAATTAAAACTTAAACGGTAAATACCGTCATGGTTCGCATGCTCATGCAAATTGACACCCATATCATATGATCTGGCCAAAATGGCATCTCACACTTGAGTCCCACATGGCGTCCCATGTCCCACATGGCATCCCACTCCATGTCCCACATGGCATCCCACCCATGTCCCACATGGCATCCCACCCCATGTCCCACATGGCATCCCACCCCATGTCCCACATGGCATCCCACCCCATGTCCCACATGGCATCCCACCCCATGTCCCACATGGCATCCCACCCCATGTCCCACATGGCATCCCACCCCATGTCCCACATGGCATCCCACCCCATGTCCCACATGGCATCCTACCCCATGTCCCCACACAACACCCCATCCCATGTCCCACATGGCATTCCACCATATCTCCCACATGGCATCCCATCCCATGTCCCACATGACATCCCATGTCCCACATGGCATTCCATCATATGTCCCACAGGGCATCCCATCCTATAACCCACATGGCATCCTACTCCATGTCCCACATGGCATCCCACCCCATGTCCCACATGGCATCCCACCCCATGTCCCACATGGCATTCTATCCCATGTCCCACACGACATCCCCTCCCATGTCCCACATGGCATTCCACCATATCTCTCACATGGCATTCCACCATATGTCCCACATGGCATCCCATGCTATGACCCACATGGATCCCATCCTACATGTATGTCCCACATTAATCCAACCATATGTACCACATGACATCCCTCTCTATGTCCCACATGGCATCCCTCCCTGTGTCCTGCATCAGTGGCATCCCACCCCATGTCCCACATGGCATCCCACCCCATGTCCCACATGGCATTTTATCCCATGTCCCACACGACATCCCCTCCCATGTCCCACATGGCATTCCACCATATCTCCAACATGGCATCCCACCCCATGTCCCACATGACATCCCATGTCCCACATAGCATTCCATCATATGTCCCACAGGGCATCCCATCCTATGACCCACATGGCATCCCACCCCATGTCCCACATGGCATTCTATCCCATGTCCCACACGAATTCCCATCCCATGTCCCACATGGTATTCCACCATATCTCCCACATGGCATCCCACCCCATGTCCCACATGACATCCCATGTCCCACATGGCATTCCATCATATGTCCCACATGGCATCCCACCATATCTCCCACATGGCTTTCCACCATACAGTGTCTCACATGGCATATTCCACCATATGTCCCACATGGCATTCCACCATGTCCCACATAGCATCCCATGCTATGACCCACATGGATCCCATCCTACATGTATGTCCCACATTAATCCAACCATATGTACCACATGACATCCCTCCCTATGTCCCACATGGCATCCCTCCCTGTGTCCTGCATCAGTGGCTTCCCACCTGATGTCCCACATGGCATCCTATCCCATGTCCCACACGAATTCCCATCCCATGTCCCACATGGTATTTCACCATATCTCCCACATGGCATCCCACTCCATGTCCCACATGGCATCCCATGTCCCACATGGCATTCCATCATATGTCCCACAGGGCATCCCACCATATCTCCCACATGGCTTTCCACCATACAGTGTCTCACATGGCATATTCCACCATATGTCCCACATGGCATTCCACCATATGTCCCACATGGCATCCCATGTTATGACCCACATGGATCCCATCCTACATGTATGTCCCACATTAATCCAACCATATGTACCACATGACATCCCTCCCTATGTCCCACATGGCATCCCTCCCTGTGTCCTGCATCAGTGGCTTCCCACCTGATGTCCCACATGGCATCCCACCATATGTTCCACATGGTATCCCTCCCAATGACATCGTACTTTATGTCCCATATGGCATCACATCCCATGTTCCCATAGCCTCCCACCCTATGTCCCACATAGCCTCCTACCCTATGTCATACATGGCATCCTACCTTATGTCACACATGGCATCCTACCCTATGTCACACATGGCATCACAACCTATGTCACACTCTGTGTTACTCGTGGCATCCCACCATGTCCCACATGGCATTCTACCCTGTTCCACATGGCATCCCACCCCATGTCCCACATGGCATCCCACCCCATGTCCCACATGACATCCCATAGGCTCCATAAGGAGTCTCATCCTAGCTATCACAGTCCGTGATTGAGCATACTATGTATGAAAGTGTCAATTCATATAACTTATATGCAAATAAATTGTTGAAATGGGGTGGGACGCCATGTCCCACATGACATCCCATGTCCCACATGACATTCTATCCCATGGCAATCCACCCTATGTCCTGCATGGCATTCCACTACATATCCTATGTGGCATTCCACCCTGTTCCACATGGCATCCCACCCCATGTCCCACATGGTAGCCCACCCCATGTCCCATATGGCATCCCACATTGGCATCCCTCCCTATGTCTCACATGATGTTCCATTAGCTCCATAAGAAGTCTCATCCTAGCTATCACAGTCCCTGAATGAGCATACTATGTATTAAAGTATCAGTTTATATAACTTATATGCAAATGAGTTGTTGAATAAGAAAAAAAAAGGTGGAGTCAAATAATTATGCCTGATATAGCCCTTGGTGTATACAACATGGTAAATATTATATCTTATGTACCTCATGGCTCCCATCCATGTCCCACATGGCATCCCTCCCTATATTTATATACAATCACATCCTGTCACACTCCCTGACTAAGCATACTAAATAAAAAAGTCTGGTCAGGTCATATACTGTAGCAACTTTATGCAAATGAGCACAATAATAAAGGTGGAGTTTAAAAAATCATGCCTGATATAACTGTTGGTGCCCAAATATTTTAAAGATTTTTAAGGATTTTATATCTCAAGTGCTACAAAAGAGACTTGAGGATCTTTGAAGAATATTGGAAAATTATATAATTTTACAGTTATCTTCTAAGAAAATATCAAATGTTTTGTAGGCTTTTTAAGGAACTAGTCTTTAATCCTGTCTTAAGTATCTCTGAAAAACTTTAACACTTTTTAAGGAAATACTAACCTTCCATAAGGATATCTAAAGAAACTTTAACTTTTTCTGAGTAACTCTGAAGAAACTTTAACATTTTCTGAGAAATTCTCAAAAAAAACTTTAACACTTCTGAGGAAATCTCAGGACAAATCTGTGGACAGCCGGACAGCTGAACGGACGTAATCGCCATTACATAGGCTCGCATAAATGCTTCACATGCGAACCAAAAATAAGAATATATTGAATGAATATCAAGAGATGCAAATACGCACAATGCACTTACCGAATAAAATTCACAGATTTTTGAAGTGCTGGCTATTTCAGTATCACTTTGAGAAACTATTTCTGTTTTTGCATCAGGGAGGTTGCAGGGATGACATTCGATGAAGTTCACATTCTCAGGGTAAGTCATAAATTCAAGCTGTATATGGCACAAACCTTTCTGAGATTTTTTAAAGTTGTCTCGTTGACTGAAAATTAAATGGAAGATAATTGCTAATGGGTGGTTCCACCAGGTAGCAGTGCAATTTGTGCCATTAGGGGTTTTCTTTTACATTTTACTTGATTAAATTAAGAAAATATACCCTTTAGGTTTAGAGAGCAAGCTCTAGATTGTTACCTTTATGCATATTTTTTTGTGGACAAAATTGGCAAACCTTTGTAACATGAACATGCCTAGGTAATGCCTGCAGGCCCGTAGCCTGCATGAGGTACAGCCGTTTCCTCTCCCCTTGCAAAGGTTTGTACAACCCTTGTGTAAAATCAAACAACAAATATACAATACAGTATAACAAGAATAATTGGAGAATCTGCCCACATGCCCCCTCTTGAAGTGCTTGTGCCCCCTTTGTGAAAGGTCCTGGCTACTGGCCTGAATGTCTGGTACAGAACCCTAACCGTATGCAAAATTCTTTTCAAATGCTCCCCCCCCCCCCTTCCCCCCAACACACTCACACCATACATATAACTGCATGCAGCCACCCCATCCTTCCTAAATACCCATACACTGTATAAAACCCTAGGTATTTGTTTTATGTAAATGAAATGATTAATTCATGGTCGCCCAAACTAGTAGCATGCAAATTTGTCTTGTGTTATGGTGTGACTAGGAGTTACAGCAGCTGAATTCTATATCATCATTTATCTCTCACCCTATATGATTATATCTGAAGGGTCCAAGTTGTGGGAAAATTACAAGACAACACTAATTACGAATTGCAAGAAAGATATAGAATAATTAAAGGTCTGTGTCCAATATTGGTATACAATTATAGTGTCATTTGTATAGACTGTAAGGCATGATGCATATATAGTAACGCAGATCCTTCCCTGTACATCATATATAGGGAAGAATACCCCAATTAGTTGCTACCAAAAGAGAGGGAAAATCACACTAAAATTCCCTTACACCCAATCCAACCAATGCCCTACCCTTCATTGTGCACAGAATTTATATCCCTTGATTAGAAATCCAAGATGACTATACCTTTTTCTGAAAACGTACTCCAAATAGGAAGCTGGAAAGTGAGCATGGAAGTCAGCAATGTACTTTGTATCAAACAATCCTCCAGCAAACATCTCACTGAGATCCGAAACAAACTGATGGGACGATGAAGGCAAGTCCGTGTACAGGTTATGATAAAAGAACGCCATGTCCACCAGACCATTGTGCACTATGATTGGTTTCTGATACAGCAAGAGGGCGGCAAATAGATTTCTAACCGAAACAGACTTGCATTCATTCTTCTGTTGGATAAAGGAATACATTTTTTTCTTCAAATGTTTAAAAGAAGTTGACGGCCGAAAAATGAGAGCATATTTTTTTTTTTTGAGTCTGATAAATGTTCGAACACACTTTCTGTGCATGTTATGGTACTGAAAACCTTCGATACAAATGTTCAAATTATTCATAATTATTTCTTATGACTGCTAAGTAATTTTTCAATGACACGAGTATCAAAAATTACACCTGTGTTATTTCAAAATTCCCTTCACTTAGCAAAAGACTCACTTTTCAACCAAGTACTCCTTTAAGATCAATGTAATGTTAATGATTAATGGCATATATGTTGGAAATTTAAAAGAGCAATTGAAGCATGCTTTTAAAAATGATTGAAATCATAAGAAGGAACATACAATTGACCAATTCATAGATCGCTTACAATTTAAACTAATATTATTCAAATAGGATTAAAATTAGACAGCAATTGAAAGGGATATAACAATTATCTAATTTTCTAATGTGTATCTTTGCATTGTTTCCATGGTTAATCTATTTTCAAATTCAAATCATTTGCTTGAAAAATGATTTGAAGTTGATCTTATTAACCTATGCCAAGGGTTCTTAATTAAATTTTTCCAAGGGCCATCATTTCACAACAGTTTAAGGCTGTGGGCCAATCGCGTGGCAAAACAAGCGTCATATGACAAACAAAACCCATCAAAACAATCCCTGAATACAAACAAGTTGAGAGCATGTGTGATTAGAAGGAAGTATGCCAGAATTCAGCGGTTCTCTTATCCACCTTCCTTTGACAAGCCACAAGCCCAATTTATAGCGGAACTAAAGATACAATTTTATTTGAATAAGCCACAATGTTTTAAGTGAGCTGATCTGCCTAGGTAAAAAAACAGAATAAACAAGTATTTTGCAATTTTTACCGATCTCATTTGAATTGATCTTACACGCAATGCATTGTATTGCATCATATAACAACTATTGTTCGCAGGGCCAGATTGGATTGTCTGGCAGGCCAGATTAGATTGTCTGGCAGGCCAGATTTGGCTCCCAGCCGCCTACTAAGAATCGCCAACCTATGCCCATAAAGTTAGTAGACCATTTTAAAGAAGAACTTATTCCCATATGGCAAGTCAAATATGTTTTATAACTTACCACATCTGCACCCCTATGGTAAGGAACTCCCTTAGTATACTGCTTATTAAAATCAAACCCATGCTCCACCAAAAACTTCAAGGAACCTGGTTCAACTGTGTAGTCTTCATCACAAAGAGTCACAATGTTGAAGGTTTGAACTGCAAACCTGCGACCTATCTCCTGATCATTTGATGATTTCTTGTAGCAAAAGCATGAAAGACCAATAGAGAGAATTGCTCTCGTCTTTGCAATGTCACAAAGCCCCGCATAACGGTCATCCATTGATCTTGAAAGAAAAAAAACAGATTTTTTTTTTTAAATGATGTTATCAATTCAAAGAAAATGGTTACTGGTAAGAATATTCCTCTTGAATGACACAGGAAAAAATTGTAAAGAAAGTATTGAAACATCTGAATCTGTTAAAAGTCTATGGACAGGTAAAAAGGTAAAGGTTAAAGCATTCAAATCTGAGTTTTAAATTCTTTCAATTTTAAAATAGCATGTGTAGTTCTCAAGTTTGAAATTTTCCTAATACATTGAAAAAAATGTGATGTATGAACATGAAAATGTCTCAAAATGTTTTAATTTTTTTGTTTTGTTGTATTTCCTCTCCTAATTTCAGATCTTGAAAATAACAAACTGCCTTCTCCAGCTTGAGGTTGGTTGGGGTGTGGTAACGATCAACTCCTCTTCATTAGAATTACCTTCCCTTTATCAAAGAGCAATGGCAAAGCATTAAAAAACAATGGAAATCTTTACATAAGAAAATAAAGATTATGTCCCATTCATATATCACAAGAGTAACACAAAATTTGCATACATGTATTTGCCCATGTTGGCTCAAAACTCTTCAAAAAGCTGTAAAATTGGCAATTCGTTTAAAATTTGTGCATTTTTAAAGTTTTTTAGTGAATTTTAAATCAATTTAGCTAATGTTGCCTCTACCTGTCCTTATACAGTACATGTATAATGTACAGTTATACAGATTTTTTCAGATCTGTACACAAATGACTGAAATGAGACTACAGTATTTATTGACATCATGGTTTCACATTCCTAGAAAATCACTGTTTCTGACTTGAATAGTTTCTACAATTTTGTGACTTTAAAGTCCCTACATATTTCAAGAGATTACTACAAATGTTCAGTTAAGTACAGTATTACTAATTTCTAAAAAACAATAATGTAAAAAAACAACACTCAATTAGTTATAAAATCAAATATATTAAACAATTGCTAAAAAGTAAGGCTATAATGTCACTGATCGAATCCACAGTAGACTTTCTACACCAATCATTAGTTATTGTTGTTGTTGCATCTGTAGAGAACAACTGGTAAATTAAATTGATACTCTATATTCTAATTTGCTTAAAGACATAAAGTCTGATGCAATCCTTATTCCATATGACAGAGGATTAAAATCTAAACCAACTACCATAAACAGCAAGTCAAAATCTCATTCCTATCTCAAATTACTCATGTTAACGTTGACACACAGAGGCTGCCATTTTGTAGAATTGAAATCTTGTGCATGATAACACTGTTTCCCCAGCAGGAACATAAGGATTATAATGCATTTTTTTATCAATTTTCATTTAAATATAGGCACGACTGCAGTGCCTGTAAGAATTTTGTGAAAATTATAGGCATGGGCTTGTAAGAATTTTGTCATAATCAAAGGCACAACCATCAAGGGCAGGGGAGTGGTGCTTTCTGAAAGGTGCTGAAATTCAAATTGAATCATGCCCGCTTCCCCCACTTGCCCTCCCCCTCCAAAAAAAAATGATAGGAGTGACATATTCAAACGAACTTTTGTGCATTGGTAAGATTTTACCCCAAAACTAATTAATTTTCGCCACTATAACCCCTGGGCAAATTGACAAAAAAAGCCCTCCCCACCATCCTACTTGAGTCTTGACAGTAGGGCCAGGGGATGAATTGGACGCAGAGAGAAATTGGCCTAGGAGATTTAGCCAAAAAAATAACTCATGAAAAACATGGCTTGTTTATGAATTTGATAATACCTTCTAAAAATTGTCACCTTTTAAAGATACATACTGTAACACCCTGCCTGGTCTCTTCTACTTCCATGCTGGAATTGATCCTCGAACCTCATGCTCATGTTTATGTGTCCGATGTATTACTGTTTCGTGTCGTTTGAGTTATGAATTTGTTATTCTTATTCAATGCCATAATTTATTGGCTATAGCACTGGAACCCTGTGGCTTCACTGATTGGTCAATCACTTGAGTCTATCTTGCATGTACATGTAGAAATTAAATAAAGCTAGATGCAGGACAACACAATACCTATCTACATTTGCTTTTCACATTATCCATACTTGGAACAGTTTGAATGTTCATGTTGTTAGTGCCCCATCAATTATTAGTTTTAAGTCAAGGCTAAATGTGTTTTGGAATGATCACTCGTTAAAGTTCAAGAAAGACTGCCTGTAACTGCTGGCTCTTGCCCACTGCATGTTGAGGTGTTCGAAAAATCTGTCTGCAAGACTGCAAGCCATGATCGGTAGAAAAGAAGGCAACAAGTCTACATGACTTACTTACCTTGGTCAGAAATAGTAAGAAGAATCAACATCAACTACAGTACACTGTAGGCCTAACCTACTGTAATGTACCTCAGTCACAACTCACAGTGACTGTCCCCGTGACTGTCATGAAAACGTAAAAAAGTAGCACTAATTCGTCATTTTTATCCGTGAAGTGACTTCTAATATACACAATTACTTCTCTTCATACATGAAGAAATAGAACGTAGTGAAGTTACATTATTCATATCTTAAATCATGATTTCGTAACTGTAATATTCGCCTCCATAGTTTCGCAGATTTGGTAGGCCCAAAGCATAAACATAATTTCGCAGATCTAGTATGAGGTATATATTAGAGCACTAACTTGGCAACAAGCTTCTTCCTGGGGCCAAGACCACTGAGTTCTGCATCTATTGCAATGAAAGTGGAAGTTTTGCAAGCAAAGAGGATTGAAGGCCATAGGTTTTGAAAGTTTTCTCGATGGACATCAACAACAGGGACCTCTTTAAAATTCGCCATCGTCTGCCCTGATTCACGATTTGGAAGCTGCATGCTCACCGTTGAAATTAGCTGAGTCGCCCTAGTCGCTGAGCACGAGAACTCTCACAGATCGTTTTCTGACTTCAGGATTCTCCTGGATCCTCTTCTGTCCGCTCAAAGCTTGTATTTATGCTGAATTTTTCTTGTCTAGTTGGGTTAATCTGAATGCGTTCTTTGTAATCATAGTATAAGAGCTGGTTTTCCAATGTCTGTCTAGTCTTGCCTCAAATATGTGGGCATTGATCTAGATATTACTACTGAATTTGGTAAACTATTCCATATGTCAACTGAGCGGTGCACAAAAAGAATTTCCTGATGTATGTCGGCAACACTTGCCTAAATTAACCAGAACCAACTGTGGTTCCAAAGTTTTTCATAAGCTGATTGATTGGCAAATTTGTTATTAATTGTCATGTCATTGCATATCAGGAAATATTTGTTCCATGATATTTATTCATAAGCTTTACCCAGTCACCCACCATGCTGATCAATAAAAAATGTTGACGACCGTTGCCCGGAATTTGAAAAGGGAGTTCGTTTTTCGTTTAAAAGGGCAATAAACTATAACATTCCATGTGATTATTATTCTTTTAGATTTCAAAGGGGCATTTTCTCGACAAAAAGTTCGTTTGACCCCCCCCCTTCGGCTCACTAAATCTATATACAGACTTGGAGGACATACGTATATTACTTAAGAGGTCGTGCGCCCCCCGTCTCCCCCTGCCCCAACACATACACTTTTCGAAAGCTTCCTAGACCCTTGAAACATTTTCCACTAAAGTGCAGTAGAACGAGTCCCTTGGCTATTTGCTGTAAGATTTGGATGATAAGACCTTGTATATTTTAAGCTGAGAGCAGCTTTTCTATTGGGACCTAATACATGAAAATGAAAAACTTAAGTAGGCCTATAATGTTTAGTACCTCATATAGGCTATACTTGCAAGAACTTATACGGCATTTTCAAAAACACCTGCCTGCCTTTACCTAAATAGGGGGAAATTTCCACTAATCATGTATATTTGTCCCCTCCCCCATTCATTCTTGCTTCTGGAGAGAAATCCCTGTTTATTGATTTCTAGACTTCTAGCCCACTGAGTGGTGGCTCCAGAGGGGGTCGAAGGTAGTTGCATAGGGTACGGCAGGTAGACATCCCCAAGCCAGGAGAAAATTCTAGTTGGGATTTCCCCAACTACGAATTTTTTCGACCAGAATTTCGGAAAATCTCAACTTGGATGAACTGGTTCAAGTTTGGAATATGTTCAATCTGAGTTGGGACCAGTTCATCCCAGTTGATAATTTGTTAAATCCAAGTTGGGACCAGTTCATCCTAATTGGGAAGGACCAGTTCATCCCTGTTGGGAATATCAACTGGTCTCAACAGGAATTTTTCTCTGGCTTTTGGAAATTGTGTGGTCTTTTTTCCAAGATACAACTGAAGTCTAAGATCGATCGAATTACTTAAGCAATCCAACATACATATTTTTTATTGTGTAAATTACCGACTTTTTGGGAAATTTTCGGTAGGGGGATGGGGAATAATGGCGGTGCCAACTAGACACCACGAACTGGAAGGGGGACATCGGCGGACTACAGGCTCCCTCTCGACATTTCTTCTCGGATTTGGGCAAATGCATGATAAAATCGATATTTGGGAGAAGTGGGGCCCGTCTCCCCAGTCCATCCCCTTCCCCGTGGCGGTGCTGAAAAGTGTGACATCATAATTGCAGATCCAAATAGTAGCTTTCAAGTGCATAATATGTATGGTCAATAAAGATTAGGCGTGGACGATCTGACTTGCTAACTTCAGAGATCCAAGATGGCGACCTCCTGGGGAAAAGCAATCAGGGCAACGAGAACTGTTGTATCTCAATTTCTGTCGAAACCCATTCGCCTGTCTCAATGGAAGTCGACGCATACTAATATCAAAAGGTTTATAGATACTGCTTTCACTAGCCTGAGCTTTTTAAGCACCCTACTCAAGTCATTGCATTTTTTTTTATACTGCACCAGCCTAACGTTTATGCTAGGCTAGGCCTGTAACGTTAATGATGATCAGATGATGCTTTACGCTTAGGCCTAACTAAGTTCAATGTCAATCGACATCGCCATAGGCCTAGGCAGCATTTTGTCCATCGTGTGTGACTTAAGGTGTGTGTGCAAAAATCACAAACAATCAAATAAAATGTTAACTGTTAAAGTCAATGCATGTCAGATGTAGACTAGGCTAGGCCTACAGACTTACAAGTAACAGTTAAAAACACTTGGGTTTAGAATAGAAGCCTGGATAGCTCTCTTTAAAAGCTATCCACAGTAGCAAGGACAACCGATAGTGGAAGACTGTTTCAATCTTTAATTGTCCGTGGGAAGAAACTATGTACATAGGCGGCACAAGAGAGGAATCATACTAGCTCAGAGCTACATGCTCTGATCCTAGTGAGAGGTATCTTAACTTCTTGTACGTGGAGCTTGTTACAAGATTATGTATCCTGGTGGCTGGAAGAGGGATGGCATTGTCATTCTGATGAATGCGGTACATAATGATTAACATTGGTAGATAGCTTGCGTTGTTGGAGCAGTGGCCATTCAAGCTGGTTAAGAAGTCCAGTGATGCTTTTACTAAGCAATGCATACTGATTTGTGACCCACTATGCTGCTTTTCTCTGGACATCTAGCTTTTTCTCCTTAGTCTTATGGAAAGAATCCCATACTGATGACTCATATGCCAGTTTTGGCCTGACAAGGGTCTAAGTTGTATACTGTATCTTTTACTGGTAATGCACTTGTCAGTTGTATGACTCACACCTACTACACCCCTACCCGGCAATGTTTACTTTTTACGCTCAGTTGGCGTTCATGTCCTCTTGAAGGATTTTTGCCGACTTAACCGTTTCAGATTCAGATGTCAGTCAAAGGTGAGTCATTGACATGAAATAGTGACTCACATGTGCGTCATTGTACCAAATTTTCAATTATTAGAGAGACTCTGGGATGGGTCAATTTACTTCAGACCCATTGACTTTGTACAGAGGTGATTGATTTGGGGTAAGTCAATTCACAAAATATGTCAGTCACCTACGTATACAGTAAGTAACAGAGGGGTGCGTCAATGTACATGTTTTGTCCACCCACTTTGGTGCAATGACTCACCTTGTCCGGGGGTGTAGGGTTGAGTCACAAAATTGATAGGGGCATAATGGACAGCTTGACAAGTTCCTTTTCAGGAGACCCAGGGTGCTTGTCTGAAATGTAATATGACCATGACATCTTCCTGTCTAGCTCAACACCAAGATAAGAGTGATGATCTGTCTCTGTGACTGGGGTGTTTTGTTTTGTTTTGTACATGATCCTCCTTTACTGGAGCTCTGCAAGACTCCTATATGGAGCATAGACGCCAAGCTATAGCCTGCATAGCAGATGCCAGTCTTGTGCAACCGGGCAGAAGTGGATAAACATTGGGTTTTCACTCTACTCTTTTCGGGAAGTGTTCAGAGAACCAGGTAGGGTGTGACTGTCCTACCATCAGGACCAACGGCTTAATGTCTCCTCCAAGGACAGCGAGCGCCATTCAACCATTGCCATTTCTCTTAATAGCTGCAAATGATGTACTTCCCATTTCATTATTGGTGTATTTGTCTGCATGGCTGTGGAAAAGCTGGTTAGACCTGTCCTAGGCTTGAACCGGGTACCTCCAGCATCTCAGTCATGTGCTCTACCAACTGAGCTACCTGACTCCTGTTATCCATTGAGTTCTGGTACTTATTTGGGATTCTCTTCCTGTGTATCTTTAAGGTATGACACTTGACTACATTGAAAGTCATCTGCCAGAGGTGACCATTTCAGAAGAGAGTCCAGATCCTGCTGTAGTTAGTACCAGTCCATCTTCATTGGAGTCAATTTGTCTGAAACTGTTATGCTAGGCCTACAATTGTAGTCAGAAGTAGTTGGGACAAATGTCTACGCCCCTTGACCAATGTTAACATCACATTTAACCATGTTTTTTGCAAAGCGTACAACATTGAATGGGGGGGAGGTGGAGAAAAATGCCATATAAATTTAGTGAGCGGTTTTGTCCCACCACTCTTGTCCACGATTGTAACGTTAGTCAGACTTAGTCCTAGCCTAGCTATTAGTCATATCCTAGTTATTCGTCATATACAGTTCCAGGCCTTTTACTTCCCCACGGATCTGTTTTTTCTTGTTGGCTGACGTTCACTGATTGCTGTCGTTTCTGATTTACGGCCTGACGGAGTTATTCAAGTCCTATGCAACGATGTTATACATTTATTCTAACTGAGTTAAGATGCTCAGCTACATTTATTGGGCTGAAATTTCCTGTCAAATTGCCTGTCTTTTGCGTGTCCAGCTTTGCACTCAAACAATTCTCAACTTCTTTTCTACATTCCAGTGAACAAAAATTGGACAAAATATGATCCAGTGTAGACAAAATCAGATGATTCTTGGCACACTTTCTCTGTCCGTTCTTCGCACTCTACAGCATTAAGTTTGTACTGAAGTTGTCAAATTCAAAAATGATACTCATGTGACTATTGTCTGATAATAATTGCAAATGTGTTTGCATTTCCTATGCGCGGTCCATTTAAAATTTTCGTCAGATCACGGAATACAAGTAAAATAATAATGTGAATTATGCAAAGAAATGCAAGTATTTATTGTTTACTTTTCTTAAAAATGCTCTAATACAGAAAAAGGTTGAATAATTATTTGCTGATTTTAAAGACGACACATATATACCGCACACAGAAATTTTTTCCACCCATTATACAATGAAGAAGTATTAAGTACAAATGTGCAGGCGTGACACTTGACAAAAGTTTTGAAACATGGCAACCAACAAAGTATCGGTGGATTTTACTTTGGCAAAATTCTTCTGTTAAAAGGCAATTAATGAACATTTTTTCCGGGTAATCAAATGAAGAGTGTGAAATCCCACCACTGTGCACAAAGGAAGTAAAGTTATTGCATTTTGGAAATTACATTTTCCTTAAGTGTGACTCGAATTGAAAACAGTATCTGCAACAACTTACGTATGCAAAACAAATGTCCCAGTGATAACATACATGTACATGGGTTGTGACAATAACTAGTCATATCCCACAATACACTTTTTAACATACTGGTAGCACGTCAGTGAAATATTACACTTTCCATACATAACGGTGAAGGTGTGTTGAACGGAAATTGATATATTGCCCTACATACAGGGAGGTATTGAATATTTATTGCAATGACGTTTCAATATATGTGCATCACCACATTCATTAATGTTAGAGTTCTTTTCTTCAAGAGGAAAGCTGCTTAACTCATCTCCTTATTGGTTTACCTCCCCCCAACCCTCTGCAACAATTGTCATTGCACCCTCCCAGTCTATCACGTTCTCCTTGCTTGCCCCCTGTAAAACCTTCCCAGAGCTTCCCTCAATCACCACATCTCAATAGCCAAGTTATTCCAGAAGAACCCTCTGGATAAAATTATCTCCTTCCTTCATCATGCTTCCCTCTACAACAATAACCTCTCCCACCCCCTCTCTCTACTTTGTTTTTTTTGCCCATGCACCTCCTCTCTTGATCCCAGCTTTCTGGCTTTTAGTTTTCGTGTTTTTCTCAATCTCCCTGTTTTCTTTCCTTCCTACCTCTGGAATGATCTAACCTCTCAGGCACAATTTGACCCTCGCTGTCGTGGTGCCGTTAAGCCCTCATCAAACAAACAAACTAATTGATACAAAATTATGAGTAATTAACTCAATGTGAATGCTGCTAAGAAATGTCTTTTAGAAACTAAGTCTTCACTTCCTCTCTGCACTCTACAATAGACCTGGGTCCATCCATCCATCCATCCATCCATGTTCATTTGTAGTAGGCGCCTTTTCCATAGGATACAAAGCGCCCAGAATGCTGCCCCAAAGTTCAGTAAGTAATACATGATTAAAAAGAAAAGTCTTAAGACGTGTTTTGAACTGTCCAAGTGAACTGGCATGGCGAATGTGTGAAGGCAAAGAGTTCCAAACATGGGGTGCTGCAGCTGAAAAGCCCTAGAACCAGCTTTGGTGTTAGTTCTGGGTTCAGTCAGAAAGTTTTCAGAAGAGGAGCGAAGGGATCGTGCTGGTGTATAAAGTTTCAGACTGTTGGATATGTATTCAGGTGATTGATGTATCAGGATTTGTAGACAATAAGACATGTTTTGTATAAAATTGCTGTGACACAGGAGCCAATGCAATTTGTTGAGCAAGGGTGAGGCATGATCACGACGACGTTTCCTGAAGATAAGCTTAGCAGCTTTATTTTGGAGTTTCTGTAGGCGATTTACATTTTTCATGGTAATACCATTCAAAAGGGAATTACAGTAGTCCAAACGTGATAGGATGAGTGATCGAACAACATAATGACAGGTTTCAACGTCAATGTACCGGCGAATCTTGCCAATGTTTCTAATGTGATAAATAATTGCTTTACTAAGTTGTGTCACATGGTTGTCCATTGACATTCTATTATCGAAAGCAACTCCCAGATTTTTAACTGAAGTGACTGGTGAGATGCAAGTATTGCAAAAACAAACTTGAGGTTCTCAAGGGCTTTACTAGCATTTGATGAAGAGAATATGATACACTCTGTTTTGTCCTCATTAAGTTTAAGTTTGTTTGCAATCATCCACTGTTGGATATCTTGCACACAGGAGGTCAGTTTGAATAAAGCACATTCAGCATCGAGTGGAACTTTAGGTTAAAGGCTAAGAAAATCTGTATATCATCAGCATATATGTGATACTGATCTTGTGCTTCCGCAATATGTCACCTATTGGGATAGTATAAAGTGTGAATGACAAAGGTCCTAAAACAGAGCCTTGTGGGGTCCCATATTCAAGATTTACAGTGTTGGAGTCAGCTCCAGGAACATGGACATGGTTAGTCCGACAATTAAAATATGATGATAGCCAATCCAAAGCGTTGCCAGAAATGCCAAAGCTATGCTCAAAACGACGAAGCATGATTTGGTGGTCTAGCGTATCAAACGCGGCAGACAGATCCAACATAAGAAATAATAGTATAGTCAGACAACATTCTGACAATAGTATCCTGTGTAGTATACGCTATAGCCACTACACGGCTGCTATACATGAGTGTGTAAATGTGGATGGAAAAGGGAAGTCTTAAACAACTAGTTTTTATAGTAATTTCTCTCTGGGACTTGAGGCCATAGGTTATGTTGTAGTGAACCCCAACTGAAAGTTAATGTTAATGCCATTTGGAAATTGGAACCAATAATTTACAGTATATTTGTCCCACCAGTAATTGATTTAAGGCCTACTTGTTCCAAAATACAGCATGACCTTTGCAAGCATTGTGGCAATTAGGATATTTAAAACCACAATACTTCATGACGTATATAATAAATATCATGACCTCCTTGTATGTTGGGCAATATATCTCTTTCCATGTTGAGCGTAATTTGGATTCGAATTGGGATTCTGGGGAAGGGGAGGTAACAGTGGGATTAGCATTCATGGGGGTAGCTGGAGGAGATGTCACCGTCCCCCTGGACACATCTTCTGGAATTGCCCATTGTGTGATCTTCTAGTTATAAGTTTAAAGACCCCATACAAATTAATAATGATAATAAATAAATGAATTATTAACTGAATCGTGCGCATCAATTTTGAAAGAATCCTAAACTTTTTTTTCTTTAAGAATACCATATTTTCTCTTGAACCAGTCATTCAGCCAGTGTCCGTACTTCGAAGTTCCATTTCTTTCTACTGTAATACAAACAGTTGTTTGCAATAGTTTTCAATCTTGATTATTCCTGATGTGGTTGACCTGATCAAATCACCAAAATTAAATGGCTTTGGAAGAAAAATAAAAAGTGAGTGCCCGCATCACTTTTCCAACTGTAATGTTACATGTGTGATCAGCCAGAGAATGGCCCTATGTGATTTGGTAATTGATAACTGTCATTTAAAAACATTTATTTTCCATACAAATTTGCATTTCTAACGTTTGATGAAACCATCACAAGATTTTTGTGAATTTCAGCTCTTTTAGAAATGGTTGAGGGGTGTGTAAACTTTTTTAAAAATCACAAGAATTAAACCATATTTTCATTGATTTCTTTAAAATGCACTGGTTAATTTCTAGTATGCTGATGAAGCAGACAGTAGAAAAGAATTAATTTAAACAATATCTTCAGACAACATGATTTGAAAACATCACAATGAAAATTGAACTGTCTGGCACATACAGTTTGTATAGTGAAAATGTGAAATATGGATATAGAAAGCTGCATTGTGTGTAAGTGAATCAATATATCTCGTAATCGGAAGCATGTATCAGGCTGCTAATGCTTGACTTGTTTGTATTAAAAAAAGAGAGACACAGAAGCTTACATTTCCAATTTGCAAAATATCAAATTGAACATGCCAAAATATTAGTTATGACAACCAACTAATTTTCCAATACTGAACTATCAATTTCTTTCATTGGTTGAGCTACAACATCACTGATGTCTAGTTTTATGGGGCCCTATGTAGGCCTAACTTAGTAGCCAGAATTGCACAGTGCGATTTTGTTTCTTTCTACAAATATAATTAAGAACAATGCCCAACACATCAGCTTAGCCCAAACAAATTCAAGAAATGGGAGTTTTTGATCCCAAATCGGGCAAAATGGAGGCCATTTTGAAGGATTTCTACAACAACTTCTGGCCTCATGCTCAAAGTTCACTTTATCTTATTGTTTTTTTAATTATTTTTTATGTTAATGTAGAGCGAACATAATACTACAGTAATTAATAACATTATCAAGAAGTCATGCACTCTCTTTCAGTAATTTTGAAATTAGACGAATTATTACAAATATGTTGTGATTCCTATTGACTCCAATGATAAACGTCCTAACATTTTTCTTCTAAAATTAATCTATAAGTTCACCTGTAGCTTAATGGCTGTTTAGCTCAATAATCAGCTGGTTAGCTGAATTAACCTTTCAAGGTTTCCAAGTAGGCCATGTCCATCATAGCAACGTGGTAACTATGTGGGGCAAACAAACCTCAAATCCCTAATCGTGCATTACCAATGTGTTGACATGTAGATGTTCGTGAGGCCTGCCGCAAGCTTTGATTCATTTGTTGCGCTTCTCCGGATCTTTAGAGTTTTTAGCAAATAGGATTCAGTTTGCTTAGTGTTCTGGGTAACAGCAATCAGATTTACAAAGCCCGCAGGGTCGTAAGCGCAATTTTTGTTCACCAATTTGCCGTCCCACTCAGTCTGTGTGTGTGCAGAAATTTGTTTTGTACAGTAAATTGCATTGACTACAAGAGCGCTAGCGACTTGTACTGTACCAGTACAGGGTAGGATGTTTGCCCCACTTGGTTACGCAGAGATTTTTTTGCTAGGCAAATTAGTGCGGTGATTGGTTAAAACAAGCTGTCAATCATTAAACCTAGAAAGCTTAATTGGTAGAGCACTCGCTTTCCAGTTGGAAGGTTATGGGATTGAATCCCAGCTAAGTCATACCAAAGACCTAAAAATGGGACCTGCCGCCCTCTTGTTTAATGCTTAGCATTTAAGAGTGGAGCAGCCTTTATGACGTAACTTGTGGCAGCATGCTGCAGCTTTGAGCTGTTTCTTTGTAAAGCGCTTTTCAATATACCTGTATAGAAAGGGCCCTATATAGAGTCCTTGTGTTATTATTATCATTATTATTATTATCATTATTTTTATTATTATTGTTATTATTGATATTATTATCATTATTATTATTAATATTATTATTATTATTATTATTGCTACTACCATTATTAATATTATAGTTATTATTGTTATTATTATTATTATTATTATTATTATTATTATTATTATTATTATTATTATTATTATTATTATATTATTATTATCATTATCATCATTATTATTATTAGTATTATTATTATTATAATTATTATTATCATCATTATTATTGTTTTTATTATTATTATTATTATTATTATTATTATTATTATTATTATTATTATTATTATCATTATTATTATTATTATTATTGGTGCATACTAATATTCAAATGAATCTGGTTTTCTATCATTATGTTCAACATATTGAGTATCTATTCCCTGCAAATAATGTTCTATACCTTTCCTCCTTAGGCCTAGGTGCAAAATCGGGGAAAATTTAAAGTTCTGAAAGCCACGTTAGTCTTAAAAACAGCCGTTTGTTTGCAGCCTCCATCAAACTCATTGAGATTAATTAATAAATGACTAAATAACAGTCATCATATTTTGGGGTGGTTATTAACCCCCAAACTTCAGATTACTTCATGATCATATATAAATAGCTATTCAGACTTAAAAGTTTTGACCAGTTTTCCTCATGTGCATTGCATTATGAAAATTATGATATCAAAATACTTTGGAATCTGTGAAAAGATGCTGATGGTGGTGAGATTGATGGGAACACAGTGGTATGAGAAAGTGCTTTGAATTAAACATATATGTGTACATACTTTATTCAGTTGTGTTTTCACATCCTCAGTTGTCATATAAGATATACCACGTCCTTAATTCACATCTAGAATTCCTTCTTCATCCACCAACAGCTTTTCAAGTTTATCACCCATATGTTCAACATGCACTCAGTGCCACTCCAAAATATTTCATCCATCCGCTTCATCACAGGACAACCATTTCCATACAAACAGAATTGGTCAGGATCGGAAAATTCATGGAAGCAGCCCTTCGAAGGGGCTGGAGGAATTTTTTGATATTCCTGCGAATTGGGATGCCATGGAAGTCAAGTCTGGTAAGTTTTCAAGGTAGATAGTATTTAAGCAATTATGCTCATTTAATAATAATGATTAAAAAAAGAATAGTAATAGTAATAATAAAATGAATATAATAATAATATTAATATTAATAATAATAATGATAATGATAATGATAATGATAATGATAATAATAATGATAATATTAATAATAATATTAGTATTGATAATGAAAATAATAATATTAGTATCAATATTAATATCAATATTAATATTAATAATAATAAATTAATTGAGGTAAATTTGATTACCATTTTCAACATAATACACACCCACCCTGTAATAGATGGTCGCCCACCCTGTAATAGATGGTCAACCACCCTGTAATAGATGGTCGCCCACCCTGTAATAGATGGTCAACCACCCTGTAATAGATGGTCGCCCACCCTGTAATTGATGGTCGCCCACCCTATAATAGATGGTCGCCCACCCTGTAATAGATGGTCAACCACCCTGTAATAGATGGTCGCCCACCCTGTAATTGATGGTCGCCCACCCTATAATAGATGGTCGCCCACCCTGTAATAGATGGTCGCCCACCCTGTAATTGATGGTCGCCCACCCTATAATAGATGGTCGCCCACCCTGTAACAGATGGTCACCCACCATGTAATAGATGGTCGCCCACCCTGTAATAGATGGTCGCCCACCCTGTAATGGATGGTCGCCCACCCTGTAATGGATGGTCGCCCACCCTGTAATGGATGATCGCCCACCCTGTAATGGATGGTCGCCCTCCCTGTAATGGATGGTAGCCCACCCTGTAATGGATTGTCCCCCTCCCTGTAATGGATGGTCGCCCACCCTGTAATGGATGGTCACCCACCCTGTAATGGATGGTCGCCTGCCCTCTAGTGGATGGTCGCCCGCCCTCTAGAGAATGGTCGCCCGCCCTCTAGAGGATGGTCGCCCGCCCTCTAGTGGATGGTCGCCCGCCCTCTAGTGGATGGTTGCCCGCCCTCTAGTGGATGGTCGCCCGCCTTCTAGTGGATGGTAGCCCGCCCTCTAGTGGATGGTCGCCTGCCCCTAGTGGATGGTCGCCCTCCCCTAGTGGATGGCTGCAGCCCTCAGTGGATGGTCGCCGCCTTTTAGTGGATGGTCGCCACCCTCTAGTGGATGGTTGCTCGCCTCTAGTGGATGGTCGCCCGCCCTCTAGGGGATGGTCACCCCGCCCTCTAGTGGATGGTCGCCCGCTCTCTAGTGGATGGTTGCTCGCCCTTTAGTGGACGGTCTTTCGCCCTCTAATGGATGGATGGTCGCCCGCCCTCTAATGGATGGATGGTCACCCGCCCTCTAATAAATGGATGGTTACCCGCCCTTTAATGGATGGATGGTCACCCGCCCTCTAATGGATCGATGGTCACCTGCCCTCTAATGGATCGATGGTCACCCGCTCTCTAATGGATGGATGGCCACCCACCCTCTAATGGATGGTCACCCACCTATTTTTTAGTTGATACAGTATATAGTTGATTTTATTATTAAAATGTCAAAACAAATTCTATGCTTTATATTGAGAAGTATGTATGTGTTTCATATGTTCGATTAGTATTAGTAATATAAACATCTTACTCTGTATGCACTACTTGCAATACTGAGAATGGCAACCAATCCATATCATCGTTTAAATTGTACAGTCAGATGTTTATTGTACTAGATTAGCACCAAAAGGGACGATGTACAGTTAACTCGCCTCAAAACCAACTCGCTAGTTACTTTGGCAAACTCACAGATTTATGTTTTTATGATGTACAGAAAATGAAACCAGATCGCTTTTCAGCTCTGACAAGGGATCATTTGAACATTATATTTTGTAAATATTTGTTGGATATTTAAGTTACATTTGAGTCTTTTTGTCTGTAGGAAGAGAATGGAAGATTGAAGAACTGAGATTAAAAGATAATGAAGAATTGCATAAGCTTTGGTAAGTTGCATGCCTCCAGATATGTAAAGCTTTCTGAACATGTAGTACATTCTGTGTTGGTTAAAAGAGTAGTAAAATATAAGCAAAGCAGTTTTTTGAATTTTGAAAATAGCAATCTTAGTTTTTGAGTTATGGCGGATAAAAACTTGATCAAGTTTTAATTCACACAAAATTTGTAATGTGTTACAGGGTGGACCGTATCATTTTTTGTTGTAATTCTTGAATTTTCTTTCCAAAACCTTAGTCACTAAAAATGGTGGCAAAGTCTTTTCCTACTAGATTTTGTTGGGGGCATCACAAAGACTCAAAAACTTTGGGTCAGAATTTGCTGCACCATGCACTTCAAAGAATTATGATATACATGTAAAGGATTAGTTCAGTGATCAAGCATGTCCATCTTATATGAATGAGGACTTCAAAAGAAACAAAATGGTGAAAAAAGCATTGCAAAATCTTATTCCATTAAGGAGATATTTAGGTTTAAAGTTTGGTATCATTTCTATTGAAACGACTGAAATCAGACTAGTCGTGATGTCACAGCTTCAGATTCCTCAAAGTCTTTATGTATTTTTAAAAAAGTTGATTTTGTCACTGTTGAAATTACTTTCCCTTAAACTTTCTTCAGGTGGTATATTATAGATACCCTTCCTAGATTCAATTTTACTACTTTTTTGATGTATTTCTTGGTTTTTAAACCACAAAATCGCAGGGATAAAATATGATAGAATACATAAAGTTTGAGGAATCTGAGGCTATGACATCACAATTAGTCTATTTTCAGTCGTTTCTACACAAATGATACCAAACTTTAAACTTGAATATCTCCTTAATGCAATAAGATTTTGCAATGCTTTCTTCACCATTTTGTTTCTTTTGAAGTCCTCTTTTATATCAAATGGACATGCTTGACCCCTGAACTAATCCTTTAAAAAGCTAAAGCTAAATTTGAGATGTGATGTATGGCCTAAACACAATGAGAAATTGGACTTTAAATTAATCAAACCTTTGATGCAGTTATAAAGTGGCAATTCCTATACTTAAGGAAAGAGTATTAAAATCTGAGCAGATGTTTTTTTTTAATAGCACTTTTAGTTTTTAGTGAACATGCAAAGCATAATGCGACCAATGTAATGGCGATGACATCTGTTATTCCATTCGAGCAACCAATGTAATGGCGATGACATCCGTCTTTCCGTTCGGGCGACCATTGTACTGGCGATGACGTCTGTCTTTCCGTTTGGGCGACCAATGTAATGGCAATGACGTCCGTCTTTCTGTTCAGGCAACCAATGTAATGGCGATGACGTCCATCTTTCCGTTCGGGCGACTAATGTAATGGCAATTATGTCCGTCTTTCGTTCGGGTGACCATTGTAATGGCGATGACGTTCGTCTTTCCATTCGGCCAGCCCACCGGTTTACCTCAGAACTGAACTTTTTGTTTATCCCTTGTAACTGTGTATTTATATTCTTATCTTTTACTCTACCTGTTACGTACTGTTGTACGGGTCAGTGTGTTCACATTAAGGTGCGAGATTGCGGGATTCCCGCGCATAATTTCAAATTCCCGCTAAGAAAAAAAATTGTAAGGGGGCAAAATTCCTGCAAAAAAATTCATTAAAATGCCAAATTCAAAGGCCAAATCCCCCAAGGTCAAATTTGGCATTTTCCAGCCATAGTTTTTCTTTTTTTGTATTTCTGTTATTTCTCCAAAAATTAATCTCTTTCTTTTTACCAAAATTCCCCCTCTTCCCCCACCCACAATTAAAAAAACAAAAAATTACACCAGGGGGGAAAAATCTCTGCCAAATTTTGAATCTTAGTGGGGACACTGGTATGGGCCCTCATGTACAATTAGCCAAGTGCTAAGCTCAGTTGCCCCATTTGAATGTTGAAATAAAAAAATCAATAAAAGATCATCCACTTTCGATCCAAATTAAGAAACCGGCATGGCCAGCTTGTCGTTGTTGACCTAATACGAGAATGTTTCTGAGTTCCTAATCACGGGAGGTTCAAGTCTTGTAAATTCATCATCTTTGTGTGTTCTTACAGGTATGTCCTTCTCAAGGAGAAGAACATGCTCCTCACAATGGAAGCCGAGGTAGACAGACAGGAGAAAAATATGCCAGGACCTGATAGACTAGAGAAGGTCAGAAACATCTTTACAGGATTAGTTAAGTGGTCAATCATGTCCATCTTATATAAAAGAGGACTTCAAAAGAAACAAAATAGGGAAGAAAGCATTCCAATTTATTTTCATTCCATTAAGGAGATATTCAATTTTAAATCTTTGTCTTATTGGTGTAGAAATGACTGGTGTAGTAAGTCTACTATGGAAAGTTAGTGTCTTCATCCTCACATTCTTTACAATTGTTAATGTATTTTAAAGAAAGTTTATTAAATTTTTCACTATTTAGATTATTTTTTCTCAAACTTTCTTCAGATGGTATATTATAAATACCCTTCCTAGATTCAGTTTGACTACTATTTTGGCATCCCATGGTTTTAAGCCACAAAATTGCAGGACAAAATATAATAGAATACATAAAGACTTTGAGGAATCTGAGGCTATGACATCACAACTAGTCTGATTTCAGTAGCTTTTACACAAATGATACGAAACTTTAAACTTAGATATCTCCATAACGGTATCAGATTTTGAATGCTTTCTTCACTATTTTGTTTCTTCACTATTTTGTTTCTTTTAAAGTCCTCTTTCATATAAGATAGACTTGCTTGACCCCTGATCTATAAGACTTGCATGACCCCTGAACTAATCCTTTAGTACATTACAGCACCGTGATAAGATAACAAATGTCTTTGCACTTTGTGGGGGCACATTATTCCGGAGTCTATAATATTGTAATCACATTTCTTGCCTGTGATGGTGCGGATGACCTTTTGATATGAATGTTCAAATCAACCATAATTATTTCTTATGAATATTTGAGTCAGTTTTAACGACATCAGCATCAGAAATTTGACCTGTATTATTTGAAAGTTCCCGTGGTCACGTCTTTATTTTCAAATATGAATTCATAAATTCTGATTTTTATGTATTAAATGCAAAAGTCATTTTGGGAATTTCTAGAACAAATTTTGTAGACTTGTGTTGAACTGAGTTAGAATTAATCATAAAATTCCCACGGTTTTGAATAAAGGTGTCGAAAAATTGTGACAGAAATCATATTTATGCACAATTTAATGTACTTTTCATCGCACAACCACATGGGGATGTTTTTAGAGCACAGAGGTCAACTACTAGTGGTTCTGATACCTGGATTGATTAAGTTATTAATCTGATTGTATGTCACTAGTACTTGTTTGTGGTTGTGAATCTACCATGCTGCTTTGTTTATTGTGTAGAAGAAGGATATCAGTGTAAATAATATTTCCAATCATTTTGAAACAGATAATTAATTTTCAAGGGAAATCCTAGAAATTGTCAAAGAAATATTTATATTACATCGCACTTCCTAAAACGTAGTCACTTTAAACTAACTTAAGGAATGTTTGAAATTGTACATCTTCCAAACGAACAGTTATGAATTAATTATAAAAGTGTGGATCGGCATGTAGAACAGGGTGAGTTGACATGTGGAAGAGGGTGGGTTGGTATGTGGAACAGGGTGGGTCGATATGTGGGACAGGGCGGAATGGCATGTGGTGGGATGTCATCTAGATTTCAGTTGTAAATGTGTCAAAAATCTTCATACGAAAAATTGTGACAGAAATATTATTAGTGTAGTAAATAAATCTTTATATACTTCCCTTTTCGCAATTTTTTTTTTTTTTTATAAATTTTGTCCCCCTGTGATTTCCCGATTTTCCTACAGTTATAGTTATACTACAACCATAGATTTGTTCCAGCTCCGCAAACGGAACATATTACCAAAGTGGTACTTTCACCATATTTTTGATTTGATTGTTGTATATCAGATGGAGTGCAGATGTTTGACTATGAGAATCTTGCTTTGTTTACATCTAAAGATCCATTGACAGATAGCAAGAAGAAGAAAATTTAAGACACAATTTTAAAGAATTGCATTCAAAATTTTGAGCTGTCCTCCCATTCATACATCACAACTTTTGCATTCATTTAAAATTTCTTCCAAACTTCATTCGTTAAAACTCAGAAACTGCAGGAGCTACTTTCATCTTTTTAAGACCATTCTGTTCAGAACTTACAGCTCTTTCTGCTGAACACAAAACCGCTACCTCTCCTTTAAGAAGCATACCAGTGCATTTGTATCATCATCCTTTCATTCACAATAATCCAGTTTTGTGATTCTTTTCTTTATTTAAGGTGGAGCTGTCCATGAGCAATTTGAAGCTAGTCATCAAGGAACGGGACGAGGCTGTTAACATGCTGATGTTAGGTCGTAAAGAGCTTCACCCAGGAAAATGGGAGTATTCCCCACTAGGTTTCATGGTATTTAATCGTCCGAAGGAACACCTCATACCAAAGTATATGAACAGAAAGGTAAAGTCATTAATACGTAATTATTACCACATAAGAGATACCTGTTCAGTGGTCAAGCTTGTCCATCTTATATGAAAGAGGGCTTCAAAAGAAACAAGATGGTAAAGAAAGCATTTAAACGTCTTATTCCGTTAAGGAGATATGCAAGTGTAAAGCTCTGTCCTATCTGTATAGAAATGACTGGTGTAGTAAGTCTACTATGGAAGCTAGCATCTTCATCCTCATATTCTTAGCAATTGTTAAAATCATTTTTACAGAAAGTTGATTAAATTTTTTCACTATTTGAATTATTTTTCCTCCTCAAACTTTCTTCAGGTGGTATATTATAAATACCCTTCCTAGATTCAGTTTTACTACTTTTTTGACATATCTCATGGTTTATAAGCCACAAAATTGCATGACAAAATATAATAGAAATACATCTTTATTAGTTATCTAAGGCTATGACATCACAACTAGTCTGATTTCAGTTGTAATGATACCAAATTTTAAACTTGAATATCTCTTTAACGGAATAAAAATTTGAATGCTTTCTTCACCATTTTGTTTCTTTTGAAGTCCTCTTTCATATAAGGTAGACTTGCTTGACCCCTGAACTAATGCTTTAATGTTGTTGTCCTTTCTAGATGTGTACTTTGTTTAAATGTTGGAAAGTTTGTGGAGTGTTTGCAAAAATAATAAAAGTTTTCAATGTTTTAGACCTGAACATTTAAAATCAGAAAGAAAGATATGGATAAAATATGCAAAAAAATAAACTTCCTTGGAAATTTTTTGGAAGTGCAATGCAATTATTTCCAATGTATCATCATCATCCTTCGGCTGCGGAGCATGGGACCTCAAGGTTTTTCTATGTACAGCGACCTTCAGCAAGTGTGGCTATCTGTTCTGCTTGGATGTCTTCATCATACCCTTACATACGTTGAATATAGGTAACATAAGAGGTGCGTGGACGTCCCGGTCTTCTTTTGCCATGAGTTGGTATGTAGAGAGCATATCTTCTAGCAGTTTCCTGTTTTGGGAGACGAAGGATGTGTCTTATGAATCTCAGTTGGCGATTCTTTCCACACTGGATAAGAGGCTCAGTGTTGGTCATGTCATATTTGCTGGCGTTTGAGACATGATCTCTCTGTTTGATATTTAGCATAATCTTAAAGCAGGGGGTAGCAAAAGAGTTGATTTTGCACTCCATGTCCTGGGACAACACCCAGGATTCACAGTATGTATTGTAATAGATACAATTTTGAACTTGGTCCAAGTATGCAAATTTGGGATGTAATTTGATAAGAATTATTTAAACAGTAGCTAATACAGTAGTTTTCTTAATAACAGTTGAAATAATAAAGGTATTGCATTTTATAGATTATCAAGTTGTATATAATTCCACCTTCAAATTTCAACTTTCTTTAAATTTTATTGATTATTGACCTCCCACCTTTTTGAGGCCTGATCTGCCCACTTTAAACTCTTTCCTCATCCCTGCCCCAATGTCATTTACCTCTCAATTCATCACTTTTATTTGTACTCACATACGTTACCTTCTCCTACAATATATATATATATATTATATTATTACAAGAGTTATACTTATCTTCCATGCTATAAATATGCAATCTGGTCACATGACCTGATTCTAACGCACTTCTAACCGACCTTAAAAAACGTAGTTACCAGCCCAGCCCTGACCTTCATAATACCTCTACTAACCCTCACTTAACATTCCACGGAGGCCTGAATGAGAGGGGAGGCGGGCCAGGATGCATGGAAGGTAAGTATAACTATTGTAATTATCCCCTTCTAGTTAAACCTTACCTTCCATGCTATAAATATGCAATCAGATTGCAACCGAGGATAGGAAGGAAGGGAGTTAAGGTTGCAGCACCATTTTCTAAAGGTTGGTCCTAAAACTCGCACTTATCCTAAAACTTATCCTGCTTAAAGGATGAAACTCACTTCTCCTCTGAAGGACGAAAGACCTCTGCATAGGAACTATCAAAAATAGTAACCCACTACTACTTATAACAAGAGAAAAGGAAGCACCTTGTTAAGAATAACCGAGGCAAGACGTCTACAGAACATAGGTTAGTCACCCGCAAAAGCATGCAAACAGAATCTGTTAGTGAACAGAGTCAAACTGTAAACAACGCCCAACACGTTGAGATGAAAACTTACAGGGTTCGTCAGAGGATCGGAGCGGTTTGGATTAGCATGATGGTATCAAACCGTCTGTAAAGTTAAACTAAAGAGAAGCTGCCAAAACCGCGGCAGAACCGTGTTAGTAAAACAGAAACGAAATAAAAGATGCCGACGATCGGCAAAATTCCGTTAGTAAAACAAACAAAAAACAATCGGCAAAACAACGGCAAAGTTTCATTAGTAAGAATAAACGAAATAAAAAAAGCCTGAACAATGCCCCAAAAAATTTGTTAGTAAAAGAAACAAATTAAATGTGCCAGAACAGCGACACAGACCCTGCAACACAAGGGATTCGCGGATAGAGGCCACACAGTCAAATGGAGTGCTCTTGGATTGTGGTGCAGTTTGCTGGAGCCCGAGATTGAGACTAACTCGTCCGTGACTGAAAGTTCATACGAGAAACCTGCGATAAGATTTGAGCAGCTGAGGGAACCACAGTTTGCAGGGCCAGTTGGAAGCTACCATAAGAAACATCTGACACTGATCATACATCACCTTGCCCAGTACTCTCTGTACCAGTGCGAACGGTGGGAAGGCGTAGCCCACGAAGTGGGTCCACCTGAATGTGAACGCGTCAACTCTTCAGACTCTCGGGTCGGGTGTCAGAGCGCAAAAAATTGGTAGCTTGTGGTTGTCCACAGATGCGAACTGATCTACGTCCGGGAGACTGAAGGTCAACCAGATCGCCTCAGCCACCCGCAGGAGGAGGGCCCATTCTGTGGAGGCGAAATAACAGATCTGCGATCATGTTCTCCTCTCCTGGCAGGTAGACTGCCTGGAGTGTGACCTTGTTCGTTATGCACCAAGACAGAAGGGACTTGGCTAGGATCCAAAGTCTCCTGGATCTTGTGCCTCCCTGTCTGTTGATAAACGCCACTACTGTGGGGTTGTCGGTGCATAGGAGAACAGTCTCATTCTGTACCCATGGTAGGAAATGAACAAGAGCCCGGCATACTGCCTCTAGTTCCAACAAATTGATGTGATGACCGCACCAAGTGTCCGTCCAAAATTCTGCGACTTGAGACCACGCTAATTGCGCTCTCCACCGTCAAAGACGCATCGGTAACCACTGACAGGTGGAAAAATCGCTCCCTGTGACAGGTGAGAGTGGACGCACTACCACCAAATATGGGGGACCACTGCCTGTGTATGGGGGACGAGGACACAGGTCCCTCCTGGATGGGACGAAATGATCTAGTAGATGAAATTGTAGATCCCGAATATAAAACCTGCACATGGGGACTACATCTACTAGGCTGGCTAGGAATACTAGCCACGCTCTCGCCGGCAATGCCAGTTGCGGGAGGAGGACGTCGGCTCCTGCCCTCACGGCTAGGATCCGCTCCTCCATTGGTCGTATAGGACCTTGTGAAAGTTTTCGCCACTACTTGGAAATATGGCATTATCCATAAACTTCACACTATCGGCCTCAGGGGCCATCTCCCCATCTTTATTCCAAACTTCCTCTCACCCAGGCAGTTCCAAGTTTGTATTGGCCACACCCTCTCCAACCCTACCCCCAAGAAGAATGCGTCCCCCAAGGCAGCATCCTCTCTCCCATCTCTTCAACCTGAGCATTAATAACAACGCGAATGACCTTGGCCCCAACATCAAACGTACCCTCGACGTGGACGACTTCACCATCTTCTACTCCTCCCCTAGCTTTCCTCTTGTTGAAATAGACTTCAAATCAGCCTCAACCAGCTGCAAGTCTGGTGCAACAATAACAATTTTAAATTCTCCAAAGACAAGACAGTCTGCATGCACTTCTGTCATTTCAACAACCTCCAGAAAGTCTTCTTTTCTTTTGGATACCCAGCCATGTTGGCATCCCTGGCAATGACAGGGCTGATGCAGCCGCTAAGCTTGCCCTCAACCTCCCCACTACTCCTTTTCCCAAAACCCTCTCTGACATCAAACCGCTTGTTCGTGACCGCTGGCAAACCTCATGGAACTCCCAAATTGATAACAAACTCCACGTCATCCAACCCACCATTCCGATTAAACCCACCATCAACAACCTCTCGTATCGACAACGTTCATATTACCTATTTTAGAATAGATCACACCCACCTCACTCACTCCCACCTCCTTATTAGCTCTCCCCAACCCCTCTGCAACAATTGCCATTGCACCCTCACAATCCATCACGTTCTCCTTGCTTGCCCCCTGTACAACCTTCCCAGAGCTCCCCTCGCTCCCCACTACTCAATTGCTGACTTCTTGCACAAATATCATCCGGATAAAATGATCTCCTTCCTTCATCATGCTTCATGCTTCCCTCCACAACCATATTTAATCCTTCTCTTCCACCCCCTCTCTCTACTTTGTTTTTGTTTCACCCATGCACCTCCTCTCTCGATCACAGCTTTTTGACTTTTTGTTCTTGAATTTCTCTTATTCTCCCCCTGTTTCCTTTCCTCTCAGGCACAATTTGACCCTCGTTGCCGTGGTGCCGTTAAGCCCTCATTGAACAAACAAACAAACTGCTCCCAGAAAGGTGGGAGTCTGAGAAGGAGTTAGATTGGAATTGGCGAGGTTGATCACCCACTCGAAGACCTGAGCGTAGACCGCTCTCTGCCTTATTCACTCTGCCTGTCCACGAAGTGGACTCCTGGCGAGAGGAAGAAGCTGTATAGGGCCCCGTTACTGCTCTATGGCGATGATGGGCCCATCGCTGGGTAGGCGTACCCCAGCCCTGTACAGGAGCAGAAGGACGGCGAGGTGCGGGAGGAGAAGATAAAGTCTTCGTCCTCGCTAACAGCTTCTTAGTCTTCCGAAGATCATCCTGTCGGCCGGCTTTGCACGACAGGACATCTCGGAAGTGACCTGCAAACAGGTCCGGGCCTTCTGTTGGTAAGTGCCGAAGGTCCATCTGTGTGGCTTCAGAGAGTCCAAGGCGGGGGAGAACATCCTCGCACCTCTCCATGACTACCTTTGCGGAGACTGGTGAGTTGGGTGACTGTCGCGTCGAGCAAAACGGTTAGCAGATGTCTACGCAGAACCGAGTCTAACCCATCAGTCACCCATACGGTGAGGGCTTGGTATTTAAAGCCCCGCCGTTTGGCCTGGTCAACAAATGTTAGGAAATGTTTCCTCTGCTGGACTGCAGGAACAAGAAATTTCTTGGTCCTGCCCGCAGAGCTGGACACCGCTGCGGTGCCGCTTGCGGGCTGGCAGAGGAGTTGCCACAGTCCTTCCGGGATCGAGGGGGTACCTATGAGCGCCTGATAGGCAGCTGGTTCAGCACATGTGGCCTTGTCAACCTCTCCGTTGTAGGCCGTCCAGTCCCTGTCCGGGATCCAGGCCCAATGCTGAACCCTGGTCACCAGGGAGGCATTAATAAGGAATTGTCTAGCCATTGGCTTAGTTTCCCTTGGAGCTGAGCTGAGCAGTCTACGCTGAGACTGGGCCCGCCCCTACGAGAGGTGTTTCTACAACATCCAGCTTAATTTCCCGTTCTATGAAATCAAGGAGCTGAGAAACCTGCTTCCCCTTGTAAAAAGGGGTCCACTGGCTGAAGTGGTGGGAAGAGGACCTCATCCGGTACCCAGTAGGATACAAGGGTCCCTATCTAGTGCAGTCTGCATCATTGATTAGGCACTGCGTCGACTTGAACCGGAGTGGCGGGAGGAATACCCTGTTCTGGGAGGGTGGTCTCATGTCTTAGTGATGAGATTGTCCAAAAATCGACATCCTCTCCGGAGGGATAGATGTCGAGGGCATCCTCCTTCGAGAGGCCTCAGGGTCGAGTGGATGCCATGCCGCAGCAGTGGCAGCTGCCGGGGGGCGAGGTGCAGGAGGTGGTAGCCTCCGCTTTAGCGCCTGGGACACCAAAGTCTCAAGAGTCTGCTTAAGTGTGTCCTTGAAGGTGGGATTCTCGATGGGATTTTCCCTGTGTCGCTTCCTTCGCCTCCGCCTGGGCTCAGGGGACGAGGAATAGAAGAAACGCAGACTCTGTCCTCTCCTGTGTGTACTATCCCGTTCCTGTCTCTCCTCTGGGGCCTGCTTGCTCAGGAGACAGTACCAGGAGTAAGAGGGGGAAGGAAAGCTGGGCTCCACCACAGTGTTCGGTACAAAAGGTGTGCGAGTCACCTACTCAGCTGCGGGGGCCCGTTGTCGAGTACCCTGCTGACAGTGGGCGGCGGCCTCGCCTCCTGGACAGGATGGAGCTGCGGCTTGGGTGGCGGTGGCAGCGGGAGGAGGTAGACAAAGACAGCCTGCTTCTCCGCTCTCTCGGCCACCTTTTGAAAGTGCCGGTTGTGGTGGAGTCTTATGCTTTGCCCACGGCGCTTGATCCCAGTCGCTGCGCAGAGTACACGGGTTGGACTCGCAGCATAATCTGCACAGGTAACACGTGAGATGGATTTTACTGGAGCGTAACTTGAAGAAGCATTTACACGCGACGCATCGTAGGACATCTTGGGTGCGTATTGCACTGACACTCGGGTACCTATCCTCCGTGTCCATAATACTGGCTAAATAAATTGCGGAACTGTAACATTCAATGCGGTAAATCCTGACCACGTAGCTTCATAGCTAGCGGGTCTATTTTTGGGTTGATTGTATGGTGTCATTATCCAGTTACAAAACTCTGGAGCCGTACGGACCCGTTTACAGGAGCCATATGGACCCGTAAAGCCATAGGCCACGGAGCCGTCTGATGGACCCATCACAGAGCCGTGAATACGGGCCGTGGAGCCATGAACATGAGTCGTGGAGCCATGAACACAGGCCGTGGAGCCATGAACATGGGCCATGGAGCCGCCCGTGAAAGTAATGTAATGACTCGACAATGAGCCATAAAATTACTTATAACTCACTTATTACCTCTTTGGGCGCCGCCTGTTTGTGGCCGTACCAGTTCCTACATGGAACTGTGATCCACAGCGGTGTTCAAAGGAGTTACCCACTAACAGTATACGCCTTTCCGGCTCAGTAGCATCGGGAAGGGGGCGCTAGTGGTTTAATCTAAGTGACGTCTAGGACGCCACTTAGCTGATCAAAATAGACTCAGGTAACTTACGTCCAATAGACCGCACCCATGGCCCTGCCAACTCAGTGTGGAGTCAGAGGCCTCCAGGGGGTAAATGAGATAAAAGTTAACAAAGTAAACTACTAATACAGACCTCCATGGCTCAGTAGCATTAATTCGGTGGTCATGACATAAGTAGAAGCTCTGAGACTATAATGATCTATATCGCCTCTTGGCATTTTGAAAAAATAAAAAAATATATATATATAAAATATAAATATACTTACACCAAGGTTTCCCTTTGGGGGATGTACTTACGATCCTTTAGGGGTGAGATGGGTCTGTGGGAGATAACGACCCTTACGTGGGTGAGACGGGTCTGTGGGAGACGTCAAACATAGTACGTCAAAAAAAATTGAAGAAAAATCACTATCTGAACATTTTTAGAAACCCAAGAAAATGCACTAAAAGTTAATTCTTTAAAATCGTTGCGGTAACATGAACTACTTAGTAACCTGGCGTCTGTGGAAATAAAAAGAAAAGATCTCCTGAAAAGAGGACGTCAGAAAGACCCCCTCAAGGTCACTCCAACGCCCCAAAACTCCAGCTTGAAAATGAAAAACTCTGTCTTAATTATCTGCGCGAAAAATGAACACACGACATGTACTGGTAACGTTGAATAAATTATAGCCCCTGTGGTGACGTCGACCCAATACCCATTAAAGAAATTGGCCCAATGCATACAAGAACCTATACTGAAGATATTCTAAGATGTTAATACATTGCATAGTATAACGCTAGGTCTCCTCATGGAAAGGTGGGGCTGTGGGTGAAAAACCCTTAAACCCAGGGGCAAGAGGTCCACTAGACAGGTACACTGGGTGCTCTAGGGCCTAAAAATACCCGCCGCGAGAGTGGGACTCTCGAAATAGCGTTTTGTACGGATGGAGATAAAAACACTCTATCCTAAGTGTAGGCTTAACGGGAAAGTCCTGTGAGTATCAAAGAATTCCCGGTCCCATGGCTACCTTGTCTTACCTATAACAATGCGCTGAAAAAAAGTGAGGCTTATTAGAGGTATTATGGAGGTCAGAGCTGGGCTGGTAACTACGTTTTTAAGGTCTGTTAGATGTGCGTTAGAATCAGGTTATGTGACCAGATTGCATATTTATAGCATGGAAGGTAAGATATAACTAGCAGTAAATATATACACACACACATATATATATATATATATATATATATATATATAAAAATATATATATATACACATATACATATATATACATATATATATATATATATATATACGTATATATACACATATATATATATATACATATACATATATACAGACACCCATATACCACACATATATATAGACACCCATATACCCACACACATACAGACACACACATACAGATACACGCATACAGGCACACATACAGGCACACACACACAGGCACACACACACAGGCACACACACATACACTCACACATTATATATATATATATATATATATATATTTGACTGTGAATATTGCTTTAATTGTTTACATCTAAAGATCTATTGACAGATAGCAAGAACAAGAAAATTTAGGACAGAATTTTAAAGAATTGCATTCAAGGTTTTGAGCTGCCCTTCCATTCATACATCACAACTTTTGCATCCATTGAAAATTCTTCTAAATTTGATTCGTCAAAACTCAGAAACTGAAATAATTTCTCAAAGGGTTAGTTCAGTGGTCAAGCAAGCTTATCTTATATGAAAGAGCGACATTAAAGGAAACCAAGTGGTGAAGAAAGCATACAAAAAGTAAGTCTACTATAGAAGGTTGACATTTCTGGTGTTTTTTTTTTTTAACCTCTAACATGGAACTTGTATGTTTTCTTTTGCAGTGGAGTTTAAGGAGACCAAAGATAGATAAAACGATGAGAAAATATGTTTCGTTGTGGCTGGAGCAGGAGAGAGCTAGAAGACTAAGGTTAGCAAGACGAAATCGTGATCGGATCAAGAAACTGAAGAAGCAGTTTCCAGACTCAGATTTGTGGGAGGAAGAGAATTAAGGGAAAGAAGATTGCATGTTGTTGTTTGAAGAAAATAAATAATGGACATTTGCATGCATGAATATGTGTGCTTAAACATGCCTGAAACATGCCAAATTGGGCTTGCTGACAGATGGACAAGTGCTTGCATAATGTTTAAAGGAGCACTAGACCGAAAAGTATTTTTAGTGGGTCCCTAAAAATTGAATGCTTATCTAGCATGCAATGGCATAGCAATTTTCTGGTTGATATGAATATTTAAGTAGCCTTTGCCCTCAAGTCGTCTATAGAGGCATGAAGTTGATCTATCTGTTGTGGATAATTTATCTGTAAAATTTGCAAAAACAATTGCCCTCACTTTTCGGTCTAGTGCTCCTTTAAGTGGTCATGCATGGTCAGCTTATGCAGATTGAGGACAAGTAAAGGAACATCAGTATGCAAATACTTCTTGCATGTAAAACAGCTGAATTATTTGAAGGTTAATGAAATATCCAGGCCTTCGTTTTTCGAAAATTTGAGACATGTCATGGACATACAGTAGCATTGTTTCGAGATAAATCATGTGAACAATTGAAGTTATAAGGTGGCACAGAACTAATTATTTGCCTCATTGAGACCTATGATGAAAGAGTTAAGTTTGGAGTCCTGTTTGTACTAAATGTATGGAGTTGGGATAATTTGTGATGTATGTTTTCTAAGACGTAACTATGTACTATCTTTTGTATGAAGGTAAGTTCAAAAGAGGGTCACCAGAGGTTTTGTCCATTCTTTTTAGGCTGAAGTGAAATCATATTATATGCACTCCCACCGAATGATTCCCAATTGTTGTATGGATCCATGGTAAATGAAACCTTTGATGTTATATGCACTCTCACCGAATTATTCTTAATTATGGTATGGATCCATGGTCAATGAAACCTTTGATGTTATATGCACTCTCACCGAATGATTCCCAATTGTTGTATGGATCCATGGTAAATGAAACATTTGATGTTATATGCACTCTCACCGAATGATTCCCAATTGTGGTATGGATCCATGGTAAATGAAACCTTTGATGTTATATGCACTCTCACCGAATGATTCCCAATTGTGGTATGGATCCATGGTAAATGAAACCTTTGATGTTATATGCACTCTCACCGAATGATTCCCAATTGTGGTATGGATCCATGGTAAATGAAACCTTTGATGTTATATGCACTTTCACCGAATGATTCCCAATTGTGGTATGGATCCATGGCAAATGAAACCTTTCCTGTAGCAGATCTTGTCCAAGCTGGACATGCAGTCTTTTTTATAAGCCATTTAGCTGGGGGTTCTCATTTTGGGCTGGCGAAGTAATACCGAATTAGTTTGGTGCTACCATAAATTATCGTTTTATCCACTTATTTGAGAAATTTTCATGTAAATGAGGGCAAAATGTAATCACAGACGGAACAGTTGAAAAATATGCAATACTTGTACATGTTTTTGTTCCTGTTGAAGTTTCTCCGCAATAGTACCTCTCAGTGTCTGATGGTCTTTAAGATGCTAGTTTGCATGTGGAAGTTTGAAATGGTGAAAATTTTATTGCAGTTTTGTTTAATGGGATATTGCTATGGTCAAGCATGTGCATTCAGGGCTGCCGAGAAGGTCGTGAGGCCCGGGGGTCAAAAAGAAAAGGTCATTACCTATTTCGATTCCAATTTTACACCGTTTTTGCCATTGTAGAGCATGGGTGTACACCGATGTTTGGGGTCCCCCTGTTTGAACGCGATTCCTTTTCTTATTTTTTACAGGTCCTTATGACCCCCTAGAATACCGGGCCTGAGGGAAATGCCCTGGCCCCCTCTCGGCACCACGGTGTGCAGCACGGCGTGCAGCACGGCGTGCAGCACGGCGTGCAGCACGGCGCAGCACGGAGTGCAGCACGGCGTGCAGCACGGCGTGCAGCACGGCGTGCAGCACGGCGTGCAGCACGGCGTGCAGCACGGCGTGCTGCACGGTGTGATAAGAGGACAATTAGAAGAAACAAGTGGTGAAAAAACGACATTCTACTATGTCATGTTCTATACAAAGATGATGCCAAACTCGAGAGGAAAACGGCTCTCCCAATGTTGGTAGTACCTCAATGGGAGGTAAACACCTATTTGAAAATTATTGTTTGGGGCCCTGTAAATTCACTGAATTGCCAATACCTATTTAAAAATTTGTGTTTGGGGCCCTGTAAATTCACTGAATTGCCAATACCTATTTGAAAATTATTGTTTGGGGCCCTGTAAATTCACTGAATTGCCAATACCATTTGAAAATTATTGTTTGGGGCCCTGTAAATTCACTGAATTGCCAATACCATTTGAAAATTATTGTTTGGGGCCCTGTAAATTCACTGAATTGCCAATACCATTTGAAAATTATTGTGTGGGGCCCTGTAAATTCACTGAATTGCCAACACCTATTTGAAAATTATTGTTTGGGGCCCTGTAAATTCACTGAATTGCCAATACCTATTTGAAAATTGTTTGGGGCCCTGTAAATTTACTGAATTGCCAACACTGAAAATTATTGTTTGGGGCCCTGTAAATTCACTGAATAGCCAATACCTATTTGAAATTTATTGTTTGGGGCCCTGTTAATTTACCGAAATTGCCACCCCTATTTGAAAATTATTGTTTGGGGCCCTGTAAATTTACTGAATTGCCAACACTATATGTTGAAATTTTTGCTGGGGGCCCTGTAAATTCAGTGAATAGCCAACACCTATTTGAAAATTGTTCGAGGCCCTGTAAATTCACTGAATTGCCAAGACCTATTTGAAAATTGTTGGGGCCCTGTAATTTCACTGAATTGCCAACACCTATTCGAAAATTGTTTGGGGCCCTGTAAATTCACTGAATTGCCAACAACTATTTGAAAATTGTTTGGGACCCTGTTAATTCACTGATTTGCCCCTGAGATATCTCGAGGAAGAAAGATTTCAGGCAAACAATTTACAATAATTCCAACTGCTAGTTGCAGATGTTTTTGTTCCATGGACCTGTCAAACTTTGCAAATTAAAGTGCGTGTGTAAACATTAAAACTCCCAAAAAGAATGATTTTCAAATAATACAAATTATTGTTTGATATAAAGGAAGGTAAGGCAAAAGCATATTTTCCATGTGTTCATTTGTTGACTATCCCTTGATCAAAGATTAGATTATATCCTAAAGTTGGTAGTAGGGTCGTAATTTGAGAGAACGGGTAAGGGGGTGCATTTTCCCACTTTCAGGCAAAGTTAAACAACAATTACCTAAGTTTTTGACGACTTTGTCCCCAACTTTTTAGGGCCTCATGTTTCACACATGTCTCTCAACACACACAATTTGAAGGAGAATTATTGCCCTGTTTGGTGCACATGCCAAACAGGCTAATAATGTAAAGTCGACACAAAAAGGAAGAACAATTCAATTCATATTTTGTCTTGATTATTATGATAACCAGTTACTGTATATACAACTTCTGCAATAATACTCAAAAAACATATTTTACACTAAAAGCGGTCAAAACATTCAAGTACTGAGGCAAAAATAACATCTATGAATACACATGAAAACTTTTAAAAATTCATTTTAACTTCTTAAAAAGGGAACTTTTTATTAATATGATGCTACTGAATAATCTGTACTGATACATCTTTAAGGTGTAAAGACATTTATAGGTTAATATTAATACCCATGAAGATATCAAAATCGGTTAAAACTTGACCACATTAGATCTTATGATTTTCATGCAACAATATGCAAATGTTTATGTTAATTTGTGATGTATGATTGTGGTATTTTCTTATGTAAAACCATTGTTTATAATGTCTATTATAATATCCACAATCAAAGTTTTGATGGAATACAGTTTTCTCTGCATGTTTAGTGAGTGGAATTAAGCAATTAAATTGAAAGAATTTAAGAAAGGTTTTGGGCTGTTCACCCATGAAAAGGATAATGCCATAAACTTTTACCAGCCAAAACTTGGAACCTTAACAAGCTGAAATGCAAACACTTGTTCTACTTTTTCCAATAAGCTTTTGAAGTCCAGATGTCAATACACCTTTAAAGAACTTCTAAATCTTTTAATACTGTCATGAAACTTCTATTTCTTTAAATACACTGCCATGAAACTTTTATTTCTTTTAATAGTCATGAAACTTCTATTGCTTTAAATACACTATCATGACACTTCTATTTTTTTTTAATACACTCTCATGAAACTTCTATTTCTTTTAAAACACCCCCATGAAAATACCAACCTTATCAACCAAGCCTATGCATTAAAATGTTGCCTGTAATAATTATTTTCCTTTGGTATTTTGGTGGCTTAGCCTTTTTTATGATGATTGATCTGACTCTTATGTTTTATATATTTTTTTCAAGTTAAAATGAGAAATTAAAATGACTATGATCAACAACGCTATTAACTTTATTTTCAAATGCATCCAAGTTTTCGCAACAGTGCCCTCCCTTTAAAAATCTTTAATTTATTTTCAATGTGAAAGAACATACTTTATTCGCATTTTAATTACAAGGTCTTGAAATATTTCCATATTTGTATAAAATAATCAAACAGGAATTTCTTTAAACTTCTGTTATCTGTCACAACATTAAAAACTTTACAAAATATTAAAAATGACAGGGTTTAATTCGGTTTACAGTTAAAAACAATTGTTATAAGGCTGTTTTCCCAAATGAATTTATTTCTATTCAGACATGATGCATCATGGGATTATGGCTTAAACAACTGTCATCATGTGACAAGGCACTAAAGCTTCTTCATAACAATAACAACAAGAAAGGGCTTAACATGGACTAAAAATTTCTTCAAATTCCGAAACTCTGGACACATTACAAATCATTGCCCTAAAATGACCAAAAAAGTTTTCCGTTAGAATCTGTTCAACATTGGATAATTTTAAAAGGTTCAAACAAATAATTAAAAGCCTTTCTTTAAACATAAAATCATTAAAATGTAAAACAATTAAAAGTGTATCATTTTATCTCAATTTGAAACAACAGAAAGCATCTACATTTTATAACAGCTACTTCAGGTATCTAGCAGGTCAGGTGTTATAAATAACATATCTGTAAACCATTCACAAATGCTGAATAAGTAGGGAAAGACTGCCTTGAACCCAAGAACTTGGCAGATGATGAGAAACCATTACTACACTCTGTAGCCACTGTACTCAATAGTTTGATTTGTTGGTGTTTAACGGCACCGCGACAGTCAGATTCAAATGTGCTAAGGGTGTTAATAAATAATGTGTAAGAGTTACGATAGTGAGGAGATGGAAGATTTGTCAGGGAGATAAAGGGGAAAAGCTGAGTGTGGGAAAGAAATTTAGGTGAACTCAATGCCAAAAAAAGTTTTAAATTAATTCAAATTAACAATAACCATTTTTGGTCCCTATTATTGGCCCAATGTAGACCTATCATAGCTCCACATTCAGAACCAATCAAAACAAGCTTTGCCATCTCATGAATATTGTGGAGAACAAATTTCATATGTACAACTAATAATGCCCCGCCACTGCCTTAACTTTTGAGTTTTGATTCAAGTCATTAGACAAATTTAACCATTACCCATACCTAGTCTCCAAACCACCCATTTGTTATTCTGAAGAAATTTGAAATTCTGGTAAATATTACACATTAACTTTGAAGAGAGGGGATCATATGTTAATTCACCATAAATGCTGCCATGATTGACATCATTCTTATATTTCCCTGATCAATGTGACAAAATAAAGCCCTCATCTTTCCATTACAAGATGTTACAACAATCTATGACATTACAAGTTCTAAGCTTCACATCAGACCAACTGGAGCATTTTTGATAGTGAAATATACTCAAAAGCAAAAATAAACCAAATTTCTCAGCTCACAAAAGTATTTGCCATGAATAACAAACTTCATGATATGGAAGACTTAGTTATATAATAATACATAATATATGGAATTTATATAGCACATATTCTAGTTTAAAGAACTATTCAAATGCGCTCTACAACTAACAGACTAGTTCTCTGGCTGCCTATGGCCGCACATGAACTTGGTACTTTAAAGGGAGAGTGAATGAACACCGCGTTTTCACGCTTCTCTTCTTGAAAAGTGTTCAGAGAACCAGACGGGGGTGACTCTCCTGCTGTCGGGAGCGACAGCTTAACGTCCCCTTAAAGGACGGTGTGCGCCATTCAACCATTGTCACCTTTCTACAACAGCTGAGTGAGTGGGAGCTGCAGATGAAATGCTTCCACTTTGATGTTCGGCGTATCTGTCTGCATAGCTGTGGGAAAATCAAGTTAAGACCTGACCGAGGCTTGAAATCTGGACCTCTAGCATCTCAGCCGTGTTCTCTGCCAACTGTGCCACCTATTCTCCTAGCTATAACTTGGAAGTTATAGGCTACCTATAACTTGGAAGTTGTGAGTAAAACTGAATACTGTAGCTTGTAATAACTTTTCTGACACTTGCATGAAGTATTCAAGACTTATGTGTATTTGATCCAGGTTATGAACTCGGGCCTTAGTTGTTGTTCAGTGTTGAAAAAACAATACATTAATTAAAGAACCCTATTACTCAGGTTTCCTTCAGAACTAATAGTTCAAGAAGCATTTGTGAATGAACGGCCTTTATATTTAAATGTATAAAGATGTCAAATCATTTTTCTACCATAAATACCTTCAGTACAGAGAGTGAATTTCCTCATATTTCTGTCACAAAGTGAATTGAAATGATGATATGATATATTTGTTTTCTTGTAAAATGACAAATAAATGGCAGTGATAAATAAAAAAACATTTCTTTAAAAATATCCTTGAAGTTTCAATAAATAGTTTGGGTCTCGGATATTTGACCAATGGATGAAGTAGACGGTTACTATATAATAAGTGAATCAAACATGTTCATTTAAGAATTAACCTTCGTGAAGATCCGAGTGTTTCAACATTTACAGAGAAAAGGATTCTTTACTACAATTTAACGCAAGAAAAAAAAGAATACCAACTGATCATTTTAGGTTTAAAATTTGTCCAACAAATTAAAAATTTAAAGGGAAAACAATTAATACGGAAATATAAATTTGTACTATTTTTTCCTCTTTCATCTTTCGCAAGCGACGTCTTGAAGTCCACAATATTTACGACAGTGTGTCATTTAATACAATAATACAAAGCACCAAAAATCTGAAAAAAATAAAATGACATTAATTCACAGTTGACAAAGAATTTTTTTTTTTTTATACAAAAATCTAACACCCAAGTCCATAAAATAATATATATATATAAGCCCCTATACAAATCTAAAAGGAGATCTTGGCCAAATGTGAGGGCGCATTAAACTGCAGTCTCTAGAATATTAAAACGAACTTTTCGAACATATGATGGTATTGATACCCTTCCTGAGATGAATTTTAAAATTAACAATAACTGTTTCTAATGATTACTCAAGTCATTTTTCAACAACACGAGTATGAAAAATTAGACCTGTTTTATTTCAAAATTTCTTTCACTTAGCAAAAACAAGCCATCACTTCTCAACTGAGGGCTCCTTTATAGATATGCAGCAATGTCAACCACCTTAACGGACTAGTTCAGGGGTCAAGCAAATTCATTTCATATGAAAGAGGACTTCACAAGAAACACAATAGTGAAGAAAGCATTCAAAAATCTTATTCCGTTAAGAGATATTCAAGTTTGAAGTCTGGTATCATTTGTGTAGAAACGACTGAAATCTGTTGTGATGTCATAGCCTCACATTCCTCAGTCTTTTTGTATGTATTCTATCATTTTTGTGGCTTAAAACCATTGGGTAATGTCAAAAAGTAGTAAACTGAACCAATGAAGGATATTCATAATATACCACTTGAAAAAAAGTTCTAGGAAAAATAATTTAAATAGTGAAAGAATTCAATTAACTTTCTTTAAAATACATTAACAATTGTTGAGAATGAAGATGCCCACTTTCCACAGTAGACTTACACCAATAATTTCTACACAGATAAGACAAGAGCTTTAAACTTTAAATATCTCCTTAACTGAATAAGATTTTGATTGCTTTCTTCACCATTTTGTTTCTTTTGAAGTCCTCTTCATATAAGATGAACATGCGTGACCACTGAACTGATCCTTTAAAACAAAGAAAACCAACTTTATATAACATTGCATTTTACCTTCTTCTTTCGAACTCACATTTTTCTGAAACAAAAATATGTACCTTAAATAAGAAAAACAAAATTGACTGTCTTGTGCATAAAACTAATACTGATTTAACAAACCAAGGAAAAAGATTTAATGAAAGAAAAAAAACATCAGATTGAACTTTACAGAAGAAATGTTTTAAGATTTAATACAATAAAACTTTAAAATTTGTATTCACAAGAAGTCAAGAATTCAATTCAAAGAATTTCTGTATCACCTTCAAGCTGGTGAAGTCACAATCCAAGATAGTCCTCCCTAATTTGAGATAAAACACCAACAGTTTATATGATGAGAAATACTAGGTATTTCTTACAAAAGAGATACGAAAACGGCAGATAATTGTGCATGCATTTAATGTATGCGATAAATACATCATGACCTGTCTTCTCGAGTCCTCTACCATTTATTTTTTTCTAAAACAAATCTTCCATACAAGGATTTCAAAACATGAGACCATAACTCAATAAGAGCCGCTGTGCCTATATTCAAGCATATTAGTAGAACTATCTTCCGACATGCAGCTTTGTACAGATCTACTGACTGGTAGACTTAATAGAATATTATTTTAATTGAAAATGATCAAAATGAAAATAAAATTTTCATCGAAATCAATTCAAAACTCACCAATTTACAGCCTTTTGAATTTCCAGGGATTGACATGCAGACAATAACACTCCTCTATTTACATTTACTAACCCATTGTGTTTTGCATTATCGGTGACATTATTTTGAAGGGACTTTGCTCGTTCTGGAACAGTGAAAGTGAACCACCTCCCCCCCCCCCCCTCCCCTCCCTTTTTGACACACACACCTTGACAACATCTACAGACTCACATGTGAAGTCAGTAAAGCTTGACAACGGAATATTCTTGAGATCTCATGCAACATAATCCACTGTATTTCAAATGGCGGAGTGAAGTAGGGGAGGGGGTCAAGAAGGATCCACTCATCATGCCACTGAGTTCTCAGTGAATTCAATGTTGAGCTTGAACTATTGAAGCCATTTGAATCACACCCATTTAATCCGGAAAATAGAAACTGAAACATAGGAGTGCATATCAAACTATGCTTAGGTGTTTGCTTCAGATTTGCAAATCTGCCAAAAATATATCAATTCCAAATGATTGTCTTTGTACAGTTTAAAAGATAAGTAAAATTACTTTTTTTATAAATTAGTACAAATACTGGACATTCTTTGGTGAATAGTTCTCATGAATATGTATATAGTACTTGGAAGAACAACAAGAGTGGCTATTTCTTATGAATATGCATGAATACACTTTAACTGGTATGCTTACAAGCTTAAAATGATAAGTACTAAAAAGCCAGTAGCAGAAAAATATCAGATCAATATAAAAAGTTTGTTACTGATGAGGTTCAACTACACCACAACAGCGATGGTCAAATTAATGCTTAAATCGTGATGGGACAAAGTACATTGCTGATGACCTCCTTAAGCAATGTCCTTCATCAATATGCTACTTTACAAATTTTGCTGCATTTAAGATACTTGAAATTCATTTCCTAGTGAAACTTTAGTAATCTTTTTCTTCCAAAATCACATTAATTTTTTTTTCTAAAAGTGAATGCAGCTTGCTCAACTTAAAGAGTTCATATCAATCTGTTTTTCAATCGGGATAAGTCACAATGTCTGTTGTTTTTCAACCGGAATAAGTCACATTGTTTTTCAATCGGGATAAGTCACAATGTCTAATGTTTTTCAACCGGGATAAGTCACATTGTTTTTGAATTGGGCTAAGTCACATTGTCTATTGATTTCCAATCGGGATAAGTCACAATGTCTGTTGTTTTTCAATCGGGATAAGTCACAATGTCTGTTGTTTTTCAATACTTAACTTCCACATTTTCAGTTTTGCAAATTCTGCGTTTAAAAGATCCAATAAAAATTAGACTCCTTTTGATATTGTGAGAGAACAGGAAAACTCAATCAAAATATATATTTTAGGACAAGCAGAGACAATTAAGAAAAGTACATTTATTAAAAGAAATGGTTTAAAATACAGTTTTGCAAATAAAACAAAAAAGTCTAGGGTCACCATTGTGGACAAAATGGAACTGCGTCAAAAAACAAGACAAAAATGAAATTTATTACCATGATAACGTACGTACACCAATACTGCTAATTCAATCCATTCTTTTAACTACCCACGCTTGCACAAAACAACGGGTTTGCAAAATGCTGTCATTCTAACTGTCTTTCAACAATTAAAACATACACTTGTCACTGACTTTCCATCACATCGTCTGTATATAGATATGTACAATCCAAAATGGTCTCGTGCATAAATACACATTCTCATAAACTACAAATATACAATCTGACTTCAACAACCATACCAGAAATATATTCTCGTTCCAACATCAAAAAGAACTGCTTCATTCAAAATCCAAAGCGATTATTCTCTTTTGCCGGTTTAACAGAACCAATATCATCTTCATATGCATCAAACAACGCACATCTGCATTTCACTTTCTCTTCACAACTCCGAAAGTCTACAATCAAATTTCCGTCGACTCTTTTCCGGGAGCCATTTTGCCACCTTTCGTTTGCTGTGGGTTATAACACAAGCTTCCTCCACGGAAAGTAAGGAATCGCTCATCTCGTCGACCAGTCTTGAAACTGCGAGTTGCGATCTCCGCCACTCCTCGCTTCTGAGTTATACAATATTGCCTCAACTTCTCGCTCTCCTTTCAAATTCACGTTTACCGTAGCAACTCACTTAAAATTTCACCTCTTTTAACTTTGTGTAAAACAAAAAAAAAAGTGTTTGCGCCACAACTCTCTAAGAGTAAGGTGATTACTTTGAACAAAAAATAAGAACAAAATCATAAATGATACATCCCAGTCACATTGGGAGTAACATAATGCACTTTAAGTTGCAGCTAGTACTTTCATGTTCCATGGAAGAATTGAGTATCTTTGCTTTTGGTGCTTCAATACGTCTTCCTTGCAAAAGTTTCAAGTTCGGAAGTTCAAAGTTTGCAGATTGAAACACCCTTCTTTAATAATTATTACAGCCTGTCACGGCATTACAAAAAAAAAAAATCTTCCAAATCAACAATAGTGTGGTTTCTTTGCATAATTATACATTATTTAATACACTGTTAGGCTTTGGTAAATTCACAAAAGTTAATGAATTTTCAAAGGATGGGATGTGTGTGTGTGTGCTGAATATTCATGTGAAGTGATCAAAAGATCCAAGATATTCCAGTGCAGCCTTGTAACAGAATTGGTACTGGTCCTAAAATGAAGAGAAGAACATAAAACGTATTAATACGAAAAAAACTTACAATCATAACAAAATTATTGGAAGAAAATTTGGAAAATTGTTAGTTTGGAAATTTTGCACCCGTAATTGCACCACATTTCAATGTGTGTATCTTGCTTGCCAATAAGTCACAGAAATCAGTCATTTTCAAAATTGAATGAGATCAAGGATTTATATTTTTTGATCCTGATTGTAGCTTTTATTACTATGTAATTGTCACCATGAAAGAAGGTGTTCAAGATTTTTTTAATGAATGATATTGTAGTTGTATATCGATAAAATCTGGAAGACTTGCCTGCAGAATGCAATAGGGTAGGGGGAAGAGGGAGGGGGGGGGGTCAGAATTACTACTATCCCTAGTGTGGAACTATTCAGGTGGTTCTCATCAACTTAAACAAGTGAAGGTAACCAAATGTAAACTTACTTCTGTCTGAACCATTGCCGGTCTTTGCGTGCGTAGCATCTTGACCGTCTGGTACATGTCAACAACACCCTCATATTTCATCCTCTCCAGAATAATACTTAACGTTATGAAAACACCCGTCCTGCCGACACCAGAGCTGTAAGATAGAATAGAAGAATGGTTATACTGAGATGGTCAGGCATGTCCTTCTTGTCTATTACAAATGTCACAAGTTTGTTGAAGTGACTGGTGGCTAAAGTCTACTATAGAAAAGTCAAGTCAAACCCTCAATTTCATAATGATTTTGATTGTGCTCTATTGAAAAATAATATTAATGAATTAAAAATATTTCTTCAATATTTCTTCAGGTGTTCGATCCCAAAGACACCTGTTTTACGATTCTAATGATATGAAATTGTCGTTTCACACCAGATCTTAATACTTCAATAAAATCTGCAATGGATTGTGAGGCTGTGATGTCACTTGCAGTCTGTTAAGATATTAGCAAGCATATTTTGAGGTAATTCCATGATTCAGAATATTATCTTGCATTTTAAATAGGCACCCAAGCTCATTCTTCTACTGGTTCATGATGGCATTAAGTGCAATTATTGCGTTTCCATGGAGATGTTCATTGTTTTAGTTTGAAGTACTATGGGTCACTTAACTTTTAACTACTTTTGTTTTCCTCGTTAACTTTCTAATACAAAACATTAGCAAAGACAAACTTAAAAAATCGAGGAAAGAAATAATCAAGAGTCACATGTTTAATATTTAGCTCTTTGTAACGCTGTACTGTTCCAACAGTTTTGTCCAAGACTAAAATTAATTGCTCTCTAATTATCTGCATCAATGTAGGCAGTAAGGAAAGTCAATTAGTTAGGCACTAAGTTCAGTATACTGATGAACTGATCATCATATTGATATCAAACATTCTCATACCAATGTTTACAACGGTCAAAAGTCACTTTGGACATACCTGCAGTGCACTGTAATTGGTCCGTCTTGACCAAACTGTTCTTTTGTTTTGAGGACTTGACCAATGAAATCGATGAAGCCTTCACCAGACTTGGGCACTCCTTGCTCGGGCCAGTCCATGAACTGGAACTGCCGGATTGTCCTCGACTGCCCGTCCTGTAATAATACAATATTGATGACAATCAACATCAAAGCAAAGTCCGTAAAAAGGTTAATACTTTTCTAAAGCTCAAATACCTGGTAAAACAAGTCATAACCTGATAAAATAGCAATCTTAAAATTGTATTTTTTATGAGAGGCAACTAAAGAAATTATGAAGAAAAACATTCAATTTGTCAAAAAAGATTACTTCCTATTGTAATACATAAACATTTGTAAAGAGAGTAAGAGGGTGGTGTCATCAAGGTTTCATCTAGAAATTAAAGAAATAGGTGTGCATTGAGATTTTCTAGGTGTGCACCAATTTTTGTTGATGCCCCAAGGGTGGGGTTCCAGGGGCAACACTTCCTTGGACAACCTGGGGCAAAGTCCCTAAAAACTCTGGGATTTTTATCAATGGTCAGGATTGGCTAGTCAGGATTGGCTTCTAAGAAAACATTAATATTTATAAAAACGTACATGAATTCAAAGTTAAAATCTTTTGATTAATAAACCCGATGCTCCTCTTATTGACATTTCAAGTAATTTACGTTTTGCTAACATGCGATGGATGGACTGGTGTCCCATTCAGTAGAGGCAAGTACCCTCATCCGCTTAGCACCATGAAACCTGGATATAACAGGCCTCCCAGTGACTCTTTTTTCAAATAAAGGTTTTTTGAAAGGTTGGAAAAGTTGAAATAAAGGTTTTTAAAGGTTTTGGATTTAAATAAAAAGGTTTATAAAGGTTAACTCATGGAAAAAAAATTCATACAATGAGCATATTCTGGGGCAAAAGGCAGTTGGTGGCGCCAAAAGTCCATTACTTACGTGAAGTTGGAAATTTTATTTTGGTCCTGCTACTTTTTAAATGTGTGTTGAGAACAGATATGCTATTGAATGGATGTGTATACTTACCAATGAAGCTAAAACCTTGGCACTCGAATAATTTACCTTACTTAACTTTGAAAATAAAGGTTTTTAAAGGTTTTAAAGGTTATTTTGAAAGATATAAAGGTTCAATTTGTCAATAAAGGTTTTTAAAGGTTTTAAAGGTTTTTAAAGGTTTACCGGGAGCCCTGATATCAGCACCGGCTCTATAGCCTTGAGGATTGAAGAACTAACTATTGATCATGGTTCTGCAGAGTTGAAGTAAATTGATGACTTTATTACTGGTATTAAATTTGTTATCAGAAGCTCAACACGTGCAAAGGCTGAGGCAGCACCTTATTATCATGTAAACAAAACTTAAGGGAGCTTGAGCTTCTTTGCGTACAATTGTTTGTTTGTTTGATGAGGGCTTAACGGCACCACGACAGCTAAGGTCAAATTGTGCCTGAGAGGTTAGATCATTCCAGAGGTTAAAGGGAAAGATAACAGGAGAGATTGAGAGAAACATGAGAAATAAAAGCCAGAAAGCTGGGATCAAGGGAGAAGGTGCATGGGTGAAGAAAAAAAACAAAAGTAGAGAGAAAATTGCAATTTTTACAGGTATTAATTTTTTAACTCTTTATTGGTTTTGGCATTGATTTTGTAAAGTTTAATTTAATTTACAAATATTTCACTGGTATTAGCTAATTAACTCTTTTCATTTTTTATTTAAATGGTATTTCCACCCTAGCAAAATATGAATAATTATATTTCATACCTGATTGGTTAACAGAAAAGAAAAAGAGAAATAGTGAGCAAAGATCGTCACAACACGTGAACGACGGAACAGATTTGCAGTTTCATGAGAATCGTTTTGACTATAATTTTTTTAAACTAAAAATGACAAATTGTATGTTAGAAATTTCATTTCCAAAATTCTTTATGTGATAATATGCGTTCAGTCAAGCACGGTTCTCATATCAGTTATGAAGCCGTGTTTATTATTTAAGCAGTGATTTTGGAAAATTTGCCGTGCAACAGACAAGGCGACTGCACGGCTAGCTAAATGAAACCTTGGATGTCACCCAAGGGTGATGTCACATGAGTTGTAATTCTGTAATTGTAATCATACCTCAGAATGAAGCTATTCTGACTGATATTGATTGATCTGGACCATTCATGAGCCAAACAAGAGAATTGTTTACTATGCTATCATTCTGTGTTCTGTATCCATGTAAAGTATTCATTTATGAGTTTAATTAAGATTATTAAGTTAAAAGAAATCTATTAATTGTTCTTTTCTCTCATGAGGGGCAGGGCGGACCCCAGGGGGCAGGCAGACCCCAAGGGGAACGGCAGGCCCACAGAGGGGTGGGCTATCCCTCTTAAACAGCTAAGCTAAGGGTCTGCTGCAAATCATCAGCTAAACTTTTCTCTGTAATGACTGGTGGATAAAGTGTACTGCGCAAAGTTGAAGATTAAAAACCCCTGAAAAAACTCACCCTTGCATCTGTGACTTTGAATTCTCTCAGGATGTACTGCGGCATGTTGTACTCTGACATCGGGTCAACCACGAAATACTGATAGCGAGCCGATCTTTCTGAAGGCCAATACTGATGACATTTATCCTAAACAGAGAAGAAAAAAAACCCCACACAATCATGCTTCATACATTTATAAACACTAGTAAATGCAAAGACAAAAAAAACAATCATTCTCTTATTTGTAAAACATTGATATTAAGAGAAAAAAAAATACAAAGATTTTGAGGTGTCTTATTGTTCATACATCACAAATTTTGAATATATCAAGAAATCCGTGAAATTTTATTAGCCATAACTACCTTAAAATAATCATATTAACCCTTACTCTACCACGCGGCGATAGTATCGCCGTTTTCAAACCACCTTTTTCTAAAAATGAAATCAGGACTTTACCACAGTCCTATAAGAGTAATCTTGGTATCATTTTAAAGTACTCGGATATTTCTGTCACAAAATGAAACTTTTTCATAGAGATTATATTACATAATTTATAGAAAAATTACATCGAAAAAGGGTAAAACTCTATAATTGCTAAAAAATTTACAGTTTTTTTAATTTTTCTCTTTTACATCTTACGATAATTTCAAGATCACATTTTTGCTTCAAAATCAAACACGCAAGTCCTAAGACATGATAGTATTGGTTTCTGGTATAATTTCTATAATCCCTACATGCAATCTTATGTTCTGGAGAAATTTCTTCAAAATTTCATGAATTTCTGCCATTTTTGACTCGTTTTTTTCTTCAAAAAATCGCGAAACTCAAACTGTACATCACACATGCTTTATTGAACTGCTGTCGAAAGCGCTTAAAATTTCCTTTCATTTGATATATAAATAAAGGCATACCCCCCTCTATTTGGAACCTATCCTATAAGAATAAAATTACACTTATTCAATTTGAACGACTACGTGGTGCAGAGGAAATGTACGCGACTAGCGTGCGAGCGCTCCAGGTTCGAGTCTCGCCGTGACCACTGCGTAATTATTTTTCTGCTGCAGCTTTCAGGGGACGTTTGACTTTTATCATTTTGATGTGTTTTCATCTTTCCTTTTTTTCTAAAAATTATAGATTAGTATCATTAGAAAGGAAATTTCAAAAAGAATCTAAATATGTAACACAAATCTCTGTTTTCAATACTGACAAAGAGTTAAACTTCTGCAAAGATTGACCATTTGTTGACCAAATTTAGCCAAAAATTGCTTAAATTGCATAATTTTGTCCAATATTTCCTAAATTGGTTTTAATTACTCAAAAGATAAATATCTTAACATCTATTCCAACCAAACTTGTAACGAAAGAAAATGAAAAGAAAGTTGTCAAAAATGCATATATAAAAAAAGTTACGAAAATTGGGGTCGCTATTTTTGAAGCCCTGGTAGAGTAAGGGTTAAGTGGCAAGGTATTTATAAAAGTTAAAAAAGACCATTCTATTCATGACTTCACAAATTTTCCACATATCAAGAAACCCTTAAACTTTTATCAGCCATAACTACTTAAAAACAAAAACGAGATTCAGATGCAAAATATTGATAAAAATTTAAGACTTTTCTCCTAACAAGAGATATTTTTAGGTTTGGTTTGTTGGTGTTTAACGGCACCGCGACAGTCACAGTCAAATGTGGCAAGAGGGTCTTAAAAATTTAAAGTGTAAGAGTTAGGGTAGAGAGGAGATGGAGGATTGAATTTGGGTGAATTTGGAGAAAAATGTAGGTGGAAAGAAAGGGGTGAGTAAGGTTAGGTGTAGAAGGGAAGAGAAAGGAAGAATAGATATAGTGGAATAGGTTGTTGTTGCAGAGGAAGCTGATCATTTTAAAGGAAGGAACGTTTTTTAATAGATCCGAGATTGGGGTGGTTGAGGAGAGAAGAGACCTGAAGTTCAGGTATAGGGGACGGTTATACTTGATGGAGGATATACTTGATGGAGAGTTCGGTGTTGCAGGTGGGGCAGGGGAGCCGGAAAGGAGATGGGAGTGGTGGGTGAGACAGGAGTGACCGAGGCGGATGTGAATATTCTTTTAGGTGTCCACAGACCTTTCAACTAAAAAAATAAAAAAACCATTTGGAAAAAGTGAAAAGACTGCTCAACCTTAGAAATTTATGTTCTATTCATTAAGATACTTGTAAGCTGTCCACAGACGTTTCAATGATATTCAAGGCGCTCGCAGCCCGTGTTTTTTCTTGAGTCTCAAGTATATTCCAACACACTTTTCGTGCACGTGATGGTACTGCAAATCTTTTGTACAAAAGTTCAAATCAATCATAATTATGTCTAATGAATACTTCAGTTACTTTTTAACGTAATGAGTATCAAACATTAGACGAATTTCATTAAAAAATCCCACGAGCAAAAAAAACCCCTCACTTTTCAACTGAGAGCACTTTTATATTGTGAATTATTGTTGTGGCAGCTATCAAAATTCCTTACCCTTCCCATTTCTTTGAGTTTTGTGAGCATGACGATGATTGTCGAGTTCTGCTCCCACAACATCCTCCAGAAGTCCTCCGTGGTTTCTACGAGTGAGCCCTGGGTAGCGATGTAGGCATTGCGTTGCCTGTAGCCGTGAATGTGACTGGCGTTGATGTAATCAGAGCCCTCCACTCCCCTGATTGGTTGCAGGTATACTCTTGTCAGCTCATCTACATACAAAATATAAAGAATTTTTTTGCTGTGTTACTCATATGCCATAATTACAGAAAACTTACATGGTAAAAGGTAAAACTTACATGGTAAAAGGTAAAACTTACATTGTAAAAGGTAAAACTTATATGGTATGGGTAAAACTTACATGGTAAAAGGTAAAACTTACATGGTACAAGGTAAAACTTACATGGTACAAGGTAAAACTTACATGGCACAAGGTAAAACTTACATGGTAAAAGGTAAAACTTACATGGTAAAAGGTAAAACTTACTATAAAAGGTAAAACTTACATGGTAAAAGGTAAAACTTACATGGGAAAAGGTAAAACTTACATGGTAAAAGGTAAAACTTACATGGTAATAAGTAAAACTTACATGGTAATAGGTACAACTTCAATGGTAATAGGTAAAACTTACATGGTAAAAAGTAAAAGGTGAAACGTACATGGTAATAGCTAAAATTGACATGGTAAAAGGTGAAACTTACATGGTAATAAGTAAAACCTAAATGGTAAAACTTACATGGTAAAAGGTAATACTTACATGATAAAAGGTAAAACTTACATGGTAAAATGTTGACCAATCTGTTCTTGAACTTATTACATGGAAGGCTGGCGCTGACAAATTTGGAAGGCAATGCTTTCAGATTGGCTAACCTCTGTATAGGAGAAAATACCAGTTTAGAAAAGCGATTGATTGACTGAAGGACCGACACATAGAGTGAACTGCAACAATAAAATACAAAAAATGCCAAGGTCGCGTTTTAAAACAGTGTACAATGGTTAATTTTTTTAAGTATTTAGATGAAATTTTCTTGCTACTCTCATGGTTTCTTATGTTGCCTCTCTCTACACGTCCATAGACCTTATATACCTTCCATCAAAACATACCTTGAATTCACTCTCCATGCCAGTAATGCTTTCTCCCATCTCAGGCTGATTTAGCTTCTGCATATGTGCATAGAGATTTCTCGCGGGGACCTCTGTGTTCCCGCTTTGTACTGCCTCAAGAAGGGCCTCGTGGATGAAAATGTACTGCTCTTCTGTTTGAACCATGTAGTTCCTCTGGGCTCGTAAACAGGTCACATGACCGTAGATGTCAACCGTACGTTCATGCTTAATTCTCTCAAGCATGGAGTCAATGACGATGAAGGCACCTGCGCGACCAACTCCAGCACTGTAATAGAACAGAAAAATTACATAATTCGATTGATAAAATGATTCTTATGAGCCATGTAACTGTTCATGATTTTGATTCACGTAACTTTTTGGCACATCAATGGGGGATAGAATGCCAGAGAAGCTAAGTTATATCGAACAGGTTCCAACAAAATATTTATTTTTATTTTCAAATTTTATTTCATGACGGTGTAGCTTTTCATAATTCCACAAACATCTATACAAATTAAAAGAGGTTTGTTTTAATGTGTGTTGGGGGGGGGGGGTTTGGAGAGAAGGGGGTGGGCACGGATCTGAATCTCACCTGCAATGGACAACCATGGGACCAGCATCTGGTGGATTACAAGCCTTGACCCGATTTATGAAAGCCAGCACTGAGGTGGAGTGTTCTGGTACGCCATGATCTGGCCAAGCTGTGAACTGGAACTGACGTACTTCACGCTTTTCAGTAGAACGGCTCTGAAATTGAAAATCAGAAGGATGATTGTTGGCTGAAAAATTGAGGGTGTAATAAATTTAATCAAATTTTATAGATGTCATTGAGGAAAGGTTTAAAAAAAGGTTTTTTCCTTTTTTTTTAAGATGTTACTGAATTTTTACATCAGTTATTCATTACTGATTTTTTTAATTCGTTTTCTCTATTATTCCTATTCTATTTTTCTATTATTCCAAATCTATTTTTCAAATATTATTAACTTCTATTCTTTTATCTCTATTATTATTGAATCCTATTTTCTTTTTAACCCAATCCTACTCTCCTTTCTCTATTATTACTGATTCCTATTCTGATTTCTCTATTACTGACTTCTATTCTACTGTCTCTATTATTATGATTCCTATTATACTTCTCTATCATTACATATTCCTACTCTACTTTTTATATTATTACTGACTTCAATTCTACTCTCTCTATTCTCCTTACATACCTCTCCTTCTGGCCATGAACCCAGAATGGTCAAGCATGTATTATTTCATCCATTCTGTTATGTATCAACTTAAACTAACGCAAACCGCTTGATGCGAATTGAAGCACAAAAGCAGACAAGAACCATGTGACTTACCTTGAGATTAACCAAGGCAAAGGTCCTAACAGTGTACGATGCCAACTCTGTTGCATCCAGCAAAGCCACTTGGATGTCGCCATAAATGTCTTGACCCCTTGTGGGCCAATACTGATCACATTTGACCTGTACGGGGGAGATAACACCTTAGTTACTTATCACATACAAAAACCACGTCTTCACAACATAAATAACATACAACACATGTGGCATTCTTACAGATAAAATGAACACAACATTTTAATCTGTGAACTAAATTAAAAATAACTTCATTAGACAAATTAAATCTTACCCTGTTTCTCTCCTCCAGTTTGGTCATCATCACTATGGTAACGGCACGCTGCTCCCAAACCATCCTCCAGAAGTCTGCGAGTGTCTCTGGAAGGGGTCCTTGAGTCGCGATGTACGCATTCTGTTTGCGGTACCCATCGCAATAATTAGCGTTGATGTAATCACTGTCCGGCACCTCATCCATGGTTGCGAGGATGACACGGGAATGATCATAAGCGATGACGTTCGCGTAACGATTCTTGGGTTTGTTGACCTCCATATTGGAATGCTCCCATGTGAACTGCTGACCTGGTTCAATGGACTGTGTGAGAAGAGGGTTTAAACATGTAGTATTCAAATAAATATATGTACTCAAAGACAACAGAATAATTTATGTACTCAAAGACAACCGGATAATATATGTACTTAAAGACAACTGGATAATATATGTACTAAAAAACAACTGGATAATATATGTACTCAAAGACAACTAGATAATATATGTACTCAAAGACAACTGGATAATATATGTACTCAAAGACAACTGTATAATATATGTACTCAAAGACAACTGGATAATATATGTACTCAAAGACAACTGGATAATATATGTACTCAAAGACAACTGGATAATATATGTACTCAAAGACAACTGGATAATATATGTGCTCCAAGACAACTGGATAATATATGTACTCCAAGACAACTAGATAATATATGTACTCAAAGACAACTGGATAATATATGTGCTCAAAGACAACTGGATAATATATGTACTCAAAGACAACTGGATAATGTATGTACTCAAAGACAACTAGATAATATATGTACTCAAAGACAACTGGATAATGTATGTACTCAAAGACAACTAGATAATATATGTACTTAAAGACAACTGGATAATATATGTACTCAAAGACAACTGGATAATATATGTACTCAAAGACAACTGGATAATATATGTACTCAAAGACAACTGGATAATATATGTGCTCCAAGACAACTGGATAATATATGTACTCCAAGACAACTAGATAATATATGTACTCAAAGACAACTGGATAATATATGTGCTCAAAGACAACTGGATAATATATGTACTCAAAGACAACTGGATAATATATGTGCTCAAAGACAACTAGATAATATATGTACTCAAAGACAACTGGATAATATATGTACTCAAAGACAACTGGATAATATATGTACTCAAAGACAACTGGATAATATATGTACTCAAAGACAACTAGATAATATATGTACTCAAAGACAACTGGATAATATATGTGCTCAAAGACAACTAGATAATATATGTACTCAAAGACAACTAGATAATATATGTATGACAACTGGATACTCTCAAAGACAACTGGATAATATATGTACTCAAAGACAACTGGATAATATATGTATAAAGACAACTGGATAATATATGTACTCAAAGACAACTGGATAATATATGTACTCAAAGACAACTGGATAATATATGTACTCAAAGACAACTGGATAATATATGTACTCAAAGACAACTGGATAATATATGTACTCAAAGACAACTGGATAATATATGTACTCAAAGACAACTGGATAATATATGTACTCAAAGACAACTGGATAATATATGTACTCAAAGACAACTGGATAATATATGTACTCAAAGACAACTGGATAATATATGTACTCAAAGACAACTGGATAATATATGTACTCAAAGACAACTGGATAATATATGTACTCAAAGACAACTGGATAATATATGTACTCAAAGACAACTGATAATATATGTACTCAAAGACAACTGATAATATATGTACTCAAATAATATATGACAACTGGATAATATATGTACTCAAAGACAACTGGATAATATATGTACTCAAAGACAACTAGATAATATATGTGCTCCAAGACAACTGGATAATATATGTACTCAAAGACAACTGGATAATATATGTACTCCAAAGACAACTAGATAATATATGTGCTCCAAGACAACTGGATAATATATGTACTCAAAGACAACTGGATAATATATGTACTCAAAGACAACTAGATAATATATGTGCTCCAAGACAACTGGATAATATATGTACTCAAAGACAACTGGATAATATATGTACTCAAAGACAACTAGATAATATATGTGCTCAAAAGACAACTGGATAATATATGTACTCAAAGACAACTGATAATATATGTACTCAAAGACAACTAGATAATATATGTGCTCAAAGACAACTGGATAATATATGTACTCAAAGACAACTGATAATATATGTACTCCAAGACAACTAGATAATATATGTGCTCAAAGACAACTGGATAATATATGTACTCAAAGACAACTAGATAATATATGTGCTCCAAGACAACTGGATAATATATGTACTCAAAGACAACTGGATAATATATGTACTCAAAGACAACTAGATAATATATGTGCTCCAAGACAACTGGAAATATATGTACTCAAAGACAACTGGATAATATATGTACTCAAAGACAACTGATAATATATGTACTCAAAGACAACTGGATAATATATGTACTCAAAGACAACTGGATAATATATGTACTCAAAGACAACTGTATAATATATGTACTCAAAGACAACTGGATAATATATGTACTCAAAGACAACTGGATAATATATGTACTCCAAAGACAACTGATAATATATGTACTCAAAGACAACTGGATAATATATGTACTCAAAGACAACTGGATAATATATGTACTCAAAGACAACTGGATAATATATGTACTCAAAGACAACTGGATAATATATGTACTCAAAGACAACTAGATAATATATGTACTCAAGACAACTAGATAATATATGTACTCAAAGACAACTGGATAATATATGTACTCAAAGACAACTGGATAATATATGTACTCAAAGACAACTGGATAATATATGTACTCAAAGACAACTAGATAATATATGTACTCAAAGACAACTGGATAATATATGTACTCAAAGACAACTGGATAATATATGTACTCAAAGACAACTGGATAATATATGTACTCAAAGACAACTGGATAATATATGTACTCAAAGACAACTGTATAATATATGTACTCAAAGACAACTGGATAATATATGTGCTCCAAGACAACTGGATAATTTATGTACTTAAAGACAACTGGATAATATATGTACTCAAAGACAACTGGATAATATATGTACTCAAAGACAACTGGATAATATATGTACTCAAAGACAACTGGATAATATATGTACTCAAAGACAACTGGATAATATATGTACTCAAAGACAACTGTATAATATATGTACTCAAAGACAACTGATAATATATGTGCTCCAAGACAACTGGATAATTTATGTACTTAAAGACAACTAGATAATATATGTACTCAAAGACAACTAGATAATATA